>PVHT021183666.1:6423719-6566285 GCA_004024745.2 Catagonus wagneri
CCTGGGCTTGGATGTTTTATCCATTATAGAATAGTTTTAATTTCTGGTGGTGGCAGTGGTGGCCATGTAGGAATTTTTAGAGGCGGGTATAGGAACACAAGTCCTAACCCTCTGTGAGTATTCAAAAGCAAAGGAACAGGAGCTGCGAAAGAGGCAGATACAATTAATCCCAGAAATAGCATAAGACAGAAACAAAATAATAGAAGTGAGGATTTTCTGGAGATGCTGAGCAGGTCCTGACTGCTCTGCAGTTCAGGACAAGGGCGCCCTAAGGAACTCTGTCCTGCAGTCGTCTTCATCCGGGCTCTGCCTCGGTGAGACTTAGCGCCGACCGCTCCCAACATTATCTCACTGTGGTGTTTTCTAGGCTTTTCATTAAAAAAAGCAAACTCTCGTTTAGAAAATATTCTTCAGGAGTTCCCATTGTGGCTCAGCGGGTCACAAACCAACTAGTATCCACGAGGACGTGGATTCGATCACTGGCCTCGTTCAGTGGGTTAAGGATCCGCCGTTGCCATGAGCTGTGGTGTAGGTCACAGACGAGGCTTGGATCCTGAGTTGCTGCAGTCCGGCAACTGCAGCTCCGATTCAAACCCTCGCCCAGGAACTTCCATATGCTGCAGGTGCAGCCCTACAAAGAGGAAAAAAATATTCATCAGTATCTGGCAGGTTTTTAACAAACATTTCCTTCCTGTATTGAATGCTCATTACAAGGAATCTATGTGGTCGCACCCATAAAAACATTTCATAGCTCCTGTGTCTCTCAAGAGGAGTGGATTGTGTGGCAGTCCTGGATCCCCTCTTCTTCCACCAAATTTGCTCCTGCTACTCCAGCCTTTAAGTATGTTTCATATTATTACTGTCACCTTCCCCACCCTTTTGCCCCCAGCTTTAGCCTCTCCTGGGTTACAGCCTGCTTCACCGGGGTTCCTGGGGGCTTTACAAACCCAGGTCTGGTTGGAGTGGTGTTTACTACATTTCAACATCACTCGCTCTTTTTTTTTTTTTTTTTTTTGTCTTTTTGCCTTTTCTAGGGCCGCGCCCGCGGCATATGGAGGTTCCCAGGCTAGGGGTCTAATCAGAGCTGTTGCCTCTGGCCTTCACCACAGCCACAGCAACGCAGGATCCGAGCCGCGTCTGTGACCTACACCACAGCTCACGGCAACACCGGATCCTTAACCCACTGAGCAAGGCCAGGGATGGAACCCGCAGCCTCATGGTTCCTAGTCGGATTCGTTAACCACTGCGCCACGACGGGAACTCCAACATCACTCTCTCGTTGGCGTCCCTAGGCCAGTGCGATGCCAGGAGGAGGAGCCCTGAACCCCCACGGTATCAGTTTGTTGCACACACACAAACCTTCCCACTGAGGAGTTCCATAAGTGCTAATTAAGCGAAGGGCGTTTTAATTGATTCACATTATAAAACATTGCTGGAAGAGTTTTACATGGTGTTTGAAAGTGCTAGAGTGGCATCCAGTGATATTTTGGGAAGCTGATTGAGGTTTGGGACGGTCTTGGAATGCATTATAATTTTTCCCGCTTAAAATAATAGAAGACTGCTCTCTGAAATCCACTAGCCTATGTGTTTTCATAAACAGATTAGAGTCAAATAAGAGGGGTGGTTGCGTATATGAATATATGGCTGTGGATATATACATGTGCATATATGAATAAGAGAAAAGGGGAAGAGCATCCTGAATTCTGTGAACTGAGTCCTAGTCCATTCAGCAGAGACCCTAGGGTACTGTGACGTAGTTCATGGACTCCTCCCCACCGTCCACTCGTTAAATCCGAGACGAACTTTCCTTCATAGAAAAACCGAGCAGGCTTGGCAGAGAGCGACAGAAGTGAGAAGAAATGCTGAATAACCACGTGAGTCATTGGATGGACGGATGGATGAAGGGGAGGAGGAGAGCCGGGGGCTTCCTCCTCTGCCTGCAGCCAAAAGGAAAACCACAGGCACAGGAATGGCAGGCGAAGGCACCGAGCTTGCGGAAGAACCTCTGGGCTCGCCTTCAGGGACACAGCAAGGGATGAGAAGAAGCCCCAAGGCCATGGTGTCTTCACTTCCTATTGGTTTCCCTCCCTTCAAGCCTCCTTTCACTTGGCTGATAGTGGAGATGGTTTAAAAAATCTCCCTCTGCAAAGGCCACTGAGGCGGTACCCTGGGAGACCGTGTTTTACTTGGAAAATCGTCATCTACACAGTTTTGGACTTGCTCCTAAGAGTGGCCTGAGGAGAGGGATGCAAGTTACTGGTGCGGGACAGTGAAGACTTTGCTCCTCAGGTAGATGCTTTGGAGAGGACCGTGTCTGAAGACGGAAGGCCGCTGGGGAAGGGCAGTTTAGTTGGGCAGTTAGAGGACTCATTGGAAACAGTTGCAGAAGGAGGCCTAGAATAAATTCCGTGAGTTCTAAGCTCATTCCATGGTTCAGATACCCCCCACCCCCAAGCATCTTAGAATGTGTTTTTATTTCCAGCATGGTCTCTTCACGGAGAAGGGGCAGGGATTTCCCACTGTGGCTCAGCGGGTTAAGAACTTGATGTAGAGTCCATGAGGATGCAGGTTCGATCCCTAGCCTTGCTCACTGGGTTAAGGATCCGGCGTTGCCATGAGCTGTGGCGTAGTTCGCAGACGTGGCTCAGATCCTAAGTTGATGTGGCTGTGGGGTAGGCCAGCAGCTGAGGCTTTGGTTCGACTTCCATAGGCGCAAGTGGGGCCCTAAAAGGAAAAGACAGACAGGAAGGAAGGAAGGGAGAAAGGGAGAAAGAGAGCGAGAGAGAGGGAAAGAAGAAGAAAGAAAAAGAAAGAAAAAAAGAAAGAAAGAAAGAAAGAGAGAAAGAAAGAAAGAAGAAGAAGAAGGAAGGAAGGAAGGAAGGAAGGAAAGAAAGAAAGAAAGAAAGAAAGAAAGAAAGAAAGAAAGAAAGAAAGAAAGAAAGAAAGAAAGAAAGAAGGAAGGAAGGAAGGAAGGAAAGAAATACAGGGCGGGCAAGGCTCCCAGAGAGACATACAGCGAAGGCAATAGTGATCCATCGAGAGATGAAATTCCAGAGAAAAATATCAATACGGTCTCAGGGCTTTGGCACATTCCTTTCAAATGTGTCACTTAATAGCCCATCTCTTACCACACAAGTGGGACACATCCTTTAAGAAGCAACATGACTGTCATTCTTTGTGCGACAGCCTCATCACAAAACTCTCAGAGACAAAGGACGGAAAGGAATGAACTAGACCTTAGGTACGGTGTTGGTAACCACTGCACAGTAGACTTGCCTTTGATTTTGGATGCGCACCAGAATCAGTTTTAGTTAAGAACAGTCTAGTTTTTGGAGACCACTCAAAAGAGGGATTTGCCTCTTGGAATGAAAATATTCGCTTCATGATCAAACAACTGAGATATAACAGGAAGCAAACTAGACTTAGACCCCAAAATTGAATTTGAATTCAGTTTCCACCATTTTCCAGCTAAATGACCTTGACCATTCTGAGTCCTACTTTCAAAATAATAGAGATGATAATAACAAAATTCTCCACGGTAAAACTAAAGACTAAATGTGATAACACTTTTGAAAGCACCCCAAAACATTCAAAAATTAGAATATATATATGTGTGTGTATATATATATGTATACATGTATGTATGCGTATATACACACACACACACACACACACACACACACACACAGACTTTTTTCCCATGCCCACAGCATGCAGAAGTTCCCAGGCTGGGGCTCAAACCCCGACTACAGCAGTGACAGTGCCGAATCTCTAAACTCTAGGCCACCAAGAAACTTCTCAGAGTGTATTTTATGTATCTCTGAATCCTTTCCTTATTTATCCTTTACCAAAGCAATCACTTGTCCATAAGCTCGTTGTGGAGGAAAGACAGAGTTCATTAAAAGCATTCCAAATGGGAAAAATGAAAGCCTTCTCTTAGGATGGGAAGGGGGGGTGAACAGTACTTCTAGGATTTCCATTCCCTCAAAAAAACATATCTTGATCGCCTGTTATATGCAAGACCCTGAGCTAGCACTAGGGACACTGCAGTGACCAGGCAGACGACACCCCTGACCTCCTGCATCCCATATTCTAAGGGTATGGAGATCATCACACAGTCGTACTAATGAGTATAAATCTAATCGTGTTGGGTGTGGTAAGCCCGGTGAGAGTTCTCCCAGGAAGTGGAAACTCAAGTTCGTGTTTGACCTTAACATTCTTGGAGACCCCTTTCAGGAAAAACATTTCGAGCAGGTGCCCCTTCTGCATATATATTTAATTCTTTGCAGAGCACGTGTATACTTGTGGAGTGTGGACAGATTGCTCTGCTCATACATCGTGTCCGTCATTTTTAAAATGCACAAAAACGGACCTTTTCAAACAGGAATGTAAAAATTATTATCAGGTTCCCATCGTGGTTCAGTGAGTTAAGAACCTGACTAGTCCCATGAGAATTCGGATTTGATCTCTGGCCTCGCCCAGTGGGTTAAGGATCCAAGGACACAGCTCAGATCTGGCATGGCTGTGGGTGTGGCGTAGGCTGGCAGCTGCAGCTCCGATTCAGCCCCTAGCCTGGGAACTTCCATATGCCACAGGCGCAGCTCTAAAAAGAAAAAAAAAAATTATGAAATGAAATTCTGTCATTTTCCTCTCATACTCCAAATGGACGGCCTTGCACACCCCTGTGGCATACAGGTAGTGCCATTTACTAGGTAGAGGTGTTGGGGATGAGGGTTTGAAGTCTTCTAGGCATAGGGCGTGTGCAGAGGCCCTATGGAAAGAAAAAATATAACTTAGGAGAGACTGAAAGAAGGTCAGATTGGGTAGAGTGCAGAGGGCACGGAAGGGAGCGACTGCAAGTGAGCGAGGTGGGTCAGGCCAGAGAGGACCACGCAGGGCCTTCTGGGCCACTCTGAGCATTTGGATATTTATCCCAAGAGCAATGGAAGCTGCAGAGAGGTCTTAAATGAGATGTGATATGGCAAGGCTGTGATAACATCCTTTGCGTTGGGGAAGAGAAGTGGGGAGACCAGGGAACCTTGGAGAGAGACCGTGATGGCCTGGGCCACCGTGATGGTGGTAGTGGTTTGGAGAGATATTTCCAAAGAAATAAATTGACTGGCTTTGCATATAGGTTGGGTGTGAGCTTCAGGAAGAGGGAGGAGTTGGGGGTGACACCTAAGTTTTTCTCCTAGGGTGGTGGTAGCAGTTAGTGAAACAAGGATGAGGTCATGAATTTTGAAGTCCCAGGTTCACTTTTCCCGAGGGCAAGTATGGGGAACCTTTGAACTATCTCCGTGAAGATGTCACTTGTGCCAGTGGTTCAGCAGGTCTGAACCTCACAGTCTGGCTGTGCTGCGTACTGGGGAGTAGCACCTGCAGCCATGAGCATAGCCGAGACCACCTGGGAAGAAAGCAGAATGAGAGGAAAGGGAGGGAGCGAGGGACACCTCTCTTGCATGTCACAAGACAGGGACTGGCCACAGCAACTGTCCGGAGAAGAAAGGCAGGTTGATGTGTCTGTTACCAGGGGCTCCCATTCTCCCGGCTTCCTTTTTTCTATGAAGGAAGTCAGAGGATGTAGGGAAATTCCAAAATGTGGGCTTGAGGGTGGAGTTGGGGAAACAGTAGGATTTCTGGGCAGGACTGAATTTGTGGCTGGTGACCATGAGTTTATCACGGAACCACCAGCCCCTGTTGAACGACTGTCCCTCAGTGCAGGTCTAGTGGATGCAGGCACCGCGGTGCAGCGGTGCTTATCTAACGCTGTGCTTTCCCCACGTGGCATCGGGACCAGGGTGGGGAGGCAGGGACGGTCTTCAGACTTTAAAAGGGCGTTGTTGAGATGATAGACCATGGAAATGAACTGGGAAAGTTGCCGCGTGAAGAAAGGGGAGAGTGAGTAGAGGGCTCCATGGATCTGAAGGCTCCTTGGGGTTGGAAGAGCAGCTGCGGAGGGCTCAGTCCACAGCTGGAAGAAGGAGGTGTGGCCGTGGGCGCCCTGAGGGCAGTAGGTCCACCAGGGTCAAAGGTGCCAGAAACATCTTGTCTTTCCCTCACAAGGCAGGTGGGGGACGGGGTGAGGGCACAGAGCTAGAGTGAATAATGGATGGATTTAAAGTGATTTCATCGGCTGTCCACATCCACAGACCTGGAGGGCCCTTTTCAACGAAGACCAGGTGAGTCAGCGTCTGGTTAAGTCAGCAGTCACATGTCATGTGCTGTTTCTGGAATTCTTCTTTGTTTTAGGAAAACAAGAGACTGTAAAGAAAGAGCACCTTGAATCTATCATGTCTGAAGCCCATAGGAGGGTCAGGCAGGACGCCCGCTCCCGTGAGCTGCAAGCCTAGCTGTCCCAGCAGCTTAGAATCTGGAAAGTAGGGTCGACACCACTGGTGTGTTTTCAGTTGTCCGGGTCTGAGATCCAGGCAAAGTCCCATGTGACAGTGGGCTAGTGACTTAACTTTCCTGTGCCTCCGTTGTGGCCGTCTGTTAACTGTGTCATTGTCCCTGGATTTTGGGGAGGAGTCAATCAGGTAATCCGGGCGGGACGGCACCCAGAGTATCAGTTCTGAACTGGAAACCGTTCCTTTGCATGCACAAAGGATCCACGCTCCACATCCCCCTGCCCTCCCCCTCCCGCCCAAACCCACCCCACTTCCACCCCCACGCCCCGGCCCCAGAAGGCCAGGTCCAGGGGTGTGAACAGTGCTCAGCTCCTCCTGGCCCCAGGATAGTTCCCATCACGTGTTAGTTTCCTTAACCCTCCACACCTTTGTAAACATCTGCTTTATGAAACTCCTGTCATTTATCCACATTGTGCCATCTGCTCCTGCCACAACCGTTATTGATAGGGTACGCAATCAATGTTAGCTATTATTTTAAACCCTCATAATCAGTAGTTATAAAGGGAGAGCCAGCCAGCCAGGGAGTGTGTTTATAAACTGGCAAAGGTCAGGCCATATGATAAAGCCCTCTGTTTGCGTAAGGCTTGATTGTTTAGAAACCACTTTCGTTTTCTCGTTTGAGCCACCATCTAGTACACTGCTTTTAATACATTTGCTGAACAGACACACCTGTGGGTCAGAGGGTCTGAGGCAGCTAGTCTCGTTTCAAAAATGAGACGAGCTAAGGGAAATTTTTAACATTTATAGTAATTTGGAGCCAAATGTTTTGGTATTACTGGGCCTTCCATGATCAAATCATGTTTTGTGACAACATGTATAGATGGCTCCAATGCTGGCCCATGTGATGCGGAGAGAAATCCAATAGATTTGGATCCCATTTAAACGAAGGAACAGCTACATCTACGGATGCTCCTCACTAGTTTGAGTCTGCCAAGCTGACAGCTGGGAGGAGAATATTAGTAGAGGCCCTTTAGTGGCGGTCTCTTGAAATCTCCTTGCTGACAACACACAAAAGCCACATGGAAGAACCAATCTGTTGCCCAAAGCTTGCTGTGGCTGTAGACCTGTATAGATGCTCAGGGATTATGTTCTTTGGAAAAGAAGACCTGAGAGGTAATAGTGGATGGAAGTACTTTTCCTTGATGCAGTTCCCTTGGATTCCTCCCTCTCCCTACACATTGCTCCACCCCAAACACTGTCAGCTCCACTTCCTGGGAGAAGTCTCAGGTGCTCTAGGACTCCCACAGCCCGACCTCACTATTCCTTGGTTGGGCTGAAGCCTCTCCTCCAGGAAGCCTTGTCTGATCTCACTGATTTTGAGGAAGTCCTCCTTGGGTCTTCATAGCACACAGTCAAGCCCTTCAGCCTTTTAATTCCACCTTATTTATCTTTTTATAAATATGCATCAAGAAGAGCAAATAGCTTTCATTTTGCCTATCAGTTCTTATTAATTGACAATGGCTCCCTGGAGCTCTGAGTTGAGCAGACTGTGTCTGATCATGGCAGGAAAGAACGCTTTGATTGATTAGTTATGTCTGCCATGGGCAGCCGGGAGGAGAGTTGTAGTGTCGTACTTCGTATTTCCCATTTACGGCATAGCTCACCTCCACCACTGGCTGGTAAACTTGCTGAGAACACAGAAGTATTCATCTGTCTTCCATGGTACGTGGGGTGGGTGACTGCATAGTTAGCAGGCAACAAGTGTGTACTGATTTCTGTTTGGGCAGAAATCTGAGGGTTGATTAATTGGGAGGTTTTGGCTTGAAAGCAAAATATGAAGATAATCTAGTTAAACAATTACCATCCTGTTTTGAAGCCTCACTGTACAACCTGGCTGTTTCTTACACCCACTGGGTTAGAAATTGATGTGGTTTCCAAGTGTCTGCCCACAAGTGGAAGTCTTCAATTAGTAGTTCTCTGCACTTCTTTTCTGAGCTGCATCACCTTTGATGGGTGCTATTCACAGACTTGACACGTTCTGCAGAATTCACCTCCTTCCTCTCCCACTCAGAAAAGCTTATCAGAACGCAAATTTATGAAAGCTGTATTGTTATAAGAAAAACCTTGAAGGTGCTCTAATCAATTTTTAAATGGGTTAAAAAAATGATCAAATCAATACTCTCGTTATCATTGGTAATACATTGGTGTAATAACAAGGTTGGAAATTGTTGCCTTCGACAATGGTTTCATCAGTTATTCAAGCATCATAGAATCAAAAAATCCTGTAACTGTTCTGGAACAAGATCTTGAATTCAATGTCAAGGAAACTGGCACATAACCAGACATTTCGAAGTTTAATGCCAAAATGACTGTCTTACATTAAAAACTGTTTTTACATTAAAAACATAGCTTCCACAAAGAAAATCTAAAGTATCCAAATGGACATTGTTGCATAAGACCACAAAGACCAATACTAAATAAGCGCACGTGTTCCCATGTTATCAAAGTTAATGGTGATGCTGGGCTGAGATCCTGCTCCTACACAGGATCTCCTAAGCCAATACAGTGAAGGGAGCAGTGGAATTTTAAAAGGTAAAGACTGGCTGAGGGACCTGGCTCAGAGACAAAACACATTGCCATCAGCCACACTATGGTGGCTGGAGATGGGAGGAAAATGAAGGATGGGTGGGTGGGTGGGGAGGGAAGGCTGGGTTTAAACCCCAGTTTACCTGCCAGGGGGGTTTTTGTGACCTTTTTGAAATAGCCTACCTTTGAAACTCCACTTCTGATGAGTGTTGACGAGGTCGTAACATAGTCTTGACATTGTCTTGGCTCAGGTCACAAGGAAAATACTTTTTCCACTCAAGGATTATCAAATCCAGATTCAGAACTGAGAGCAATAAGAAAGCCGATGCCCAGATACCCAAGCAGGTCACTTCAAGAGCCAGACAGCTGGGTGGGAGAGGGGCATGGGGTCATCAACCTAATGATGCGGCATCTGCCAGCACATCAAAGGCAATGATCTGGACGTTTCCATTTTCACCTCTTTACCATTGGTATCCAGAGACCTAGTCCCCAAGGTACCATGTCACACGGTGTCATTTAGCAGCACCAGCTTTGGGGTGGATTCATGGTCCAAGCTTGGAGCTATCGTGCATTAGCTGTGGGATTCTGGACAGCTTTCTATCTCCCTGAGTCTCAGTTTCCTCCTCTGCAGAGCAGAGAAAAAGAATGAAATTATTTTTATTAGTTGATATTAGAGAATAGAAAAGAGAAGGCAATAGGCACTACCTATAGGTTTATGTGAGGATTAGATACATACGGTCAAGTCTGTTGTGCTTTGCAGGGCGTCTGGTACAGAGGAAGTGGTCAAGAGATGGCGGCCATATTGCGCTTTCAGGCATTGTGATGGGCCTGACGGAGTCAATGCAGGCACCACCTACAAGACTCTCTAGGCAGGATCTTACCATTGTGTGGTTGCCAGCCTCATGGAATTGTTATTCTCAAAATCTGTCTTTGAATTCTGTGTCCTCCAGAAGTGTTGGGATAACGGCAACACTCGTTGCTCTACCTCTTCTCACAGGGCTTTCAGCTTTGGTGGTACCCACTGTACTCTGAACGCACTGCAGACTTTCATGCTGCCGCCTTGGCCCAGCAAGCCCTTCTCCCACTTCTCCACCTGTCAAACTGCTGCCGGGGCTTCATGGCAGGGAACACCAACCAAAAGTCAGAGTCTCTGAATCTTTATGAAAGTCTCCTCCCACTCTCCCACATCCCACCCTGTGCCCTCCCCAGGAACCCCAGAAAAGTTTGATGTGCTCCTCCACACTCTGTCCCATACTTTGCTGTCCACCATCATTACACAGTATTATTATACTGATATATGATTAGTAAACTGACCCCCCCTCACAGTGTGTGTAAGGGCAGGGACCAGTGTCTGCCATGACCTCCATCACATAAAAGGTTCCCAATGTCAAAGAATGATTGATGGAATCTTTCGTGGATGGCTAGGGTAGGAAGGAGGAGGTGGGAAATCTTCCCCAGCCCCTGAAGGCTTCTGCTGAGAACTATCCATGCAAGACCTCAGAAGGAAAATAGACCACTGTGTCTCTCCCACACGGGGAAGCTCATGGCCAAGCTGTAAAGCCTGCAGGCTCCACAGTCACCAGCATCTAATTATGTGACTTTAGACTTAAATCCTCTGTGCCTCAGTGTCCCCTCTGTAAAAGTGGGTAACAATAACGCCTCCATCATGAGGCTGTGAGGTTTAAGTAGAGCCTTGCGGGTAAATTGCTGACATCTGTATCTGACACACGATTAATGCTAGCTATGACTTTTCCCTTCCTCCAAATTTTAGCTCAAGAAGCCTTTCCTGACCCTCAAATTCTTAATGGACACAGCTGTCCCTTCCACTCACTGTCATTACTGTATGTCCCTATATTGATAGGACCTATTCCTATCTGAGTTTGCTTTTTTGCATCTGCTGGTTTCTTGCTCTCTACCCCGCTGGAAATGCCCACTCCATGAGGGAAATGATGGGACAGTGTTTTTCCTGCAGCTGATAAGCATCTGGAGATTTAATAAATGTTAAACAAATGACTGAATGGATCACCACCAGCAGAGAAAATGTTTGCACTAGAGCTGGCTATTTTCAGCTGTGGCACTTTCCTGCTGGTTTGGGAGAGGTGCACTTACCTGGCTGACAGGTAGCCTAGCTGGCAAAGGTAACCTACTAATAAACCTCCTAGTCTGTTTTGTTAGATGCCAACTAGGGGGCAGAGAGTGTGCTGGATCAATCACAAACTGGCCTTTTAGAATTTAAAATAACTGTGGAGGGGAAAAAGACCAGCAGGAGCTGCATCTCAAGGGAAGGGGATTGGAGAAGGGATTAGGGGCATGGACCAGTAATAAACGGAAGAGGAGGTATTGGAAGGGATAACAAAAGATGTGCAGCGGTTGGGTTACCATGGAAACACTGCGTGGTGCTGGACCAGAAGACAAGCTGCTTCTTCAAAGTGAATTTCAAATTTACAGCTTGAAATACGCCCTCCCCCAACAACCTGACCTTGTAGATTTGCCCACAAGCAGCCAAGAAGTAGAGCTCCTGACACCAGCAGCTGGACATTAATCAGACTAATAACTTTGTGGGGAGCAAAGGGGACTTGACTGAGAGGGAGGTCGTTCCTGTGAGCAGCTCACCACACCAGAGGACATTTCTCCACCTACCCTGCCTGGCGTTCTGGGACCTCCCCCAAACCAGGGCATTCCCATGTGAGCCTCAGGGACCACCTGCTTCAGTTACCCTAGGGAGTTTCTTAGACATGCAGATTCTCTAGGATCCACCTAAACATCTAAGTCCAGGCAGGGAAGGCACTTGGAAATATGAATTTTATATTTCCCCAGGTGAAATTTCTACACATCAAAGTGTGGAAACCAGTGCTGTCCCTCTGACTAAAGGGCATCGAGGGGCAGAATAAGTAGTGGTGGTACCAGGCAGTGACTTGGGCATCAAAATAAAAGATGGGAACAAAAATAAGGGATGCTAGAAATATGAGGAGGTGGTAAAGGACTGGAAGCCCAGCAGGGTCTGTAAACAGAGGGCTCTGGAGGGAGCTAGCCTGGGTTTGAATCTTGCTCCTACCACTCACTAGCTGGCTTTGCATCCTCATCTGTAAAATGAGATTGATCATAGCAGGTCTTCCTGATAAGCTTATTATGAGTATTCAGTGAGCTCATATCTAAACAGTGCAAGTCACATGTGGACAGAACCTGAAAATCAAAGAGGCTGGGAGGACTCTGAGTTTGGAAAAGAGCTAGCAGATTCTTTAAGACTAGAGAAATCAGTGTGTTCAAATTTATTGTGTTCAACCACTGAGGTTGGGGATTGTTTGTTACATGGCAGGTAGCTTTCCCTGACTAATACAAGGCCCTTAATGAGTGGCTTGTTAGCCGTGAAGGTTCAACCAGTTGTCAGTGTGAGTGAGGATGCTCTATAGAGGGAATGAACAGAGGAGAACAAACCTTTCAGTTGATTAAGAGCTTCTACAACTGCACCCCAAATTCTCTTTAGGGGAGTTATCTATGTGGTTCGAGGAAAACTTGGACAGAGGGCCATTTGCACAAACTCAGCCTCTAGGAGTTGGTCCTTCCCTGGAGACAAAAATTACTTTTTCTCATTTAACTTCTAGCTTGACTCATTGCATGTTGTCCAATAATAGGGAGAAAAAGTCCTGCTTCTCCACTAGGGTGTGTGTGTGTGTGTGTGTGTGTCGCTATCTAAATTTTTATTGATGTATAGTCGGTAAACAGTGAAGTAAATCCTAAACCAATAGTTTGGTCAGGTTTGACAAATATCTATCCTCTAAGCTGTAACCCATACTTCTGTCATGCCTCTTACCACTCAGTTCTCCCCAGAATTGACTACTATTCTGATTTCTATCACCATTGATTCGCTTCACCTGTTCTAGAATTTCATTGATGTAGATGAAGAACGACCCTGAGAAACAGCCCTGGTACTATTTACATTTGGGATTGGATAATTCATTGTTGTAGGGAACTGCCCTGTGCATTGTAGGATGATGGCTGGCAGCACTCTGGCCTTTACTCGGTAACAGCCTCCCCTCGAAGTTATGACAAACAACAAGGTCTCTAGACATTGCAGATGTCCCCTGAGTTGAGAACCATGGATATAAATGAAATCACCCAGTGTAGATGCTTCCATATTATGCCTTCTTTTGCTCACCATGTTTTTTTTGTGATTTTTTTCTTGTTTTGCGTGTACTCCTAATTCATTTCTTACTGTTGAGGAGTTCTTCATTGTAAGAATATGCCATAAATTACCTCCCCATCCTGTTGGTGTACACTTGGGCTGTTTTCTGTTTTTGGCAAGTATGAATAAAGTTACTATCAATATTCAGGTATAAATCTTTTGTCAGCATATATTTTCATCTACTTTGGAAAAATACCTAGGTGTGGGTTTACTGGTTTATATATTATATATGTTTAACTTTTAAGAAACATATATATGTTTATATGTTATATGTTATATGTTTAACTTTTAAGAAACTACCAGTTGTTACTTACAATAGCCAAGACGTGGGAACAACCTAAATGAGTGGATATAGACACATACACAATGGAATATTACTCAGCCATGAAAAGAATGAAATGTCATTTGCAGCAACATGGATGGACCTGGAGATCATCACACTAAGTGAAGTTAGAGAAAGACAAATACTATAGGATATCATTGATTAACAAGGTCTAAAATATGATACAAATGAACTTATTTACAAAACAGAAACAGACTCACAGGCATAGAAAATGAACTTATGGTTACAAAAGGGGAGAGGTGGTGAGTTTAGGAGTTTGGGATTAGCAGAGGCAAACAATTTTATTGAGGATGGACAATCTCAAGGCCTACTGTATGGCACAGGGAACTATATTCGATATCCTGGGATAATCCATAATGGAAAAGTATATGAAAAAGAGTACACATTGATATGTCTATATCTCTAGATCTAGATATAAATAACTGAATCCCTTGGCTGTACACCAGAAATTAACACATTGTAAATCAACTAAACTTCAATTTAAAAAAAAAAGAGAGGGAGTTCCCACGGTGGTGTAGTGGGTTAATGATCCGGCTTGTCTTTGTGGAGGTGCTGGTTTGATCCCTGGCCTGGCTCAGTGGGTTAAGGATCTGGCATTCCTGCGGCCGTGGCATAGGTTGCCGCTCCAGCTCAGATTCGATCCCTGGACTGGGAATTTCCATACACTGTGGGTGAGGACGAAAACAGAAAAAAAAAAAAGAAATTGCCAGTTGTCCAAAGTGTTTACAATTTTCCCTTCCTCCAGCAATGTGTGCGCATTCCTGTTGTTTCCTATCCTCGCCGCTCTTAGCGTCGTCATTCTTTTTCATTTTAGCCATCCAAATGGTGGTGCGGTGGTATCCATAATTTTTACACTTTCTTGGATAACTCTCAGGAATAGATGTATTAGTTATCCAGTGCCGCATAACAAATGACCTCGGAACTTTGTGGTTTTAAAGAGCAGCACTCACTATCTCCCAGTTTCTGAGGGTTTAGACTCTGGTCGTGGCATAGCCGGTCCTCTGGCTCAGGGTCTCGCACACGCTGCCTTCCCGGAGCAGGATGCATCTCCTCACAGGCTGCCCTTGGTTCTTTGCAGCCCAGACCTCCCTACACAGCAGCAATGAACATTTTCGTTTCACCAGCGAGCTCGGGTATGACAGAATCGGACTTTTTGTAACCGAATCTCAGAAGAGACAGCCATCCTGTTTGCAAAGTTTACTCATCCGAAGCAAATCACCAGGTTCAGCCCATACTCAAGGGCAAAGAAGACACAGAGGTGCGAACACCGCCAGGTGAGGCACCTGGGCGCCATTGTAGAAACACCTGTCCCAGCAGCTCTGGTGTGAGAAGCTTCACCTAGACCAGAGCTTCTCAGACCATCTGTAGGGAGTGGGACCTGTCTTGCTTCGTTGTAGGACCTACTTGGCTCGTCACTAATGAACACAACAAGAGCCGATGGCCTGTCTGCAATGCACGAATCCCCTTTGCAGAGATGCTGGGGCCATACAAGTATTTCCAGCACTGGCCAAGGGCCCGCCACGTCAGCTCTATGCTAAGAGTGCTACACCTACTAGCCTTTTCTCCTCAGTCTAACCTCAGGAGATCGGTGCTCTTGTTCACGTCCCCATTTTACAGATGAAGCAACAGAGGGGGCACAGAGAGGTTAATTAGTCAAACCCAAGATCACACAGCAAGTAACTGGCTAAGTCTGGACTCCAACCAAGTCATCTGGTTTTAGAGCTTGAACTCTGACCACCAAGCTATATTTCAAACTCTTATATGCATGTTAGCATGCAGAATGACCAGGATTAGAGCCCAGAGTGACAGAAGCTGGTCGGCCTCTAGCCTCTGACCCCGCTTCTCTCTGAGAGTGGCTTCACTGTGCCGAGCTGCAGACCCCAGCCTTCGTGGCCCCTGTTCGGCCTCATCTGAATAATCCATGTTCAACTCTGTCCTCTCTCTGCCATCTCTTTTTTTTTTTAAGTTCAAGTATAAAGGGCAAAGCCATCTGTTTCCATTTCCAGCCTCCCGGATGCTGTGATGCCTTAAGATGGATGTCCCAGTGTGAAAACCCAAATTAATAAACAGTCTCTAGGTGAAAAAGTGAGTCATGTCACAGAAGAGGTCACCTAACATCGCTAGCGCGGTTAAATGTTTGTTCACAGACCATTAACCACATAATTAATTTCTTTTTCCAGCACAAGCCCCATGGGAAAGGACAGCAGCTGTCTTGTTCACCTCTGTGTGCGCCTAACTCTTAGCGCAGGACCTGGCCTATCGTCGGGGATCAATAAATATTTGTTCATGAAATGAAGGCTCCCCCCTCCCTCCACCCCGGCCCTGTACCATCGGTCTTAGCCTGGATGACAGGAAAGCTGAGCCTGCCAGGGGCCTCCGTGCAGCCCTTCATCGGGTTGTGCCATCTAGGGACGCAGGAGGAAGGCACGCCCAGAAGCGTTACTGGGCTGGTTCTCCAGTGGTTGTCAAGGGCAACTGCTGGATCTCGAGGCATCATCTTCCAAAAGGCCACTGAACTCTGCTGGGAGGGGTAGTGAGGAGGAAGGGAGGAGCACGCAGGGGTCAAGATCGCCCCATGGTGCTTTAGCTCTTGACACATCCGGGTTGCGCTTGAGTGGACTTAGAGTGTCTCTGGGTGTCTCATGCCTCAGCAGCCATGGAGAAGCCCAGGGCGGGTGGCAAGGGGGATGTGGAGGAGGCATGTGCGTGACAGAAGACACTTGGGGGCTGTGCCCACGTGCCACTGATCAGAATCCATGCAGAGCTGGCCATGAGCAGAGGAGCAAGTGGCCCACGGCCCTGGAGACAGGTGAGGCAGGGACAAGCCCAGGATACACGTCAGAAGGGGCCGATTCACCAGCGAAGGTGTGTGTCTTCCATCTCTGTACCTGCAATGCCGAGCACAGCTGGGCATCCCCTAACAGCCGAACGCCCGCCTCCGTCGGAAACCCGGTTCATCCTGCGTCCCTGTTTCCCAAGCCTCCTCCATGAGTTCAGGGGAGCATTTAGAGAGGGGGATCCCACTTCTAAGTTTTCCCCTCCTCCAGCCGTGGTGTAAGGCTTGAGCTCGGCTCCTTCTGTGAGGGCCGTCTCCCCAGCGCCTCCTGTCTCCCAAGCGTTCCCACGACCCCGCCGATCATTCTTTCCTCCCTCAACTTCCGAATCTCTTTTTGCTTTCTGGACACTGAAGTTTAAGCTATTTAAGTGGAAACGTAGATGCATTTGAAAGATGTGGTGGAACCAGGGTTTTTAAATGCAGTAAATGAGATTGTACGAGGAAACGAGACTGGTAATCAGGTGGTGCTTTCGATTCTTGGAGAGGCTTGTGTAGTGGTCACCGAACTCCGCTCTCCACCTGGTCGAGGGCTAGAAAGCATTCTCCATCACAGGCAGCCACTGGCGCATGGAATCTTACTGAGGCAGGGCAGGATGTAAATGTGGGTGCCTTTGGCTGGATGCAGAGGGGCTGGGGTGGGGGCAAGTCTTAGCCTAGGCGGAGTTTCTCGACACCAAGGCCATATCTCTTGTGATGCGCAATAAAAATGCATCGTGTCAGTTCAGGATGCTCTTGGCTGCAACTCACAAAGACCCCGATCCACACGGGCTTCGACAATAAAAAACAACACTGGGAGTTCCCGCTGTGGTACAGTGGGTTAAGGATCTGGTTGTCTCTGTGGCGGCTTGGGTGGCTGCAAGGTGTGGGGCCCATCCCTGGCCCAGTGCAGTGGGTTAAGGATCCAGTGTTGCCGCAGCTGTGATGTACGTCGCACTGCGGCCTGGATTCAGTCCAACAACACAGGAATTTCCCTATGCCGTGGGTGTGCCCCCCACCCCAAAAAGAACAAGAACGACATTGCTTGTGTAACCAAAATGCAGAGGCGGGAGGACTTTCAGGCTTGGCTGAGTCAATGGCGTAATAACACTGTCATCAGGGACACAGCTTTCTTCTGTCTCCCCATTCTGCAGTCCACCTTGTGGGCTCCGTCCTAAGACTGGCTCACCTTGCAGTAGTGAGAGCGGGCCACGTGCTCCCTGCCCAGCAGCGGGGAGAATCTGTTATGGTGCCGTGGAAAGCAAGTCCTTTCATTTGATCTGGAGTGGCTCCCGCAGGGCAGAAACAGTTCCCAAGATGATGCCAAGAGTGGACAGAATCAGACCAAGCACAACGTCCCCCTCCCCACCGCCTCCCCAGAGCTGGGGTGGAACCCAAAAGCCTGGTGACCTGGAGGGGAGGGGGAGGGGGCGGCGATGGATGTTTCCAGACACCAAGCAAAGCCCCGCCCACTGCAGGCTCCTGCGGTTCTCAGGGGTGTAGGGGGGGAGTGTGGGACTCAGGCTCTGCCGAGACTCGAGGCAACACAAACTGAGCCTCACTCAGAACTGAGCCCAGTGATTATTTTCCCCATTAAAAATGCAAAGTCAGAGTTCCCGTTGTGGCACAGTGGAAATGAATCCGACTAGGAACCATGAGGTTGCGGGTTTGATCCCTGGCCTCGCTCAGTGGGTTAAGGATCCGGCGTTGCCGTGAGCTGTGGTGTAGGTCACAGATGCGGCTCGGATCCCGCGTTGCTGTGGCTGTGGCGTAGGCCGGCAGCCACAGCTCCTGTTAGACCCCTAGCCTGGGAACCTCCATATGCCACAGGTGCAGCCCTAAAAAGACAAAAAGACAAAAAAAAAAAAAAAAAAAGCAAAGTCAACCAAATTTGATCAAACTGGGAATTAACACAGCCCTTTTCTAAAATGATTAACCTGGGAGGAAGCCCAACATAAACACCGCAGCATTACCCAGCCCAGCCCAGCAGCCTCAGTTCTGGCCCCGAGTGACAGAACAGGATGACTCTGCAAAGAGGAGGTGGTCCAGCGGCCCTGGGAAGCTGGGGCTGCCATGCTCCTGAAGAGGAGGGAGGCTCAGCCGGCGGAACCTCAGGATGCTGCATCTGTCACTTAGAATCCGGCATCCAAAACAAACAGGACTCTTCCTTTCTTTATTTATTTCCCTTTTTTTTTTTTTTTTTTTGAGAAGCAGCTGCAGGGCAGTGGAGCTGACGCAAATCTGAAGTGAAAATATCTAGGCGATAATATACAGCCCGTCAGTTGTATGACCTTGAATTTCCTCCATTCCCTGTTTCCTTGGTGTGAAACAGTGTAACTGGCCTAATTCGGACTTAGAGGAGATACTGGAGGTGGACACCACTTCATGCAAGAAAAAGGGACACAAGGACATCAGTCACTGCTGTGTGTGTCACCTTCCCAGGGCCCAGATCTTCAGCCCTGCATCCTCGCTCCACTTTCCAGACCCCCTTTCCTTCAAGATCGAGCTCAAGTCCTGGCTCCTCCCTGGCCTCCTAGACTCCTCTGCTTGGCCCCTTGCATATTTCATCTGCTCCAGGGGGACCCCCATCTGTAATTTACGCATGCTGTCTGCTGCCTGCGACTGAAATGTGGTCCCCAGCTGCCAAATACACTGCTATTAACTCTTCCGCTTGTGGCGGTGTCCCCAGCTCCCCAGTCCCTGCAAATGAGAAACTGTGTCTCCCACCTCTTAGTAGCTGAGCATGTGGGAGTGAAACAAGCTTTGAAGTCACCCGTGCTTGAAGTGACGACTCAGAGAGGTGAAATGACCTGCCCAAAGTTACTCAGCTTGGACGGCTGGGTCAGTTCTAGAAGCCAAGCCCCCGGATGCCCAGGGACACTCTCAATGGGTTGCAGGTGCAAAGGGGATGGGTGGCATGGGTGGGTGCGGCCCGGCAAAGGCTTGAAGGCAGAAAGAAGGTTGGGAGCCACCGAGGCAGTGGGCTTTGGGGGCAGGCTGGTCCAGCCTTGATCCTGGCACCGCCCTCACTGTCTGGTCCCCGGTAACCTTAGTCTGTTGAAGTCAGAAGTGCCTTATGAGCTCATGCATGTCTGATGCACTCAGCAAAGTTCAGGACAGATGCGTCCCTGCTTGGCTGCGTGACAGCCTAGTGGGCAGTGTTTCAAGGGAGAAGTGAGGTGTTTTATCTCTGCAAAGCCCCTTAGGCGTTTCTGAAGAACCCAGGAGTCAATGCAGGGGCGGGAACCCTCAGGGTACCCACAGGAACGGGGTGTGCGGGTGAGGCTGGCTCCTGCTTCTCACCCCTTTTTAGCCCCTTCTTGTGGAGTCTCCCCCTGTTGTCCAGTCAAGGAGGACAATGGGGAATGTCCCTGCCATCAAGTTCCAGCCTCCTTTAGGAACGGTTGGGGACAAAGTCTCCACTAAGACAGAACACCCAGATGTCCTGGGGTAATGAAATGTACAGGTGCAAACACTAAACATGAACTTGGAAGCAGTGCAATCACCACCCTCCTACAGGACGTCACCCACCCCCAGCACCACACTTCCCAGGCCCTGGGTCACTCCTGACCCTGGGTAGGGCAGCCTTGACCCCTGGCCAGCCCCTCAGGCAGCCACAGAGAGGGGAGGGGTGGGCAGAGAGCATGGAGGGCAGACAGCTTCTAGGGGTCTCTGCTGTGGGCTGGGGCCTGCCTCAATGTCAGGGCCGTTTGGGGTGCCAGCCTCTCAAACTCTAGCTCTGGGCATCCAGGCCTGATTTCCTGGCGACTGGGCAGTATTGCTGACGGTCATATAACTTTGAGTCCCTCAAATAGGAGAAACCTAAGTCCCCAAGGAAGGCAAAGATAGAAGATTCCACTCTTGCTTACTCATTTTGCTTTTTAGGGCCGCACCCGCGGCATATGGAGGTTCCCAGGCTAGGGGTCGAATCGGAGCTAAAGCTGCCGGCATACGCCACAGCCACAGCAACGTGGGGTCCGAGCCGCATCTGCGACCTACACCACAGCTCACGGCAACGCCAGATCTCCGACCCACTGAGCGAGGCCAGGGGTCGAATCTGCATCCTCATGGGTACTAGTCAGATTCGTTTCCGCTGCGCCACAGCAGGAACTCCCCAGCCTTGCTTACTTTAAGGCTTGGCAAGCAGGTGGGTCTGTGTAAAAAAAGACGCTCTTTCCTCTAGGTGGACTAAGCCCTACCCCAAGGCACAGAGCTGGGCAAGTGGTACACAAACTGTATTTCAGCCCCCAGTTACCCTTCATCTTTCTGCGGTGCACAGACTCCACAACTGAACCTGGTGGCCGTGGCCACGAGTCTGTATTACATGCTCCCTGTGAACAGACACTGTGCTAGCCACCAAGGACACAGCAGGAGCAAGACGAGACATAACTCCGGTACTTACAGAGCTCACACGTTAGTGGGAGATACTGACCACAAACAGGCCAAGCGATGCTGAAAACAATAGAGGGTGTAAAACAAAACACAGAGTATGGTGACAGGGAGGGGCTGGCTTGGAGCAGGGACCTAACTCAGGGAAGGCGGAGGTGGGATGGGTGGTTTGTGGGGAGGGGTGGAGGCCAGGAGCCAGACTCCCGAAAGAGTTCAGCCTGTTTGAGAAGCAGGGAGCTTGGTGCTAGAGAGGGATTTGGGTCGAGGTCAGAAAGGGGAGCAGGGCCAGTGATGCTTGTAGGTCACGGCACGGAGTTTGGGTTTTGTTCTAAGTGCGGTGGGACCAAGGGCATTTATGAACCTTTGGGTGGAGAAGGGGAGTGGGAGAAGGAGTAAGAGGAGAAGACAAGGAGAGAAAACAAAGAAGCAGATGGCACAGACGAGAGCGGTGGGGTGGTGGTGGTGGTAGGGGACCATAACCACAGGCCCCGGGAACACCTGTGGGCACTGCAGCAGGGTGCTTGGGGGATGGATGGACGGGGCTGACATCTCGTGATACTGTACATTCTGCTGGGCTTGGAGGTCGTGCTCCCCAGAGCAGAAAGGAACCGCAGCCCTCCCTCTGTCTCCCATGAAAGCTCAGGTCATCTATTCTTGCTTCTGTAGGTGGAAAGGCAGGCAGGAGGCCCCCTCGTGGACTAATCAGAGTGATTTGTGTCTGCAGTTCAATGTCAAAAAGTCCACGGAGGCCGTACAGCCCCGAGCGCTCCTCAAGTTCCCAGACATCTACGGACCCAGGCCGGCCGTGACGGCCCCGGAGGTCATCAACTACGCAGACTATACGCTGAGGACCACGGCGGAGCCAGCTGCACCTGCCAGCCCTCCGGCCCCAAATGACAGCCGCCTCAAGAGGCAGGTCACAGAGGAGCTGTTCGTCCTCCCTCAGAATGGTAGGGTTCTCCCGCCCCTCACTTCTGTGGGTGACACTCTGCAGGAAATCGCCTCTGCAGACTGTGGGCGTGGCCAGCCCCAGTTTCCGTGGCGTTTGACATTGGGTGAGCGAAGGGCTCAGGGCCTTGGAATCACAGTCCTTTACTCCCTCCATGTTTCAAATTGCTTCTCCCCAAGGCCTCCAGCTTTTCACTGGTAAATGGAGAGTCCCTTTCAAGCTAGATAGCAACCTATAGAAAGGGCATAAAAAGTCGTGGTTAAATTATGGGCTTCAGAGTCATGGGTTTAATTCTCTCCTCCTCACTCCCCTTTCTTTTGTCTTTTTTTTTTTTTGTCTTTTTTAGGCCTGCACCCGTGGTGTATGGAAGTTCCCAGGACAGGCATCCAGTCGGAGCTACAGCTGCCAGCCTACCCTACGGCCACACCAGATCGGTGCCACATCTGTGACCTACACCGCAGCTCATGGCAATGCCAGATCCTTAACCCACTGAGCGAAGCCAGGGATCACACCCTCCTCCTCATGGATACTAGTTGCGTTCGTTGCCACTGAGCTGCAACAGGAACTCCTAATTCTCTCCCCTTTTATATACCCATTGTATAACTTCAGTTATGTGGCTCATCTTTTGGGTCCTCAATTTCCTCGTATATAAAATGGGATCACCTGTGCAGTAGGGTCGTTGTAAAGTGTGAGTGGAATAACGCACACAAAGTGTTTAACCCAAGGCCTGGCACAAGGATGTAACAGAAGCCTTGTTATTATTATTGTTCTTTCTATTCTCCTCCTCATCAGCATCAATAGCAAGACTGTAACACCTTTCAGTGTACAGCACTATGCCAGGCACTGGGACAGATCTGGACGCAAAGACAGTCTCTAAGGCAAAGGAACATGCAGCCTTTCCTAAGGAAACAAAAAATACAGCCAGGAAAACGGACCGTTACATGGTTTGGGGTTTTGTTTTGTGTGGCTGGAAAGGGAGATGGTGGGAGCAGAAGCAGCATAACCAGCTCTGACACTGACCCCACTCCTAAGGCATCTCCTGGCCTGGGTCCCGTACCCACGTTGGCCAATGAATAAATGTCCCCGCCTCGCCCCCAACCCAGCCCCAAACCACAGTGATCACACTGGCATTTCTTCAGGCACAAATTCATGCAGCGCCTGTGGCAGGAACGAATCCTGGTTGGCTTCTAGCCTCCAGGTTGGCCAGCCTACATTTTAAATTGGAAAATATTTGCAAACGCAGCAACCGACAAGGGATTCATCTCCAAAATATACAAACAACACACGTAGCTCAATATATATATATATATATATATATATATATATATATAACCCAATCAAATATTGGCAGAAGATCTAAATAGACGTTTCTCCAAGGAAAATACACAGGTGGCCAAAATCACATGAAAAGATGCTCAACATCACTAATTATTAGAGAAATGCAAATCAAAACCACAAAGAGGTATCACCTCACGCTGGTCAGAATGGCCTTCATCAAAAAGTCTACAAACAATAAATGCTGGAGAGGGTGTGGAAAAAAGAGAACACTTCTACACTGTTGGTAAGACTGTAAATTGGTACAACGACTTTGGAGAGCAGTTTCAGAAGTTCCTTAAAATACTGAAACTGGAACTACCATATGATCCAGCACTCCTGGGCATATATTTGGAGAAAACCAAAATTCAGAAAGATACATGCACCCCCAGCGTTCACTGCAGCACTACTGACAGTGGCCAAGACATGGAAGCAACGTTAAGTGTTCACTGACAGATGAGTGGACAAAGATGTGGTACATATATGCAAGGGGATGTTACTCAGCCGTAAAAAGAAATGAAATAATGCCTTTTGCAACAACATGGATGGACCTAGAGATATCATCCCAAGAGAAGTGAGTCAGGCAGAGAAAGACAAATAACATATGATATCACTTATATGTGGAATCTAAAAAATATAACCTGTTTACAAAATGGAAACAGACTCTGCAAACAGACTTACAGCTGCCTAATTGGAAATGTGGGGGGAAGGAATAAATCAGGAGCTTGGAATTAACATATACACACTACTACACATAAACTAGATAAGCAACAAGGACCTACTGTATAGCACAGGGAACTCCACTCAATCTTCTGTAATAACATATATGGGAAAGGAAACCGCAGAGTGGATATATGCGTATGAATAACCGAATTGCTTTCCTGAACACATGAAACTAACACAACGCTGTAAATCAGCTATATTCCAATAAAAAATAAAAATTAAATAAAATATAAATTAAATTAAAATAGACATATTGAGGACCTTTTTGGGGGGAGGGGGGGCTTTGCCCAATTTGTCATGTGGACGTTCCCGGGCCAGGGATCGAACCCATGCCACGGTAGTGACCCAAGCTGCTGCAGTGACAACTCCAGGTCCTTAACCTGCTGTGCTGCAAGAGAACTCCCTATTGAACTTCGGCACTTCAGCTTGGAGGGTGAGGAGCCACTTGAATGAGGACATGGGAGTGGCCATCGTAATCACCATCATCGTAATCACCATCATCGTCATCACAGAAGGGCCCCTCTTTCTTGGGAGCCCCAGATTTCCCAAAGCAGAGATGAAGCCGGACCCTCTCCACCAAGGACCCAGCAGAGCACTTCAGAGTCTGAAACTGTGAAGAATTCAGAGCACGTTCGTTTGTTTTCTTGTCCTCTGTTCTTCATTCCTCTCCCCACCGCAGAAGATAACCACCGAGTCCTGACACTTCTGAAATCTAACAGGAGCTGACTGTTCAGCAGACACTGACCCCAGGTGAGGGCGTGCGGGGGAGGACAATGCCGGATCTGTCGGATACGGTCCCTGCCCTGGGTCCAACTTGGTCCACCCCCACCGGCAATGATTCTCAACAGCCCCTTGTAGAACTCAGAGTCCTGATTCCCTTTTTTTTTTTTTTTTTGTCTTTTGTCATTTTAGGGCAGCACCTGTAGCATATGGAGGTTCCCAGGCTAGGGGTCTAATCGGAGCTACAGCTGCCGGTCTACACCACAGCCCACAGCAATGCAGGATCAGAGCCATGTCTGCAACCTACGCCACAGCTCACAGCAATACCAGATCCTTAACCCACTGAGCGAGGCCAGGGATTAAACTCGCAGCCTCAAGGTTCCTGATCGGATTGGTTTCCACTGAGCCACGACGGGAACTCCATCAGAGTCCTGCTTCTTGAAGCTGAATCCGCTGCTGCATTTCCCAGTGGCACTGGCTTTGGTTTGGCTTTGATTTTGAAGGTGGAGGCAGTCCACCCTGAAGGCTTTGGGGGCCAGGTAAGCCCCCTCTGGCACTGATACTGCTGGAGCTGTCCATAGGGTGCCCTTGGAAGCCACCTGGATCTTGGGTGCAGACACATCACGTTTACACATTGCTGCTCGCATCCTGGTCCATCTGTTCCCCACTTAGTTGCACCAGGGAGATTCTTTACTACCTGCAGGAACCCAATGATGAATCTTTTCAGAAATTAAGTACTCCTTGGTATACCTGCCCTTTAAATTCATTTGGAAAATCAAAAAAAAAATTTAATTCCGATTTGCTTCAAGTGGAAGCTGTGGCAGCTGCTGAATCTTATATTAGGTTTGACTAATGAGAATCTTCCAAAGATGTGTGGCTCCTGTCCACGTGAGCGGAAAAGCGAGCAATATTTGTAGTTTTAGGAACTTCTGAATCGAAGATAAGGTCATTCATTCATTCAGCAAGTATTTATTGAACATCCTCTAAAGTCAAGTCCACCATCCCTGACCTTGCCCCCCAGCATCCACTCCTGACTCAGTCTTTGACCTTCATTTCCAGCCTTGAACTCCTGGGGAGCAGGTGTCGGGCTCCTTGGGATAGGCAGAGCTGGTGATGGGCTGGGGAATGGTTTGCTTGAAACAGGGTGACCAGAACCACACAAGCCATGACGGCTTCCCTTCCTGAAGGCTCGCCCGGGGCCCGGCCCTGGACTAAGTACTTTTCTCACTTTATTGCCTTTAATACTAACAGCAAGAAGGAAACGCTATCATTTTCATTGTAAAGATGAGGAAACTGAGGTTCAAAGAAGTCAAGTAACTTATGCAAGGTCACGTAGTAACCACTGTGCCACAGCCCACGGCTGACACCCACGCCCATGCCTCGCCCACTGCGCTGTGATGGTCTCTCGGGAGGGAACACCCAGGACCGCGGGTGTCGCCCGGGCGCAGCCATCATGATTTTGCATCCGCTAGGAAACTGTGGGTTTGGATCTGTGGCGCAGGCGGCAGAGACAGCAAAGGGCGGCAGATGGGAGCCCGGCGTGGATGGCCGGAATGGCTTTACCTCCTTAACAGGTGTGGTGGAGGATGTCTGTGTCGTGGAAACCTGGAACCCAGAGAAGGCTGCCAGCTGGAACCAAGCCCCCAAACTTCACTACCGTCTGGACTACGACCAGCAGAAGGCTGAACTGTTTGTGACTCGCCTGGAAGGTATGCTCTTAGCTGACTTGCACGGACTTCTGTGGGTGTTCCGGTCTCCCCGGGCACCTGTGGCTGGAGGGAGCACTGGGTGGCGGATGACACTGTGTAGCAAATAAGACCCTGAGGCGTGCGACACTCAGACACACGGGGCTTTTCCTCTTCCTCATATTCCAGCCCAAAGTGGAGCCTCCTGGTGGCTGGCAGACATCTTTCCTCCAAACAGTGATTCAGGGGCCAGGCTCCTTCCACCTGAGATCCCTTTTTTTTTTTTTTTGGTCATTTTAGGGCCCTACCTGTGGCATATGGAGGTTCTCAGGCGAGGGGTCGAACTGGAGCTGTAGCTGCCGGCCTACGCCACAGCCACAGCAACACGGGATCCGAGCCGTGTCTGTGACCTACACCACAGCTCACGGCAACACCGGATCCTTAACTTACTAAAGCTGAGGCCAGGGATCAAATCTGCGTCCTCATGGATACTAGTCGGGTTCATCATCCCTGAGTGACAGGTACTCCCCCGTCTGAGATCTTGTGATCTGTATCCGGCAGGTAGAGGATGGGGGACTAGGAAGTAGGCACAGCCCTTCCTTAAAAGCTGTGACCTACAAAGGGCATGCATCACTCTTGCTCACTTCCCATTGGCTGGAACTCGGTCTTTGACCACTGACTGCAAAGGAGGCTGGAAAGTGTGGCCTAGTAGGTGCCCAGTTCAAAGAAGGAATGTGTTTTGGAAGTTCCCTTGTGGTGCAGTGTGTTAAGGATCTGGTGTTGTCACTGCAGTGGCAGGTTGCTCAGGTTGCTGCTGTGGCACAGGTTCAATCCCTGGCCCTGGCAACTTCCACTCGTTTTGGGTGCAGCCAAAATTAAAAAAAAAAAAAAAAAAAAACGTGAAGGAGTGGGCTTTGCTGAACAGCTACTCATCTCTGCCACAGGTGCCTTTGACACTGGACAGAGCTTTGTGCTGGACATAGAGGGAGCTCAGAAAGGTCCACAAAGCTTCTACAGTCCTAGAACTAGGTGGTCTTTCCTGCAGGGTCAGGATGTCCCTAATCTTCCTCCCCTGACAATTCACTGTATCATCAGCAAGGCAAGCTCAGATGCTGCAAAGAACTTGGTGCTAAAAATGGGCTACTCCATGGCTCCTGGAAGCTAGAAGCTGGGTTCAGGATAAACTGGACTTCTGAACTTAGTTCACTTTTTTTGAGGGAGGGTTTTTCCCTTGTACTTCCTTTCAAGATTTTTTGTAACATTTTCATGCACTTTCTTATATTTGGTCTTCACAATAGTCCCATTTTACGGATTGACAACTGAAGTCTGGAACATCAAATGATTTATCTAGGATGATTCCAACTAACAGGTGCCAGAACCAGGACTAAGCCCAGTTCCCTTGAAGCTCAGGGCAGGGGTCTTCCTATTAGGATACACGGCCTCGGTGCTTTATCTTCTTTTCCTGGGCAACGCCAGCTACCACTTCCCAAGTTATCGTTGAGGAACCGGCCGTAACAGCTCCACGGGTGCGAATTTCCACAACGGCCATCATTAAAAACACCAAAATTCAGAATGTAAAACAACAGCCACGAGGTGGTGGCCTAGAGATTCACATCACAGGTGGTTGGGGGTGAATATTTAAAATACAGACCAAATGAATTATGGAATCAGCAGCAGGGCTAATAAAAACCGCCAGCAGCTTTCCTGGTGCCCTGAGGAAATCTTAGAGTCATGAGGAGTATCTCCTGTTTCTTTTGTTTGTTTCTGATAGGCAAAAAAGAGACTTATTAGGATAGGACACTTGTGAGAGACGCACGCGGGCAGGCACGGAAGCTCTGCCGTATCTCCTCTTTCTGAATGTCTCATTGGGAGTTCTCTTTGTGGCTCAGAGGGTTAAGAACTCGACATAGTGTCCACGAGGACGTGAGTTCGATCCCTGGCCTCGCTCAGTGAGTTAGGGATCTGGAGTTGCCACAAGCTGTGGTGTAGGTGGCAGATGCTGGTCGGATCTGGCGTTGCTGTGGCTGTGGCATAGGCCGGCAGCTGCAGCTCCGATTTGACACCTAGCCCAGGAACTTCCACATGCCGCAGGGGTGGCCCTAAAAAGGAATTTTCTCATTGAAAGGAGAGTCCATGTAGCCAAGGTGGTCAGTCCTAGGGTCTTTCAGACATGCAAAGTCAGGACCACTAAGCCAGCGTCTGCAGCTCAAAGGAGGGAGGGCCCTGCTTTTCCCCTCCTCTTGCCCTTGGCAAGCCCCACGCCTGTGCTGCTTTCTCCCTGGCTGCAGCTGTGACCAGTGACCATGACGGAGGCTGTGACTGCTATGTCCAGGGCAGCGTGGCCAACAGGATGGGCTCCGTGGAGGCGCAGACGGCCCTGAAGAAGCGGCAGCTGCGCACCGTGTGGGAGGAAGGCCTGGCGCTCCCCCTGGCGGAGGAGGAGCTCCGCACGGCGACCCTGACACTGACCCTGAGGACCTGCGACCGCTTCTCCCGCCACAGCGTGGCTGGGGAGCTGTGCCTGGGCCTGGATGGGGTGTCGGTGCCTCTGGGGGTCGCCCAGTGGGGAGAGTTGAAGACTTCAGTTAAGGTAGGGTTGTCTCTCCCGTTGGTGGAGCATGGGATGGCAGGGCTGGGCCAGTGCTTGTGGAACAAGCTTCAGAGACCCTCCGAGCCCGGGGGCTGGGGGTCTGGGGAGGGAGGCGGAGTGTAAGAGGAAGGCGGACTCTGGAATAGGGTGGAGGGCTGGAGCAGACCTTTATCCCAGGATTTGAGATCCCCGGTGTCTAGTTCTGCTTCTGGCCTGCGGTGCGAAGACACCCCAACTCCCCGCCTGGCTGTCATGAAAAACATCACCCGATGAGCATATGGGTTCTGGTGCTGATGACATTATCCCCATTTAATGTACCCCCTGTGCACCTACTGTGTGCCAGACACCGCCGTGAGACGAGCCCCAGGCCGAGCCTCTCTGCTCATAGACAGACAGAGCAGGCCAGAGGGAGCAGTCGGGACAAGTGGGATGACAGTGATGGTGGCTGTGATGAAGATGGTATCTGACATAAGACATCCAACCAGGACCTAACCAAAGTGGTCTGACAGAAAGTTCTAGAAGGTCTGGAGTGCAGTGGTGTTTGTGCTGGGCTTTGAAGGAGTGACTGGGACTTGGGGCGGGGCTGGCTCTCCCCACCCCTCAGTGCTGCAGAGCCGTGAGTAGGAAAGCAGTGTCTGCTGAGATGCCACTCTGTGGGGACAGGGGTTCCTTGGAGAGCAAACCATCATTCCCCACAGGCCAGGGCAGGGCGGGGATCAAGGGAGGTCAGGGCTGCAAGACAGTGTGTGGCTCGTTAGGCCCTAGGGTCAAGGCCTCGGCCAAGGGCCTGCCGGGATGGTGCCTCGAAGGAAACTTCTGGATGAGCAGTCTCTCAGCCAGCTGGTGAGTGCCTTATCTGGAGCCTGTATCGTATCGTCTACAAAGACGAAAAGAGTTACTACTGTCTGGCTGTTGAAAGAAAAACATTAACCAGCTATAATGGAAAAATAAAAAATAAAAATAAAAAAAAATAAAGAAAAACTTTGCCGACCCCCATGCTAGAGTAATAACAACACTAAAATGGGGGCTAAGTTTTGAGTGTCTCTCAGTTAGGGGCTAAGTCCTGTCCTCAGTCAACCAAGCGGGAGAGACGCCGGGACTGCGGCATCTACAGGCAAGAGAACCGAGGCTTAGGGTAGCTGAGTAACCCCCGTGGGGTCGCCCAGCTGGGACCTGGAAAGTTCGGCCCGAGGCCAGGGCTGTCTGGTTGTAAATGCTGCCTTGTCCTCCTGCCTGACAGCGGGCGAGGCTCGGTCAGCAGGTGCCTTTGCCGACGATGTCGTGGTGGGGAGAGGACACTTTTACTTCCCGCCTGCTTCTCTCTTCACTGTGATCTCTTCTTTGCTTTATTTTCCTTTCTTTCCCAGGCTCAGAAAATTGATAAACATTGACAGCCACTCTCAGCTGGAGCCAGGCTGTTCCAAAGCCACTGTCTAATTAGCGTGTGATCTGGGACTTGCGTGGAATCACAGCCAGGGCCCCTCGGGGAAGAGGAGCCCAGCGCTTTATCTTTATTCAGCTGGCAAACCAGCTTTCTCCGGAGATGGAGGGGCTCCCCGCAGGGCTTGGGAGAGTTTGGTGCTGCCCCCGCAGCGTGGAAATCCAGCCTATCTAGGCAGAAGGTTCAGGCACCTCGCCTGCTTCTATTCTCTTTCCTGGAAGAACAAAAACTGTTCCTTCATTCCACAAATACCTCGCCAGGTTTCCACCCTGTGCCAGGAGCTGAGTTCACAGCAGTAATTAAGACAAAGCCCTTGGAGTTCCCGTTGTGGCTCAGTGGGTTAAGAACCCGGCATAGTGTCCGTGAGGATGAGGGTTTGATCACTGGCCCCGCGCTCAGTGGGTTAAGGATCCAGCGTTGCCGTGAGCTGTGATGTAGAGTCGCAGACGCGGCTCAGATCTGGCGCTGCTGTGGCTGCGGTGTAGGCCGGCAGCTGCAGCTCCGAATCAACCCCTAGCCTGGGAACCTCCATATGCCCCAGGCATGGCCCAAAAAAGGCAATGAGATAGACAGATAGATATCTAGATAGATATCTAGATAGATATCTAGATAGATATCTAGATAGATAGATAGGTTGATTTCTAAAGATTAGAAAAACAAAGCCCTGCCCTCACGGCTCATCCAACCTAATGTTCATCACAGTCGTAGCTATCACTGTTCCACAAATACACCTTCGCCTCCTCTTAGACCGCTGACCTGCTTACCACAAATAATCTCAGAGGGGAGCGTGGAGTCGGAAGGCGGAGATGGCGCTCTCGGCGTCATGTGGCAGGAGGCGGCTCCGGGGCCAGGCTAGGGAGCCCCTCGCCCCAGCGGGAGGGTGCAGGTGATTTTGAGCGAAGTGGTGGGGCCACTGGTCCCTACAGCCCACCCAGTTTTCTTCTGTTGGTCGGAACGGGTTAAAGCAGGTGCCGGCAGCGTCCCCGTTCTCACCGGAAGACACTCAGCCGAAAGCGGCATGCGCGTCACCAGGGACCACGGAGTGACCCACTCCAAGGGCGGCTTGAATGATTCATTGAGAGCTCAAGAGAAAGACTGGGGGGCGGGGAAAAAAATAGGAAAAGGATGGAGAAAGAAAGAGGGTTATTTCTGTCAGCAGGAACATTAAGCAGTAGAACCGAGGGTGCAGATGCTGTTAATATTCTCTGGCTGTGGTGCAGCCGGCTGGGCTTGTGGGGGGCTCTTTGCACCCTACGCAGAGGAGCTGAGCCCTTTATGTGGTTGGGGCTGGGGAGGGGGCAGAGAGCTCGAGCCTGGTCACCCTGTGGCCACAGCCTAGTGCAACTGTGGCCCTCCAATAAGTGTTCTTAATTCAGGAGGCTGGTGTCTGTCCCAGCTCAGGTGGCACCCCGCTGGAGGCCTGGACACAGGGCCTCGGCTCAGTTCCTTCACTAGGAGGCGAGAGGGCTGTCCACAGAGGATGCTGGAGGACCACAGGTTGAAGACTTGGGCTTTGCTATCAGGCCAGACCCCCCATTCAAGGCTCAGTTTTGCTACTGGCTGGCTGCATGACCGCAGGCAGTGAAGCGGCCTCTCCAAGCATCCGGGTCTTCCGCTTAAAATGGGAACAAGGTCAGCATCCCTCTTACTCTTGTGGCCAAGACGAAACGAGGCGTCTCAGCCCGCCTTCATAAGTATTTCTTGTGTGTCACCTGTGTGCTAGGTGCCGGGGCTGGCTCTGTGGAGATGACAGCCTTGAAGGATGGATGGTGCCATCGCGCTTAGCCCAGAGCGAGCAATGCTCCCTGCCACCCCTTCACGCCATGGCCAAAGTTCCTGGCAACTCCCAGAATCGTTCCATCATACGAGTGGCCACTTAGGGCTAGCTGAATCGCTGTGGTCAGATTGTAGTCCCTGCCTGGTGGGAGCCGGGCAGAGGGCTGCCCAACCTCACTCCCCAAACCCAGACTGGAATAGCATTCCCTCTTAATGAGCTCAAGAAGCAGTGACTGTCTTTCCTTAATAACTCAGGGTGAAAATCAAACCAAGGAGGCAGATGCTTCAGTGTGTGCCAGGGACTGTCCTAAGCCATTAAATAATTGCTCATTTTGTTTTCACACCCCCGTTGGGTGGAGATATTATTGTTTCCGTTTTCCAGATGAGGAAATGGAGATTTGGGCAAGCGAAGTAACTTGCCCAGGGGCACGCAGCTGGTAAATGGTGAGATCGGAGCCAAGACCCAGATCGTCAGGTTCTAGGGTCTGTGCTCTTGGCACCACCCTTGGACTGTGACCAATGATTCCTCTTGGCCATTTTTTGTCCCTCAGTGGATTTGTCTTGTGGCAGTCTCTGTGACACTGTGTAAAGCCGCAGCGGGGGGACAGACGTGCTGCGTGCTTCTCAGAGGCATCAGCATCTCCTGCAAATCGCAGTTACTGGCAGCATCTCTGCTGTGTTACCTCCCACCGTATACCCGGCCCTTTGTTGGCTCAGCTGGCCATTCTGTTGACCAAGCCAGGCCCTGCTCTGTGTTAGCACGTCACGTCATTGAGCCTCTCTGCCCTGCAGGGGCTGGAAGGGGATTCTTTCTCCAAATGGGGTGATGTCTTACAACCCCCGCTGCCCCAGAAGCCCGACTGGGCAATGCAGTGGTTCTCAAACTGTGTTCCTTAGAACCCTAGGGTTCTACACAGGTGTCCCAGGAGCCTGGTGGGATGGTGGTTGGCGATGAAGGTGAGAGGGGGTCATAGCTCTCTGCCCCTGACATACCCCGAATGGCATCTCTCTGATCTGTTTCCTACGTTGGGTTTGAATATAAGCTATTTGGAAAATCACATTTTGCGGCAGATGAAGCAAATTCATGTTGAGATGCGTGGTACTTGGAATTACTCTGTGCCTTGCTCCCCTCTGGGAGGGTGGAGAAACCAGCATCGATGGGCAGAGGGTTTCTGGGATGCCTGTTGGATACAAGTCCAGTGTGAGCCGGCCTCAGTGGTAGGGAATGGGTCGGAAGGCATCTGCAAATGGGGCTCCCCCACCCCCTCTTCTGTTCCAGGAGCCGTCCGCAGGGACTGGAGAGGTCCTTCTGTCCATCAGCTACCTCCCGGCTGCCAGCCGCCTCCTAGTAGTACTGATTAAGGCCAAGAACCTGCACTCTAACCAGTCCAAGGAGCTCCTGGGGAAGGGTGAGTGAGGTGTGAGTGGCGAGCGGGGGCCTGCCGCCTCAAGGGCCGCGTGCACTGGGGGGCAGTGGAGACCGATGAGCGGGGCGGAGCACGAGTGCATGTGCGGAGTCGGCCTCAGCTGTGTCCTCCACCCCAAACCACCGTCCGATTTTGAAGGACATGCTCACTTTTCTAAATCTACATCCACTGACTCCTGGGCCAATTCCCATCCATGTGGCCCAGGTTATGAGCTACCCAGGGGTCCCTATCTTACAGGTCCTCCATGAGAAGCCTTACCCAGGGGTCGTAGGAAGCCAGAGATCAGACTGTAGCCATAGAGTGGAGTATCTGGGCTGGAGGGGAAAACTGACCCAGCCCCTGTCGCCCAGCCCTGGCAGGACCCACCTTACGGGCAGGTGTCCGGGAGCCAGGCTTCTCCTTCTCCAGTCTCAGCTAGCCACCACCCTGCTCCCTGCACCCACTCTAGGCTCCTCTCCCTTACCAGCCTCCACCAACCTGCCCTCCCCACACAAGCTGAGTGTGGGTGACGGCAGAAGGTGTGTGGGTGCAGGGGCTGAGGCGGCGTCTGTGCCCCAAATAAACATGTCTTCAACACTCTGGAAGCCTTGGTTTTTCCTTCTGGATATCGCAGCACAGGCCCCTAGTCTTAGGGACCAAACAGGCTCTCTTGTCAGGGCAACGTGGGTCAGTCCTATGACGCCTGGACCCAGAGCCAAGTGCTCCTAGCAGGATAAAAATAACTAGCTATTTATAGCAGGAGACAGAGAATTGCCCTGCATTCAGAACCTTGGAGCAAGAGATTTGGGGCGCATGAAATCAGGAGGTTTGGTCTGGCTGACAGATTCCTGAGCCAAAGGTCAGAATTCAAAGTTTTTTCCTCATCCCCTATAGATAGTTCTTTACCTCCTGCTTTATTTTATTTTATTATTTTATTTTTTATATCTTTTTAGGATCACACCTGTGGCACATGGAAGTTCCCAGGCTAGGGGTCAAATGGGAGGTGCAGCCGCCCGCCTACACCACAGCCACAGCAGTGCCAGATCCGAGCCATGTGTGCGACCTACACCACAGCTCACGACAAGGACGATCCTTAACCCATGAGTGGGGCCAGGGATCAAACCCATGTTCTCATGGATACCAGTCAGTTTCATTGCCATTGGGCCACAAGGGGAACTCTTCTTGTTTTTTACATTTTTATAGCTCCCATCAAGACAATTACAACTCAACACTTTTTCTCTTAAATATCTCTGCTGAAATCACAAACTGACCGCCTGGGGGTGATAATTATAGCAATAAATTCAGAGTAACAATTATTCTCGCATTAGCTTCAGAAGCCGTGGCTAATGAAAACACAATCTGGGGCCTGAACCTCATGATATGACGTGAAAAAGTTTCGTCTGACCTGTTGGCCAGTTTCCTGGGTATGTAGGGGGGCAGCTCTCTTTGGGGTCAAGCCAGGCTGCCCTCACCCTCTGCATGAGGCCAGGATTCTCAAGTAAAAGCTGAAAAAGAACAGATGAAAACTCAACCAGCCAGTGGGAGACCTACCATCTTAGTAACAGACAAAAATCCTTGGATGGAAAACCAAGGGGATGAAGACATAGGGACAGCTTCGTTTTCTGATCTGAGTTGAAAATCAAGCCGCAGGGAGTTCCCATTGTGGCTCAGTTGAAAACGAGCCCAACTGGTATCCATGAAGATGTGGGTCCAATCCCCCCCGGCCCCGCTCAGTGGGTTAAGGATCCGGTGTTGCTGTGGCTATGGGTGTAGGCTGGCAACTGCAACTCTATTTGACCCATGGCCTGGGAATTTCCATGTGCCTCGGGTGCAGCCCCCAGCCCCCACTGCCAAAAAAAAAAAAAAAAAAAAAAAAAAACTATAGGACATCTGAGCCATCATCCTAGACCTGGTTTGATGCGGGACATGAAGGCACACAGAAGGGCTCATGACAAAGATTTCCTGATCATACTGCAGCCTGACCCTTTGGTGGGCTACTCGGTGAGCAGCCATATATATCGTGCTATGGTCTGTTTTCCACACTCAAGGTAGGAGATTTTGCTGTATCCCCATGCCTAGACCAGTGTCTTCCATGTGGTGGGTGTTTAATAACTGTTGAATGAACACATGGCCCATGAGGTCGGGGGCGGGGTGTGGAGAGGGAGCCTCAGTGCAGAGCCTGAGCCAGAGATCCTGGCCCCCCAGCCCCAAGAGGGTACATCATCTGAAGCCCCGCTGCCCCCAGATCCTCACTCTTGACCCTGCTCTCTGTCTCTTTCCCCTCTGCCCCTCCCCAGATGTCTCCGTCAAGGTGACCTTAAAGCACCAGGCTCAGAAGCTGAAGAAGAAGCAGACGAAACGAGCCAAGCACAAGATCAACCCTGTGTGGAATGAGATGATGATGTTTGAGCTGCCGGATGACCTGCTGCGGGCCTCCAGCGTGGAGCTGGACGTGCTGGGCCAGAGCGCTGATGGGCAGAGCTGCGCGCTGGGGCACTGCAGCCTGGGCCTGCACGCCTCGGGCTCCGAGCGCAGCCACTGGGAGGAGATGCTTAAGAACCCGCGCCGGCAGATCGCCATGTGGCACCAGCTGCACCTGTAGCCCCGGGCCGCCGCCCTCCTCGGGCACAGCCCGACCCCCGCCCCTCGGCCCCAGCTGTCCTCTGCGCCCTTCTCTTATGCCCCGTCCACGTTCTGACACCAGAAGACAGACTTGCGTGCAAAGACCAGGACCCTCCTCCTCTCCCATCACACTCCCGTTTCTTAAAAACGAGCCAGGCAGGGCAGGGCAGGGTGGAGAGGGGACATCTGGGTCACTGAAGAATATATTTGTCTCATCTGATTATTGAAGAGACTCTTATCAAATACAGCCTGTGACATGTTTTTGCAGTGGCGGTCAGGCTGGATGCAGAGAAAGCAAAATGTAAGGGATTAATGGTTGCAAAGACTGTGGCTCTGTAAAAATAAGCAGCTCAAAAATGATGACAGGAGTTCCCATCATGGCGCAGCAGAAATGAATCTCACTAGGAACTATGAGGTTGCGGGTTCGATTCCTGGCCTCACTCAGTGAGTTAAGGATCCAGCACTGCCATGAGCTTCTGTGTAGGTCACAGACGCAGCTTGGAACTGGCATTGCTGTGGTTGAGGTGTGGGCCGGCAGCTACAGCTCCGATTGTACCCCTAGCCTGGGAACCTCCATCTGCTGCAGGGTCCGCCCTAAAACAACAACGACGACAAAAAATGGTGACAGAAATGAAGTATCCTGGATCATCTCATAAGAATTAGAGATTGTCAGGGCAGGATGGAGTCTCCGCCAGCATCAAATCACGCTGCTGACCCAAGGCGCTAACCCAGCAGTTCTTAAGCCTCAGTGTGTGAAGAATCACCAGCAGATTCCCAGGCCCTGCTTGAGACGTTCCAAATCCATCTTCCTGACTGAACCCCAGGAGCCTGATTTTTAACAAGCACTGGGTGGTTTGGATGCTGAGGTTGAAGCACTGCGCTTGGAGAAATCCCTTTTACAACATTCCAGACAGGGTTTCCCAGTCCTCCTCGGGCCCCCAGCACCCTGGGGCGACCCGTGGCCACGCTGGACATCTCAGCCGTCGGTATGAAGTATGGAGCCTCTGTTTTGTATTTAATTATTGAAATTCTTAATGTCCTCATTTGTGCTTTTCAGATCCTGCTCTTGGACTGAATGTTGTGCTTCCTACTGAATAACTGTACTGTTTCATCTCAAAATCAGTTTATATGATATTTGAAGACCCTCCGTGACCAGGGAGAGGTGGGATCCACCGTCAACTAATTGAGCGCTAGTTGTCACATCCGCCAGCATCGCCAAAGTGACCCACTGAGTCAGACACATCCCTTCTCGGCACACCAGCCACTTGAGGTGGCATTCGACTTGGAGCACATATTAGTCTGGCCCCGTGCAAGTGAAGGAAATGAAGGCTTTTGCAAATGTGCTCTCCCTTTTTTATCGCTTTAATCAGTAAATAACCAGCAGCTAAGTTTCAGATCACTACCTTATCATTCAAATAGCTGGTCATCTCACTAATAATATTATGAGCCTCGCTGAGTGGATACACCGGGACTCCTGAGTTCTCTCGTTGACTGCCCATAAAACGGGACGAATGACACGGCGGCACCTTCTCTTAAAGCCGCCATAGGTGAAATTGTGCTCAGGAGCAGTAGATGCCCCTTGGCCAGAAACTAACTCCGAGGCCACCAGCAGATCATCTTTAAGCTTCATACTGGCAGTTGACCATGACTGGAAGGTGCCAGAACTATCGCAGGCATTTCCAGAACCACGGGTCCTGCATTTGGACCCTTTGATACGGACATCTAAACTCTGGGCCTTCAGCTGTCACTCCAGCCACCGGACCTAAAAAAGAATTCCTTACCTTCAGTCCGTTAATAAGTCAAGTCATTCTTGGTTAGCTAATTGCACCCCTGGTCCCACAGTATCAGCTCTACCCATGATCATTCTATCCAAGGCATTCATTTCTTTGGATATCGAAGGTTTCCTTTTCCAGAATCCAAACTACAGGTGGCCCCTGATGGGAGTCAAATGTCACCGCTTAACATCCTAGGTGCCTGCCATCACCCCAGCAAGGCTGTGCAGAAATGAGACAGGTTTCGCAAGGGGTCTGCCTGTTGTGTTCACTGGCATACTCCAGGTGCCTGGAACAAAGCTGGATCATGGGCCCTCGATGAATATCTGTTGAATGAATTAAAATGAATGAAGGACAGACAGGGGAGTAGGCAGAAAAAGACCTATTTTTTATGCAAATTGCCTAAGAACTGGAGTCCCAGCTGAGTTCTCAGTGGTAAAGCCATCAGACATCTCAGCAGTTGGTCTAGAAATTCATGACATTGCGTGTTACCATTCACCTGATGACAATGTATAGCTCACTATGTAAGTATAATTAGTGGTAGACAGGAACATAAAAGCTGTGCTTCTCCACCAAAACTCCATCTCAGTGAATTTTAAATTACCCAGAGATATCAGTCTGCCAGATGAAAAAACTTCAGTCATCTTTGCACCAGCTCACTTTGTACTGGATGTATTTGCAAATTACTGCCAAATTAGAGTAATTGAGTCTATATGAACGCATTGGTTTTTTTTTTTTTTTTTGAAAGGAAACTTTGACTTTTGCCGGGACAGTTTCTAAGAAGTGCTGAAGCAGAGGTGAAAATAAAATGGGAAACGATCTCAGACGAGGCTGTTGCCCACAGAGTTGACATGGCTCAGTCTTGATGTGACGATGGGGAGAGTCTGATCTCAAACATCTGCAAATCTCTGCTTGCATCAAATTAACAAATCATTGTTGAGCGCCTATTGGTTAAGACCTTGCACATGTCTGTCCATTTCAGTCTGAGCTATGACTCTTAGTCTACATTGCGTGGCAAATCGCCCTAAAGGATGCTGTGTAGAAAGAGCAAGACGGGAGAGCAGTTCTTCAGGGCCAATTCCTTTGGGCTCTAAAGGAGTCTTGGACAGCAGGAGGCTGCACCTTACGCCAAACGGAGGTGAGGACCAGCAGAGAGAGCTAGCCCTTGTGATTTGTTTTTGCTGCCCGTGTTTCCTGTTGTCCATGCCAAGTGTGTGTCTGTTTTGCAATCATGAACTGAAGCACAAAAAGACGCATGAGACATTGTAGTCATATGTCTGGTGTCACACTTTGGAAATCTTGCAGTGGTAAATAAATAATTTCCAACAGGGTCACCTGCCTGGTGTCTTTTTTTGTTTTGTTTTTGTTTACTTAATATTTTACACATATAAAATGCAGAAAACATAATTTGATAAATACTCATGAACCCCTGCCAAGTTTTATAAAGCTTAACCAATAGAAATCTCCTCAGCCTTTCACGCAGGACATAACCACCCTGAATTTGGCACTTCTCACTCCCAGCCTTTATCTTCTTACTCCATGTATATGTAAACCCTGAGTATTATGGAATAGTTTGTGTTTTTAATTTTAAATGGTAGCACACTATGTTTGCTCCACATGAAGATATTCAGCTTTATCCATGCACATGTATGTAGCTCTAGGTCACTCATTTTTCACGGCTGTATTATATTCCATCGCATGACTATACCACAGTCCCTTTCTCCTGTCACTGTATGTCTAGATATTTCTTTTTTTTTTTTTTTCTCTTAGAGGAAGTGCTGCTGTGAATGTTCTTGGGTAAGGCCTCTTAGGGCTTTAATTTCAATAAGGTGAAAGCTAAAGACTTCTCTTTCTCTTAACATCCCCTGAAGAAATATGCTCATCACTGCGAGAGTCAGTGCAGTGGCCCAGGTTCACCTGTGTTCCAGGTGGCAGGCAGGGGACTCCCAAAGTCCTGTCATCTTAAGCCCTCCCGGTGGCTGCTGCAGCCCTGGCTTCTGGAGGAAGAGGCTCAGGCATTAAGCAAGGGCAGGGCCTGAATGTTCAGATCAGTATGAAATCCCATGGTCGTGTGACATTAAAACCGAAGCTCTCAAAAAGGATGAATGAGCCATAAAGACTTCGCCTTCCAAATCTGTGCTTGTGATTCCTTATTTTATATTATATTATATATATATATATATATATATATATATATTTGTTATACTGACTGCTAGGATTTTTTTTATACTTTTTCTTAAAGTTTTTAATTTCTTCTATTAGAATTGATTCACATTGTTCTGTCAATTTCTGCTGTACAGCAAAGTGACCAGTTTTATATAAATATATTATATAAAATGTATTTTATATAATATATATATATATATTCTAGGATTTTTATTTCTATAATAAAACAGGAAAAGTGGGTCTTCTCCCACATAGCCAATAATGGGTGCACTGTATCTCACAGGTAACTGTGAAGATGCCCCCTGGTGCCCAAAACTAATATTTGAGAGTCTAGATTTATATCAAAAAGAAATAGAAGAGGTAAGAAGGGTTCACTGATAACTTTATACTGGGCTTTCTTCTGAACTGCCCTAATAATAAATTCTGCGCCTGTCCACAAAGAACTCAAGTCTAGAGCATTGCACTCGGGAGGTGAGAACTTGCAATCCAGCTAGGCTTTGTCACTGCCACCTCCATGCCCTGGGCAAGTCACTTGCCTCTGGGCTTGTTCCCACATCTGTAAAATAAATTTGGACCAACTTTAGCTTTAACATTTTGTGATTCTGAGGTCTAAACTTTTCATGCCTATCTTGCACGATGTCATGGACAAAACAAATTAAGGCCAGTACACGTGTACCTGCCCTCCCTGCCCCAAGCCTGGTAATGCCCCCTGGCATCTCCTGACAGTCCCTTCTGACAGCCACCTGCTCTTCCAAACAGTATGTGATGTTACCTGAGTCTCTGAGTCTACTTCTTCTCATTTGCTTAATTGCAATTGCAATGGAGCCGGGGGCAATTTTCCACCCAGGAGTTTCTGTTTTGTTTTTTTTTTTTTAGAGCCAGTTGGAAGCACCACCATTTCAGGGGCTCAGAGCTCAAGCATCTGTTCTGTCTCCTTCCCTGGGCAGATGCTGGGCAAGAATAGAGCCATGGGCTATGGCTGTGGATGGATTTAGGAGGTTGGGCCTTTTCTCGGGACCAGCCTGGGTGAACAGCCCCCTGCTCCCCTCCCTCATCTCCTGCAGGTGATCCAGTACAGACGGTCCCTGGCAGGAACCCCAGCAGCTTCCCCAAGCCAGAGATGGAGGCGGGCGCCTACTTGGGAGGAGGTGGGAGGAAGCCAGTCTTAGGACTGGAAGCCAGATGTTGCCAAAGAAACCAGTCTGGTGGTATCTGTCCTTAGCTGGCTGAGGTCTCTTTTCAAGGTGGACTTCGCTAGATCCTGGTTTCACATCTCACTTTCTCAACACTCTTTCTTGGTGGCTCCGAGCAGCCCATTGGCAAGTGGGTGATGGCAGAAATCCTGTTTCAGAAACTTGGGGATTCAAATCAGGGACCGGCAAGGAGAAAACTGTTTCTTTAGCCCCAAACAAACCAACCAACACTGTTTACAGTCCCTTCTCCCAGACAGCCAGGTAAGATGAGCCACTGAGCAGAGGAAGGTGCCCTGAGGCTGTCTCTCCAGGCTGAGAAGGAAAGAGGGACTGAGGCAGAGGTCTCCACACCAGCTTTGGCATAAGTGTCGGTGGCTTGTATCAAAAGGCCAGCCTTCTGGGAGTTCCTGTTGTGGCTCAGTTGAAACGAATCCAACTAGTATTCATGAGGATGCGGGTTGGATCCCTGGCCTCACTCAGTGGGTCAGGGATCCGGCGTTGCCATGAGCTGTGGTGTAGGTTGCAGACGTGGCTCACATCTGGCGTTGCTGTGGCTGTGGTGTAGGCTGGCAGCCGAAGCCTGGATGTGACCTCTAACCTGGGAACTTCCATATGCCGCAGGTGCAGCCCTAAAAAGCAAAATATAAAAAAGATAAAGGGCAACCCCTCACTCAGGGTAGGCCCAGGAATTCCAGGTGGAAGAAAGGAACCCAAACTTCCTAGCATCTACTATGCATAGTGTGTTACACTAGCATCCTGATGTAAGAGGTAACAATAACGATGATGATGACAAGAGTTGCTATGTTGTAAGTCACTGCTCTGTTCTGACCCCTGAAGACAGAGACTCACATAAGTGACTTGTCAAGGGCTCGCAGCTTGTAAGAGGCAGAGGGGGATTTGAATCTAGTAAAGCTCTAACCCGAAAGTCCAGGCTCTGACTTATAGCCAGTGGCCAGGGGTCTTTATCGGAAAGGCAACAGAAGCAAAGGCAGCGGTTTCAAAATGTAACCTGGACCCACGGACTCTGAGAATAGCCAAGTTGCAAAATCACTTCCCTGAGGGAATTGAAGAGCACCTGTCTGGATGGGGTGGGACATTGTTCAAAGGACAAGAGCAAGCTGGAGTGAAGGAGAACTCAAGTAAGCCTCTCAGGGGCCACCTCCAGCTTGGTAGAGAAGGGGCTGGGTCAAGGCTGGATGTAGCCAGGTGTCAGATGCAGGAGTGTCATAGTGGAATGAGAACACTGAGACAGAGATAGGCAAAGTGGAAGATTCTGGGCTTTCCACTGTGACCAGCCCAGCATGGCTGGGACTGCACTTTTATCAGGTGCAGCTCCAATTTGCTCACTCACTCATTCTTTCAATAAACATTGATTAGATTCCTATTATGTGATAGGAACTGTATACAGTGGTATTAAAAAGTCTCTACTTTTTTTTTGGAGTTCCCATAATGGCTCAGTGGAAACGAATCCAGCTAGGTACCATGAGGTTGCGGGTTCGATCCCTGGTTAAGGATCCAGCGTTGCCGTGAGTTGTGGTGTAGACTGCAGACGCAGCTCGGATCCCGCGTTGCTGTGGCCGTGGTGCAGGCCGGCATCTGTAGCTCCAATTAGACCCCTAGCCTGGGAATCTCCATATGCTGTGGATGCGGCCCTAAAATGACAAAAAGACAAAAAATTAAAAAAAGTCTCTACTTTTCCCTTGTGGGCATTAAGATTTAGAGGAGGAAGACCAGACACAGAACACACACACACACACACACACACACACACACACACACACACATCATATGATTGCAAACTGAGATAAGTGTTAGAAGGAAAAAATCAGGAGGAACAATGAACAGTGTCCTGAGGGGAGCTATTTGGTCAGTAAAGACCTCTCTGAGAAGGAGGCGTTTTAGCTGACAGTTAAAAATGAGAAGAGCTCGGAGTTCCAATCGTGGCTCAGTGGTTAACGAATCCGACTAGGAACCATGAGGTTGCGGGTTCGATCCCTGGCCTTGCTCAGTGGGTTAAGGATCCCGCATTGCTGTGAGCTGTGGTGTTAAGTTGCAGACGCAGCTCGGATCCCACGTTGCTGTGGCTGTGGCGTAGGCTGGGAGCTACAGCTCTGATTAGACCCCTAGCCATGGATGCGGCCCTAGAAAAAGCAAAAAGACCAAAAAAAAAAAAAAAAAGAGAGAGAGAGAGAGAAGAGAGAAGAGCTCAGTCAGGCAGCCCTCCTGGGGAAAACCATCCCAGGCAGAGGGCACAGGGTGCTAGGCCACCTGCAGTGGAAGAGCTGGGTGAGCTGAGGAACAGAGAAGAGGCAGGGAGCTTGGGACCAGGAGGACACAGGAAGCCGAGTGGTAGCATCATGCAAGGCTGATGGATCATGATCAAGACTTTGGATTGAACTCTAAAGCTGATGGGAAACCTTTAGAAGCTTTTAAGCAGAGAGCGTACCACGAATGGGCCTTTTCAAAAGAGCACTGTAGAAATTGTCAAATAGCAGCCATTTCGGTCTTTAGGCAGCTAGCGGGTCTCCTGAGTCTTCTCTCTGGGGTTGAACTCAACTCATCTTTGAACCTTGGAGAGGGAAGCCGGAGGGCGGCTGTGGAGAAGACGGAGGAAAGGGCGTGGCCTAGACCGCCTGCCTTACCACATCCTCCAAGCCCTGCTTTGCGGAGACGGAACCCACGGCCAAGTGCAAAGGGGAGACCTTTCTTTTACTTGCTTCCCAGTGATGAATTCATCAGCAAGTTCCAGATACGGCTGCCGACGTGGGTCAGATCCGACGGCCCGCGGAAGGCGGGGCTGGCCCTGCTTCACCGGGGCTGGTGAGACACGGCCAGCTGTGCGCCTTTGCTCTTTCCTCCCCACTCCACCTCCGCTGGGGAGAGAAGAGAACCAGAACATTCCATGGGAACTGTGGAATGGCCTTCGCAGCAGGAAGCCTCCGAGTGGCCGAGGGGCCTAGAGGGACGCCGGCTGGGAGGAAGATGGCAGACGCTGAGAAGGCGGAGGCTCTGGAAAGGGGAGCAGGGAGGCCGGCGGCCGGAGCTGGGCTGACTGGAGGGGGAGCCTAGGCGAGGAGGAGGGCTTAGCATCCTGGGAGGAAACAATACAACCGCTTCTCTTTGTCGTTATTGAATGTAGGCCTATCTTCTTTCTAAAACAATTTGGGCAAAACATCGCTTATCACCCACCCCCACACCAGGGCCATTAGCAAACTCCTGGGTCAGGTCCCCTCCCCGGGGCCTGGACCTGCTAGTGGAGAGTCCTGTCAGGCACTTGGAGGGAGAATCCAAAGAACACGGATCTGCACTGGCTTCGTGCGTTTCCACCAAGATTTTCATGGGAAAAGTGCACGTGGGGCAGAAAGATTCATTTTAAATGATCTCGGTGACACTTCTGTTTGGCCCGAAGGGTGGGTGAGGCGCGTAAGTTACCTCCCGGCAGTGGACTTGAATGGGGAAAACTGAGACCGGCAGGAAGGGACTCTTCCAGTTCCTTCAGACCCAGTGGCAGGCCAGCATCTAACCTTGACCCCCAAGCGTGGGACTCATTCTCAATCACCCTGAGCCCAGGCTGGGACAGAGGGCAGAGAAGAAGGCAGAGACTGGCCCCCAGGGAGTAAATTTAAATGCTTTTATTAACAATCTTCTTACATTACAAGGATAATATGACAAAAGGAAAGTTTCCGCGTACATATTATGATAAACCAACATAGCTCTATTTGTATCCAGTGTTCTAGGTCCCATCACACAGGTACTATAAAGCGTAGTCTGCAAAATAATAACATCAAGAGTTTTTTTTTTTTAAGAAAGAAAGTATTAACATATTAATATGTATGTGATAATAGACTCCTAGGTATTCCCCCCACCCCCACTTTATTTTTCCTTTGTGATTGAAAATGAAACGGTTCAGCAGCGTGGGGGTGGAGAGGAGGAGAGAGACGGGGCTGAAAAAAGACGGAATCAGACTGCTGGCTCTTCCGGAGAGACAAAAGTGAAGACTGAGGGTGCCCCGAGGGCAGCCTGGCCCTTGTCTTTTGTGAGCAGTATTGCGGCCGCCCGTCCCCGCGGGCTGGTGGGCGCGCGCCCTCGCGGCCCCGTGGGAAGCGCTCTCTCTGAGGTACAGTGCATTGTGGGATTGCTACCCGGGGCTGCCGGGCCCCCGGCCACGGGTCTGAGCCGCCGCGGCAGGTGGAAGCTCGGGCCGGGCCTGGTCTCTCTTGAGCCAGGCACTGGAGGGTGTTTGGAGACCCGGTTGGTTGGCAGCTAGCTGTGGCTCAAGGAGACCCAGGTGGATGTGGACGGGGTCGGAGGTGGGCATTGGCAGAACAGACCCGCCCCGAGCTGCAGGTATGGGGGGGGGGGGTCTGCTGGAGACTGAGGTACGTTGTTAAGATGGTAGGAGAGGGTAGGTCAGAGGCCAGAGGAGGCTCGGAGATGGGAGATTCGCGCCTCTGGAGAGCCACGAGGCAGAGGCTGGTCTAGAGAGCAGGGGAGGCCGCTGCCCTCTGTCTCCCATCCGCGGTAGCCCCATCGGCCCCTCCTCCCCTAACTTCCGGGAAAAGAAACAATCGAGAGAAACCTAGCAGTGAAACGGATTTCTGATTCTGTCAGGGCTGCACGAGCCCTTCGTCATGCTGCCAGTGGCACTGGTGCCCCCCGGCCCCCAGACATCCCCGCCATCTGGGGGTGGGAGCAGGGACAAGCCGAGGAAGGTGCCCTCCCCAGCGGGAGTGGATGAGCTTGGGGCATGCGGCTCAGCCTCTGCCTCGAGTCACAGAATCAGAACAGTGTACGTGAACTAAACTTGCCTGCTGTGGTGCCGGTGGGGTGACGGGGGTCACTGGGCCTCCGTGCGGGAGAGGGAAGAACGTTGTCCTGAGTTCAGCCAGCAGCAGCAGCTGTGCAAAGTGGGCTGGGCCAAGGCCCTGCTTCTGAACTTGAGTTGCTACTGAATGTATGAGTGTGCGGATATGTCTCTCTCACCCCTCCCCATTAACTGATGCTCCCTGCCCTGGCCAGAAAGCCTCCACTGTCTGGCCATGCTGTCCTGGAGTCGGTGAGGGAAGCCAGGACGGCGGTACCGCAAAGGCTTGGCCGCTAGGGGGCAGCAGAAAGCATCTAAAGGGAAGGGGGTGGGCATCTTTCCTGGACCTGTCTAGGTCCCATCTGCATCTTTCCTATTGCCACCAACGCTGCTCATTCCTGCGGAGGGGAGGGTACTGGGAAATTGTGCAGTGGTCCCTTCACCAGGGGTCAGAGACCACGTCCCACTGCCAAGCAGTGACCACCCGAGCGTATAGGCTGCGGGTGGGGACGAGAGGGGCACTTGAGGGGGAGCTCAGGCGGTGAGCATCTCCTCCCGACCTCAGACCAAGCCTGCGGGGAAGGAGAGAAAGTGCACGGAGAGGGCCGGGACTGGCTGCTCTCCTCTCCAACACCCCGGGTAGGGGACCCCGTTCCCAGCAAACCCTGCCTGCTCAGCCCCCCGGCTCCTCCACAAAGGCTCTGCCTCCTCCCTCCCTCTTCTCACAATGCAGCGACAGGCTTTCCGGCTGCTCTCCCAGCTCTCTATAGACTCTATTTTTATATCTATTTAAAACATAGAAATGTATAAATATATAGGATATTATTTATAGATATATAGACGTGATTTAATCTCTTACTCTGTGTGTATACGTACTGCATATGTCCATATATACAATATATATGCTGTAGCATCTGTTTTATATACTGCACATACCCCTGCTTCCATGCACTCTCCTAGGGAGACTGGATTGCATAGGTATTTCCAGGGCGATACCACTTGAAGGGATTGGGGAGGGGGGGCCATATGGAAGAGGAGGGACGTACCATTTTCCTCCCCAAAGGGCACTTTTTCTCCCTCTGGCTAACACACGAAGATCACTTCAAAGGCTTCTTAAAACATCACAGCTCCGTCCACTCAGCTAAAGCACCTTGTCAATGGAGAGCAGAAGGAGGCCTTCCTCCGAGAAGGAGAAGAGCCCTGTGCATCCCTGGACATAACCTTCCCTCCTGGAGACTGAAGCAGAAAGCTAGCCTAAGACCCATGACCCAGCACCACCTCCCCAAGAGGACAGCATCCGGAATGGGGCTGTCCCCAGCTCACCTGCCCTCCAAACATGCCTTTCTTGCCTAAGGAGGCCTGGCCTCCCTGCTTTGGCTGTGCCAGGCTGGCCTGGCTGGGCCTGCTGCTCACTGGGGGTACGAGGTCCAGAGCCTTCTGCCCACACTTGGTGTAGGGACCAAGAAAGATCACGAATTCTGCTTGGAAATCCACCTAGACCGGAAGTCAAAACCAGATCTAGATACAGAATTCCTCTTCCTACAAGGGGGCGCGGGAAAGAACAGGGGGCGGAATCTAGAAGTTCTGTTTCCACCCTGAAGCCACTTCCTGGACCCCACGAGGCTCCAGGTGAACAGCTAAAGTGAGGCCCGCCCCACAGCCCAGGCTGGGCCAAGTCTAGTCCATCTCAGTCTCTCCGTGGTCGTTTTCAGCATTCTACATCCTTTCACTGGTTTTCTCCTTCTTGGCATCACTTCCAAACAAATGGCAACTATTTAAACACCACCTTACATCATGACAAAGTCCTTCCTCCTAATCCAAAGGGTCAACATGAGCAAGTCAAGGAGAGGAGGGCTCAGCTAGACAATTCAACACGGAAACACATCTCTTGGGCAGGGGTGGAGACCCCCAACTGCCCTAGATTCAGAGCCCAGCACCAAATGCCACCATCCAGGGATCCAGGAGTTGGAGCCTGGTCTCCTCCTCAAATGAGGTTGAGGAAATGAGGTCTGCCCAGATCTAGAGGATGTCACCCAAGTGCTGCAGACCGGGCTAGGCTGTCCTCAGGCTTCACAATGGATACGAGATGGCAGTGGGTCTTTTTTTCCCCTCCACTGAGGAAAAGCAGACCACTTCAACCATAAGGCCCAATGGCTCCCAAGCTCTGCCCTATCTTTGCTTAGCACCACTGACCGCAAGCCCGATAGCGCCTCCCACCCCCTCCACGAACCAAAGAAAGTCACTAATGAGCCAACCCAGTGATAACAAGTCTTGACTCCAGAGACATAAACCTTTCATTCTAAGCCAGTTGGATGTCCCTTCAAAGCCAGGGGCTGAGTTTAAAAGCTCTGTCTTGTCCACATTCGCGATGCAAGGACCGCCTGGCCACAGCTTTTTATACCTGTCAAAGGGAGGGTAGTCTACCCGAGCATGTGGTTTCCGGGGCCAGACCCTGAGGGTCCCCTCAACCCAAGAGTCCTTTTCAAGGAGGCAGAAGAGGGGAAGCACCTGGGCTGGAAATCATGGGTAATGGCAGGCAGCATTCACAGGATAGAGGCACTGGAGCCTCCGTAAAGACTCTGTGTAAATTGCAGTGGTGTGTCACCCCAATTGCTCCCTGTCCCAAGGCCAAGTGGCCTTCAGAGCATCATGAGCGTTTTAGAGATGCCTTCCCAAACTTTAGGACCTACCAGAGAGCTCACCCCCTCCGAGGTCTGGAGCCTGGCTGGCAGGTGATGGCCTGCAGCCACATGCTGCTAGCAGCCGCTCATGCTTCTGGCCCAGAGGCAGGTGGCCAGCTCCCAGCTTTTTCCGGAATGACAGAGTGGATACTGGCACCAGCCCAAAGGATTTTTTCCCCCACACTGGATAAAAATTCGAGCTAATTTTGGCCACGGCCAACTGAGAGGAAACAGTCGCAGCCCTGACACAGTACTCATCCAGCCGCCAGTGACTCTCTCCTCCTGGTTTTCAAATGAGTGGCCTAGGGGATGTGGCCCTCTCTCGGCGGCTGGGCGGGGACGAGTGGGGGAGGGGCTGGGGAAGGTGTAAGGCAATTGTTGGCTAGAAGAAAGGGTCCCAACCTAACTTAGTGTTTCTGGCCCACCTTGCCAGCCGTCTCTGCCTTCAATCCATCTTAGTCTGTGCGACCTTCAAAGGAACTTCCTTCAGACACGGTGGTTTGGGTGTGCGATGGACAGGAAGTCAAGGAGGGAAAAGTGGGCCCTTGAGCTTTGCACTTGACCGCAGTCACTGACCCTGAGGGGAGGAGGAGCAGGGAGAGAAGACAGAGGCTTAAAGTGGGAAGGTGGACGAGGCTGGGAATTTCATAGCATGAGAAAGCGTTTGGGATCTCTCCTTGCTAGTTCTTGCTAACTCCTTGTTCAGAGGATGGTGGGGAAAGTATGTGCAGCTGGTGGAGAGGGAATAGGAGTGAAGGTCACCAGGCCGGGGTGCACTGATTTGTTGAAGGCAGCATATGAGGCTTGGCAGTGGGACAGTTGGAGAAAACCAGTCGGTTTTATGTTTGTTTGTTTGTTTTTTAACATGCTACATCACTGTTGAAAACAAACAGAAAAGTTTCAAAAATAATATATAATATATATATATAATATATTTATATAATGAAAAGCTATTGACTAGCAGCAATGATTCTAAAGTTATCTTAGCACCAAGACCATGGGGGCTGGGGGGGAAGGGACCTGTGGGGGGCGAAGGTCTGGCAGGACAAGGAAGGGAGGGGGTGACATGTTCAGTGTTGATGACAGTCCCACTGTGGTTCTCAACGGTGGCATGAGGCCTCGGAGACAAGATACACCAAGAAAGAAGGACGCCACCACAGTTTTCTAATGTCTGAGCCAAGCAGGTTGGGGACACTGGGGCCATGCCTGTGGCCAGATCACACCGTCCTTTGCCCACTGAGCGGGGTGGTACCCAACAAACCACAGACGATGCAGACCTTCCTTCCTCCCCCCAGATATAACCTGCATCCAGGATGCAGGATCTCTGCATATCAATTATGCATCCATCAGATGTGGAAACGCAAACAGAAGTTTTTAACAGCTCACGCACATTAAAAAAAAAAAAAAAAAACTCCCTTGCGAGGTATACCGGTAATTAAATGAACAAAAGAGCATTGATCAAGACTCCTCTAGCTTAAACCACTGTTTGCCTCAGGGAGCAGGCAAGTGGCTATTTCTAAAGCTTATATCACGGTTGTGTGTGTATGTGTGGTGTGGATGAGTGTCTGCGTGTGTGTCTGTGTGTGTGTCTGTGTGTGGGCTGATGCCTTGAGAGTCCTGTCTGACCTCCTGTCTTTCTTTCTTTTAGGACCTCTCTACCCTGTTCAGAAAAATGAAGCGTCTGAAGGTATAGATGCATTAGCCACTTTCCCATGACCTTCCCGCCCAGCGGCAGGCCTTGTCATCAGCCTTATTGCAAAAGAAGGACCCAGTCTCTAGCGATTCTCGCTGCAGTTCTGCAGAACCCTGGGCACAACTTGCACTGACATCTCCTGCCACTGAACTCTAGCAGGAATTCTTTGATTATTAAAGGGAAAAAAAAAGATACCCCCAATACATTATATGATTATAAAGACAGAATATAAATAATTCACGTAAATTGAATACATACTTTTCATTTGACCTGTTTTTAGCCAAAAATCGCTGCCCTACTGGGGTCTGACTTCTTGGCTCTTCATTGCTCCACGGCCCTGGATCTGAATGGAATTACATTATGTCATCTCACACCGGGTAAAAACAGGAATGCAAAGAGCTCAGGCCCTCCCTCCTCCCCCTGCCTTTCAAGCCCGGTTAGAAGGCGATTTTGCCTTCAGTGTTAACAGGTAATATGTTTAGGATCCAAGGGGCTGGCGGGAGGGAGTCCACAGCCCAGGGACAGGAGGGGCAACAGAGGTGGGGGGGCGGGTACCGCTGTCTGACCGACACTTTTGTTTCTCAGACAGCGGAAGGAACACTTGGCGGGAAATGAAGACCAATCTCTCCAGCCGAAGTCGGGCAGGAGAGGGAAACAAACATCCCGACCCAGAGGCAAAGCCCGTCCTCCCCCAGGTCAGGGGTCTGACAACTGAAGAGGCCAAGAGACTCCCCTCGCCAGACCGACCGAGAAAAGAAAAGGCGAGAACATACCCTCCACCCCCGAACGAGAGCATAAACGAGACGAGCTACCTAAAGGTGGTGACAGACCTGTCATCTTAGCTTATGCGGTTGGTTGACTGTTAGGTGGGAACACGCGTGGCCCCAGCACATGCTTCTGTGAGTGAAAATGAGTTTCCACGTGTGTTGCAGCTGCCAAATTTTGTAGACAAGAGTCAGTTTCTGATATTATTCCTTTCTGAAAGCTCCCAGTAGCTTCTGGTGGACGTGTCACCTTAGTTTTTAAAATTTTTCAGTGTGGGTTTATATATATATATATATATATATAATATAATATAATATAATATATATTTATATAATATATCAAAGCTTATGAGTATAGATTAAAAAAATATTCAACAGCTTAGTGAACTCTGTGACGCCGGCTCCCTAAATGTCCGGATAAAACTCCGGCCCGTGGTCCGCGGTCTGCAGCGCGGGCTTCTGCTCCAGGGCAGACATCCGGCTGAGGACCTCGGCCGACAGTGCGTAACTGTTGCCAGACTTCTCCTCGAACCAGCTGTCCAGGGCTCGCTTGGCATCAAAACTGGCAATCGGAGGGCCGTTGACAGCGATGGTCAACAGGTCGCTGAGCTGCTCCAGAGTCAGCCGGGAGCGGTGGTTTTTGCGAACTCGCTGCAGGGCGTTTCGGCCTTTCTCGCAGCAAGCGGTGGAGGTGGGCAGGACTTTGAGGACCTGAATGATCTTGTTCAAGAGCGGAAACCTCTGCTTGTACTTGCAGATGTGGCCGATCAGGTCTTTGAAGCCATTTTTGGTATAGTAATCAGCCTTGAGTTCCCGCCACTCCATCAGCAGGCTCCCCCGGGGGTCCAGCCCCTCCCTACAGACGTCCCGGGAGAAGGTGGGGATGGCTTCCAGGTGGTCCAAGATCTGAACCATGTCCTCCTTGCCATAGCTCATGAGCTCCTCGCTGTTCCTGGGCCAGGCGGTCAGGTCGAACACCTGGCAGGCCTTCACGAAGATCCGGCTGCGGGAATCGAACCGCTGAGCTAGGATCACTTGGGTCTTCTGGCAGATCTTCTCCCGGATGGACTGGAACTTGGCTTCGGCCACCCTGAGGTTCTTCATGGCGATCCCATTGAAGCTCTCCCGGAAGTTCTCTTCGAACTCCTGCAGGTACTCCCCGGGGCAGTCGGCCAGCCGGCTGATCTCCTGGATGGCCTCCTCGATCTTGTCATCCACCTGGGACACCAGGAGGTATTCGCCCTGGAAGACGTAGGCCAGGCGCGAGAGCACGGCGATCACGTCCAGGAGGAAGTAGATGAGCTTGATGGACTGGTAGTCCATGAGGAACTGCAGCAGGGCCAGCGCGATGGCCGAGGCGTCTGCCCGCTGGGTCTGGCTGCTGACATCCTTGAGGTGGGCCACCACCTCCAGGTAGTCCTTGATGAGCGCGTTGAGGACATTCTGCTCCCCGATGATCCACCTCACGGCCCGGATGTCCCCTAGGAACTCTGTCTCCTCGCAGAGGGTGGAGGCCGTGGACCGCAGCTCGCACATGAGGCGCGGCGAGTAGCGGTAGAAACTCAGCAACTGCTTCAGATTGTTCTCCAGCTCCTCCAGGCAGGGGAGCTCCTTCCCACTGATGGCATCCAGGATCTCCAGGTGGGGCCGGTGCACCATGAAGGGCAGGCACAGCAGCCAGGGCAGCGTCTTGCGGATGCTCATGAACATGCTGGCCCGCAGGCTGGCTGTGACGTTGGCCCCGTCGATGCCCAAGCCGACGGTGGGCTTCTCATCCTGCAGCCGGATGCCCAGGCCGGAAAAGGCCCGGTCAAGTGCCTGCAGATAGCTCTCTGTGCTGGAGAACCCCAGTTCCTGCAGGGACAGGAACTCCGTGGCGGGGGGCCCGTCGCTGCTGGTGTATTGGATGTAGACGGCCACGGTGTCGGCCAGCAGGTCATCGCTCTGCCCGTCCAGGATGATGCTGAGGCACGGCGACTGGCGGATGCGCTCCACCAGGTCTTCGCGCAGCGCCCGAGCGATGTGATGGATGAGGATCTGGCAGTCTCCCTCGTTCATGTACTGGTCCACCACCTTGAGCTCACACTTCCGCAGCAGCTCGGCCAGGGGCCGGAAGTCCAGGTAGGGCCTGCCCTCCAGGGCCACGTGGTAGGCGGTGTTGAAGAGCAGGGTCATGTTGCGACACATCTCCTCCGTCTTCTCGGGGTGCATGCGGAGCTTGTAGAGCTGCAGGCACTTCTTGTGCAGGTTGCTCTGGCTGTGCAGTTTGATGGTGTGGATCTTGAACTGCTTGGAGCCGATGATGAAGGCCGAGGTCCGGGAGGACTGCACGGTGTACTGGCGGCAGACGTGGCACCACATCTCGTTGAGGGTCGGGGAGTACCGCAGGAACCAGAACTTCTTCAGCCACTCCTGCTTGAAGCGCCGGATTCGGCGCCCGGTGGCCGACGACATCTTGGAAGGCTCGTCGGTGGCAGCCAGCATATCGTTGGAGACCGATTCGTCCGCCGAATCGACTTCCTGGTCGTCGTCCTCCACGATGGCGGGGCCGGAGACCATGCTCTCTGAGGCTGGAAGACAAATGGGAAATGAACAGTTACACCCACCCGGGGGGACACGGATGTTTCCAGAATGCAAGAAAGAGTGTCCCAAAGCTAGGTGTCACATTCTGCGAAACGGATGCCGAGTCCTACGACAGACTGAATCCCATTCATGAATTCGTTCATAAGCACTCTCGTTATCCACGCGCGGCTCACCCTCTTTGTGGACGCGCCACGGTGGCCACCGTGCACCAGGCCGCCTGCCCTCACCCTCCACACGTAGGTGCTCAAGGAGCTTAAAGTTGCGTGTCAACCGAACAGCGTAAGCAGGAGAGCAGAGGAACAAAGCACGTCAAAGCTTCCTTGGTCGTACAGCGAGGACGTGCGTCTCGTCCACCCGACCCCTGGCGTGGTCAGAGGAGGCGCACTGCCCTCCAGTGAAGGCAGCTCGGGTCCCCAGGGTGTCGGGATCAGAATGCAGTTTAGCTAAGAGATGTGCTTTGACTATCCGAAAGGGCTCATTCTGAGCTCAGGGATGCGGTTAAAATAGGAAGTGCTGTGTACATCTCGAGCTCAGCTGCGCATGTGCACTGAGAAGGCTTCCTCACGGCTGACCCACTCTGAAAGGTCCAGGCAGCCCACGGGACAGGGCAAAGGCGGCCCAGCGCCCTGTGTCCCCACCAGGAAGGCTGAGGCTCTTCCCCACGGGACAGCCTCTTGGGACTGGGGTGGGGGGGAAGAGATAGCGTTTAGAAGCTGGGCTTTGGGGAAAGACACCAGAGAAAGGGAACGGGTCAAGAACACAGCACACACCCCTCCTGCAGCGGAAGTTCCTTTATTGAGGTGGAGGATACAAGAGCGAGACGCAGAGCCCCCACCGGCGCTGTAAGGCAGCCCGTCCGAGGCACCCGAGGCCGTGGCCGATGCCCACCTCCCAGGTATCGGTCCCAGGCCCCCCCCCCCGCACTGCCCACCGCGAGCTCTTCCCTCCGACAACCGTCTCATCCACACCGACTTACCTGCGGGGTCTGGGAACTCTGGGAGCTCCAGTACCTGTGCGGGCAAGGTGCGGGGCTCAGGAAGCGTGCCGGACTTAAGCATGTCTAGTTCGGCCTGCAGTTCCCGGACCTTCTTCTTTAGGCGAATACAGTTAGGACAGAAAGAGGTGGTGGGAAGCTGGTGAGGGTCGGAGGCAAGCGAGGCCTCGGCGGGACTGTCGGCCTTGAACGAGGACGGCTCCTCTTCTTCATCCTCCAAGGGGCCTGCCTCCTTGGGAGCCCCCTGGGGGATCATCCAGTCCCCCTCCCCCTGGGTCCGGCTGACATTCTGCCCGCCACGTGACACGGTCGTTGCACACTGACTGTAGCCGTCATCCTGGTACTTGGGGACCTTCCTGATGACCAGCGAGGTGCTCAGAGCCAGCTGGCGGGCTTCTACCTTCGCAGACTCCAGGGAGGCCTCCAACACATCCTTGAAAATGAGGTCGATTTTCTTCTTCTTGGCCTGGGGGTGCACGTCCCCCTCGTCAAAGCCGCGCTTGTAGGGACTTTTGCCCTGTCTCAACACGGGGAGCGGAAGGGGGCCCCTCAGGTCTTCTGGGTTATCCAGAGCCTGCTCGGACTTCTCCCTCTGCAACCTCTTCTCTCCTAGGAAGGAAAACCAGGGTGTGAGGAAGCGGGGAAAAGCCCCAAAGAGGAGAAAGCAACAGAAAACAAAGCGCTCCTGTTAAGAAGTCCATTGACACATCCCCCTGGGGCTGGCCTTGTGCGGCGAAAAGGGAAGCAGATGACTCAATGGATCACGGGGTCTTGAGTCCAAAGACCCAGAAAAAAAGTGGGAAGAAGTCTTTCTGAGGAAACCCTTTCAACGGAGCCCTATGTATAGAAGCTCTATGTTTATAAATTGAGCAGATGCTATGGAGGACGGGAGTTGGAAGTTAAGGAACTTGCCGTCCTGTCATCATAGCAGATGACATCCCACCTGGTTACGCAGGGTGGGTGGCGGCGATCTCAGCCGAGTGCTACGGCCTCCCCGTCGTTCCAGGCTTCTCCTCCAGTCCCAGCAATTGGAAGAAAGATGGCTGCTTCGACTTGGTAAAAGGTACGCATGAAACCCGGAGTCCCATTGCTTCCTCATCCCCGACTCTTGGGAGACAGCCTGCCGAGGGCAAAGCCTGCCCTAAAGCAGCTGTCCTGTCTGAATTCTCCAGGTGACCAGAAGCCTGGGAGCAACATGAGGAAGCATAGCCTGAACCTCTGGGGTTCTCACTGAGGCCCGAGGCAGGAAGAAGAGGGAACTTGGGGACAGTGACGGCCGCCGTGGGCTCCAAGCTGGCAGCCTCCGACAAGATAAAACACAGCGCGCCCACGCCGACCCAACGCGTTCTCAAAATACAGTAGCTGTGTTTCCTTATCTGACAGTTCTAAGGACACTTCCTTTTCTATTTGTTTGTATCATGTAAATGACGTCAAAGACCTTGGTGAGCTCCCCAGCAGTAAATTATTTTAGCCCGATTCTTCAGAATGGCCAAGACAGTTTCATAAATTGCTATACATCTGCCAGTGCTGCCTGGAGGGACAGATGTTAAGAGGGGCCCTCGGAAGATCCTGGCAGCTGCCTGTGGAGCTAGGGACCCTCAGAGGCTTCCTGGGATCCGGGACGGGGCTCTGGGAGACGTGATTCTGACCAGCGGCCTGACCTGAACGTATGTTGTATTTCTGCTTCTGAGAGCGGCATTTGCTAAAGGCCTCCGAGTGAGGACCAAGGGTCTCCAAGTGCAATCCAGATGTTCCATGCTGCGACCAAGCCTTGGCATCCCACGGCCGCCATGGGGTGCTGTGCCCCCGCCTTTGTATGACTCCAGGTTTCCCACATGTAACAGCACAGAAGGGAGCAGCCTATGCAGGGCGCTCCCTTTCTGTCCTCCCAGGAACGCTTAAGGAATCACCTTATCTCCTCTGCTCCTGAAACTCTGGTGGCTCCCTGCAGCCTGATTTCTATAACAGCTGAGGGGCAGAAAGGGTGGAGACAAAGAGAACTGTTAAAATATGCAACATTACAAACACAGCATTCGTGTCACATAGACACCTGTCCATCAGAATCTCTGAAAGTCAAGGGCTACTTGTTCACTTTCTCATGGACCAATCAGGCAGCAAACAGCTGAGGATGCTGGGAGGTCAAGGCTACATATCACTGGGGATTCCTTGTGCTCAAGGACAATGTTTTTCAAATTTTCTAGGATGAGGAGGAGAATTCTTTGGGCTCAAGGTTCCCAGAAAAATCTATGGCTCCAAAAAACGACCTTTAAGCATTATGAACTTGATTCTAAAGCTTCCATAAAACATGAGGGAAACACCACAAAGTAAATCAATGACTCAAAGTAGATAAATAACATAAATTATTTGAATATATGCATTAGATACATCCCATTCTCAACAGAAAACCACAGAGGAATAATTTATATTTTTCAGGAAGCAGTTTGGGGCTCTAACTAATGTCCCTACTTAATGAGAACTAATCCATCAGGCTCTGGCCTTTATCTGGGCTCCAGCCTCCGGTTACGAAGAAGCCTCCTTCCAGGTAAGACCTTCAGTGACCGAGCATGGGGAGGGCTGGTCCCTCCTCCACAGCAGGACTGGCAAACAAATCTGAGACATCACTATGCACATCCAGAGTCTGCCAAAGCTACCAGCTATGGGCACACATGTCTAAAGGCCGCTGAGTTCCATGGCTGCTCCCAAGGGCTTTAGGACCAAGCCCGCCTTCTCCTCTGGCCCTGCCCCATGGTGGCTTTCCATTTCCCTCCTGTTTCCTATTTCTCAGCCTGGCCAGGAACAGACACTCCTTCCTCTCGTATCGTCAGCTGTCTTTGTTTATCTCCTTTCACGTCTGTCTGCCACGATCCTTTGAACCACTCCTGAAAGCTCACGCCCTTCTCTGAGCATTCCCCTCGGGTCTTGGGCTTCTCCGAGGATGATGCAGCTTGAGGTGCTTCGGAGAAGACAAGGGAAAAAAGGACATTATGAATCCAGAAGAATTCAAGAAGATCACGGCCAGGGGATGGAAAGCGTGTCTTCATATATGACTTGTGGTTTTCTCTTCTTCTGGTGATATGATTTCTTTTTTGAGATTTCCTGGTGGTCTTCATTCATGTCTTCTTTCATCCATTCAACAAAGATTTACTGAGCACCTACTATGTATCAGGCACTTTTATACAAGGCATCTCCAGAGGTCAAATGGCCACCATTGCAATCACGTCGGGTCAACACGCCTTCCTGAGTGTAATTGGCATGTATGCGCCCAGCTCCCAGCTCCAAAGAAGGCAAAGAGACGAGTGTATCTACTGGGTCTCCTCTCACTGCCCATCCAATCACCAGATACCTTTTACCAAGTCAGGCAGCAGCTGTGCACTCAAAGTCCACAATTTGCTTTGTTCCATTTTGATTTCAAAAATAGCTTAATTTCAGTGGGTCATTCTCACTCCTCTTTTCATCTTTCCCCCTCATATTCCAAAAGAGGCTTTATTTCCAGCAAGTAGGTTGGTCAGGAACGTGATACGGTAGGGTTTGGGTATAGCGTTGGCTCCCGAGGCCAGATGGACTCTAGATCTTTGCATGTGTGGTTTTAGTGCCAGGAAGATCCCACTGGAAAAAGGACCTGGGCTCACCTGTTTGCCCTGGCATGGCTGAGGATGGAGTAAGGGGGCAAAGGGCTAGGAGCTGGGGGGTATTTTAAGCCACTTTCAAATGACTCATTTAAATGGAGCCTGTATGGACACCGACCCACCAGGCCACCACCCATATAGAAAGTCACCTGTCCCCTCCCTCCAACCTTCTTCTCACAGTGACTGTTCTTTCCTAGCATTTTCAATAGGACCGCCAGGAATAAGACCAGGAGGAAGCCAGGAAGAAACCAGTTTTATCTGGGAGGCCCATGACACTGCAAGTAAGAGCTTAGACTCTGGACTCAGACAGATGCGGGTTAGGAAGCTCGCTCTGCCCCTGCTATATCCCAGGGCTTCTGGGTGAGTCACTGTACTTACCTGATGCTCAGTTTCTACATTTGTAAGATGGGCTTAATAATCCACATGCTATCATCAGTATTAAAAGTTTAGAACTGAGGGCTTTCAAGGGTGAAGCAGACATTGTTCTAAATGTTATGTGTCTACCCATCTAATTCTCACTGGTGGGGCAGGGGTTACTGTGATGACTACATGGGACCCTGTAGAAAACCTTCTTGGCACATAGTAAGTACTTAGAAAATGTTATCTATTATTGCCGTGGCTATTGAGGCAATGGCAGTGGATGACATCCTTCCATCAATCTGAGCTGGAGAAACAGTCAATTCTGATTAAGCTCATATGCTTGGCTTTGGGGGTTTGCCTCTCTCCCTGACACTCTGAAATGTCTACAGTGGGGCTTCTGACCGTTTCTGAATAGGGAGAACCCAGCAGGTGGCCACAGCGCAGCCCAGAGCGGCTTCTCAGATCTAGCCCATCAGTTCCCCCAAGTCCCTGGGGGTCTCCCCGCAGCCGGGGTACTGCATGGCCCATCCGTTTGCCTGGAGAGTTTCTAGAGAAGCCTTTCTGGCCTCCCCAGGGCTAGGCGTGGGCGTGGCTCTCCCCTGGGGCGCGGGCACTCACCTCTGGCCAGGTCGCGGTGGAGGGTTTCCTGGGACATGCTGTGCAGGCGCTTCATGTAGTCCTCACTGTACCAGACCCGCAGCCGCTCCCCGGGCCGGATGTCCCGGCACGCCCGGAAGTAGATTCGCTCGCTGTGCTGGAATGCCAGCAGGTTCCGCTCCCTGTCTTCCCGGGAGATGACCACGTACCTGGGGGGCGAGGGGGCAGGTGAGAACGCACGGCCCATTCTCGGGTGAGTGCCTGCCGGTGCCAGGCACGGTGCCAGTGGGGCTGGACAGTCACCAGCCTGTGGGCATCTGCAGAACCCACAGAACAGATGCCCTGCTGAGGGAAGGAACACCAGCTGGAGCCGGTCCCTTGCCTCACTGTTTTGTGTGACTTCAAACAAACCTCTGAACCTCTCAGAATCTCTGTTTCCTGAAACTGGAAATGACACCTGTCCTGCCTACCTCCTAGGTCCTAGTAAATACAAGATTCAACAGCAGGTATACAGGTGACAGAAAACTGAAAGAGCATCTGACCTGCTCTTCACTAACTTTTAACCACAGCAGTTCCCAGGTACCCACAGGCCTCTGACGTTGGTAAGGGTGAGATCCTTGAACTGTTTTCAGTATGTCACAAAATCTAGCAGAAATAAGCCATGTGGCAAGAGTGCCCACGAGAGCAATTAAATGTTCAAGATCAAAAATCATTAAAAATAGGGCGTCTGATGGGGACAGGGGAGAGAGGTAAATAAGAGGCCAGGAAAGGTTAGCAACCACTGGTTAATCTAAGTCATTTTAGGGTAAGGAAACTGAGGCTCAGAGAGGCTAAGTGACTTGCCTAAGGTCACACAGCTAATAAGCAGAAGATGGAGCACTGAGGCCTGTGCCTTTCTCACTAGAACATACAGTTCCTATGTGGGCATGTAAAGCACCAACTTAGTGATGCCCGGATAACCTTTCAAGTTCTGTCAAACCCTCAGAATCTGTGGCCCTCACCCATTCAATATCAACCTGCCACCTCACTCACCTCCAAAAGGTGAGATGATGCAACATCTGTAGAGAGGTGGAGATGTACAGATCAAATGGGCAAGAGGAAAGTTTTTGGAGTTTTAAGGTTCTGTGCCATTCAAGCGCCTAGGAACTTTGTGGTCAAAAACAAACTTCTTGGGAGCTCCCGTCGTGGCTCAGTGGCCAGTGATCCCAACTAGCATCCATGAGGACTTGGGTTCAATCCCTGGCCTTCACTCAGTGGGTTAAGGATCCGGCATTGCTGTGAGCTGTGGTGTAGGTCACAGAGATGGCTCGGATCCCACATTGTTGTGGCTGTGCTATAGGCCGGCGGCTATAGCTCCGATTGGACCCCTAGTCTGGGAACTTGCATATGCCACAGGAGCGGCCCTAAAAAGACAAAAACAAAAACAAAAAAAACCCTCTTCTTTTCCTTATGCTATGATTTGTCTCAAAAGCCAGGGAAGAAATCAAAGTCTGTCTGACTGGTGCAGTCCAAAGAATTGTACTTGGAGCAGATCGGGGAAATGACAGTTCACAGAAAACAATTCAAATGGACAAAGAACAAATTAAGGTACTTAGCACCACTAATAAGAAAAGAGGTGCAAAAGTAGCACATTGTCTCATTGGCAGAAATCATTTTTTAAAATCATGAGCTCTGTATTGGTGGAGGTGTCAAAACGAGGGTCTCCCATACTGGTGGTGGAGAAGAAACCAGCACAGCCCTTTGGCAAACAAATTGGCAACACAGACTCGAATGAGGATTTCATGTTCACAGCAGCACTACTCACAATGGTCCAAAGGAGGAAATAACCCAAGTGTTCACTGATGGATGAAGGGGTAAACAAGATGTGGTATATCCACCCAGTGGAATATTAGGCAGCCATAAAAAAGGAAGGGAATTCTTGCAGGACATTACATCCAAAAAAAATCGGAATATACATTCGTCTCAAGTGCACATGGAACATTCTCAAGGATTGATCACATACTGGAGCACAGAGCTAACCTCAACCTATTTAAGAGTATAGAAATTACTTCAAGTATCTTCTCTGACCACAATGGCATGAAACTAGAAATCAACCACAGGGAAAGAAGTGAGAAAAAACTAACTACATGGAGACTAAACAACATGATACTAAGAGAACAATGGGTCAACGAGGAAATCAAAGGGGAAATTAAAAGGAAGGGAATTCTGACCCAGGCTACTACATGGATGATCCTTGAAGACATGTACTGAGTGACATAAGCCAGTCCTCAAACAACAGATACTATATGATTCCACTCATACAAGCAGTCCAGTTCACAGAGACAGAAAGCACAATTGTGACTGCCACGGGCTAGGGGAGGGGGAAAGAGGGAGCTACTGTTTGACAAGTACCCAGTTACAGTTGGGGAAAATGAGAAGAGTTCTGGAGAGAGATGGCAGTGGTGGTGGCCCAACAATGTGAATGTACTTAATACCACTGAACTTTACACTTCAAAAAAAAAAACAAAAAGTTAAAATGGTAAATTTTATGTTATGTGGATTTTTTCACAACTTTTGAAAAACTTTTAAAACATTATAATGTTAAGATGCAGACTAAAAACACAAACCCCAGGCTGACTGTTCCACTGTTTGTAATAGCGCAGAAGCAAAAACATCTAAACGTCCAGTACTAGAGAAATGATTTAATAAACCACGTTCTTAGTACAATGGAATGCTACTCATCTATAGAAAAATGTTTTCAAAGAGTTTTTCACGACACGGGAAAACGGTCCTGATGGAACGCCAAGTGGGAACGAGAGACCGAAAGCTTTTATTTTAGGATTCTAATCACGCTTTAAAAACAAGCCTGGGTAAACTAGTCGAAGGCAATAGACCAGTGTTTTCACCGTGATTACCCATTAGAGATAGGTCTGCTTTATAACTGTCTGTACTTTCCAAGTCTTCCTTAATAAGAAGTTAATACGGCTATTACTCCCTCCTTCCCACACCGCAAAGAAACAAAAGACACAAACACCACTTCCGGTACTGGGTGGGCAGTGGCGACAGTCACGGCAGCCAGTAGCTTCGGGAATCTCCTTCTGTGGTACCCCACGCAGAGAGCCCCTCGCCTACAGTCCGAACCCTCCCACAGCAGGAGTCTGCCTTTTCTTCACAAGTGTGATTTCTTCTGAATGTGCAAAGTATTTTCCCGTCCCCAACTTAGCCAGAGTCTGGGATCTGACACCCACAATTAATCAGCCTAGTGGTTAGCACAGAACACAGCCAAGGCAGATCCGAACTCTCCTGCTCCCAGATGCAGAAGGCAAACCATCCATTCATGTTTTTGTTTTTTTTTCTCACAAGAATCACTTGAATCATAAAGCACAAGGAAAGAATACAGCCTTCTCCTTTTTTTTTTTTTTTTTTTTTCAGTTTCTAAACAGCTGTCAGGCTCTACAAGCTAGAATTATTTTCTCTGGCACTCAACATTAAGAGAAAAAGATGAGGAACACGTAACTGTAGGAATGTATTCCAAAGAGACTACGTCGGAAGGCTTGGAGAGAGTCGAGCCGATTTCCCTTTCCACCTCCTGGTGTTTTCCTGCCCAACAAGAATCAATATTTAGGAAGAGCACTCCAAATCTTTGTATGGATCACAGAGTATCTTCAAATATCAAAATTTGTTCAGCATCTGGCTGTATTTGGTTGTTCTGCAAGTTGTCATTCGAAATATGGTATCTATGGCAAGTCTCAGTGAATTCTAAGGACCCATTTCCATGAGAAAATGTTCACACTATACAATTTTGGGGGTAAAGTGAAATGGAGCCAGCTAAGTCCAACACCAGTTCCTTCTAATCAGGTCTCCCCCTTGTAAGTATTTTGCAGTTAGCACACCCCATGGCTTGAGCCACTCCCAGAATCCTTCCGTCTCCGCACAACAAGCCCTGGATGAAGAACCCCGCTTGTCCCCTTACATGGGGACAGGTGAGCAAGAGCCCGTTCTGGAACAGAAGGCTTCCAGGGACCGAGAGTCTTTCTATCTGTTGAGTTTCCATGTCGCTACCTCACTGGAGGGCGGGCACAGAAGAGGTGAGGAGGGCGGTGGAATAATGCCCAGAGCAGGCAGCTCTGCAAACATTAGTGCCATTGGCTAGCCTTTCAAATCAAACTCACCTACTGTGGGCGGTGGGGATGGGGGTGGACTGAAACTTGTGATGATAACGGATTGTTTTTATTCCAGACTCTTCGCTGACTTGGGGTATGGACTAGATAGCACTAGGACAACACTTTTCAGGCCTCACCCCATGTCTTATCAAGTGCACCACATTTTCTAGCTGGGTCAGGAAATGACTATCAGTTTCAACTCAAGAGAGAAAATAACCCACGGGTCATCTATTTTGTTGGGGTGGGGGGAGACAAAGTCTAGATCAGACACTCCCGCTCAGGGGCTATGTCTCTGAAGGAAAGGAAGCTGCCCCGGGCATGGAGGCAGAGATGGGAAAAGAGTGCCCAAGAAGAGGCTGGGCTCTGTATTCTCACATGCACTGAGGTCTCTGGGCTGGGCTGCGCTGGGGGGGCGCGGTCTTTGGGCCGTGCCTCCACCCACTAGATGGTCACCTGGACTCTAACAGAAACCACCGGGGTGGCCCTTGCGTTGGCTCCGACTCTTAGGAGGGACATCCTTATCATAGGCCGCCTGTTCATTTCCACCCCCTGGCTGCTGTTTCGCCTTCCTGTCTGAAGTGCCAGCCCCACAATCCCCACTGAAGCCAAGAAAAAGAAACTGAAATCTTTTCCCTCTTAAGTCGACAAGGCTCTTCATCTCTCTGTCCCCTGGGCTTACAACTCAGCCCCTCCCTCCCCGGGACCAGGGGGAGGTGCCAGCCCGTCGCCACCTAGTACCTTGGCCTTTAGTGGGAAAGGCCCCAAGCCCGGTTTCACAGCATCTTTGCATCTCCTGGGGGTCAGATAATCTTGATTTCCACGACCACGCTTTTTGGCCAAGAATGGCAGAGGATGACCTGGATTCCAAGAGGTCAAAGGCAGACTAGAATGTTCCAGAAAGTGGGTTGATCCCTGATCAGATATTTCCCGCCTGGAGAACCTCTCCCGGGTACTGGAAGTAAGCGAGGGCAATGGACAGGGCAGGGGGTCCCTTTCCTGCTGAGGGGACCCCCAAAGGGGAGCCAGACAAGCCAGGTCAATTACTCTGAGGGGCCTCAGATCTAGGTGGGCATGGCCTTACCTGTGACAGTCAGATAACCAGATCAGTGGGGAAATGACCCCCCAAAATAAGGGCCTCAGGGTGGTCCCTGAGGTACGTTGGCAGGCGGACAGCCCCTGATCCTTCTGGAGAGTCTCCTGCCAGAAATGGTGAATTTCTTTCCAGGACGCCTAACGCAGTTTTAGGGAACAAAAGGTAGAACTCATTGAGCAACATCTCACTTTTGATGTGCAGAGAAATTAAATATAGCCTCAGCATTTCCTATCCGGATGCCCTGACTCCCTCAGCCGTCAGTTCCTTTCCTGCCCTCTAAGGGCTGGCATGGTGCTGAACACAGGGCATCTGAGAGCTGATGAGGTCTGGGAACTGCCAGAGGCACCTGAGCCCCTCTCTTGCCAGTGCACTTTTCCTGGGTCATCTGCCTGCTTTGGGGGCCTTGAGGTTTTCACGGGAAGCGAAGAAAGAGAATATACACCAAAGAAAGATGCTGGAGACCGGCTGTGTTCCAAGTGTGAGATCAATGTCTTTTTATTGCCATCTTAACAAAAGTACTTGGGAGGCAATTCTCTGATTCCAGCATCGGAGGGCAGGGCAATGCCAGGCAATAGTCAAGCCATCGGGCTGTCGGATATGAAAGTGTTCGGTTTGGGGGAACAGGAACCCCCAAAGAACCACGGAATGGGGAAAAGGAGCCCAGGACACAGGGACACCGAGGTTGCCCTCCATTCTCCCTACACGGGGCAAAGCTTGAGCTGGGTCTAGAGGCAGCACTCGAGGAAGGCCGCGGCAGACACCGGCCACAACAACCCTCCCGGCCCCACCGTGGCTCTAGGGGGCGGGGGCGGGAGGGTGGAGGGTCGGGGAGTGAGAGTTCCTGCCAGGGTCAGCCTCAGGCCGGGGAGCAAAGAGGACACAGAGCTGAGCTGCACCCACATCAGAGCTGAGCTTGCGCCTGCCACCCCCACCCCCGCCACGTCCCTACCTAACTCTAAGAAGCCGGCTCTCTGCCCACACTCCAAAACCAAACACGAAGCTTCGACATGTGTGTAGCTAATGCATACGCAGCCCAAGCAAGCAGAGGCAAGGCATGCTGGAACCTGGAACGGGACTGGAGCCCCGCCGGGCTCTGGGTTCTTTTAGAAGCCAGAGGAAGAGTCGCCTTCTGGATCCTGAGACTTGGGCCCTGCTTCTGCCTAGGCACTGGCTGTCAGCCTCAGTGCTGGAGGGTGGGAGGTTGGACTCACGCCCTAAATGCCGCTGTCGCCTCCCACTCACACCCCAAAGAGCTTGGCAAGGGCAGGCAAGGAGTGACATCCCGTCCAAGCCCAGACCTGGCCTCTACAGGGGAGCTGGAAAAATCCACGTCCAGTCCAGCCCCTGGGACTGCAGTTTCACTTGTCATCTATGAAACGCAGATGGTGATGGTGACAATGCTGACTGCAATACTCGACCCGGCTGCCTCTCCGACCACCCCGAGCACCCACTGCAATACACATCTGCAAGTGCAGGGAGAAGCACAACGTGCCCTAAAAACGCCAGGTAGTCTTCCCCCTCCTCCGACGCCACCCAGTTCTTCTCCCCGCTCCACAAAAGGCAAGCATGGCAGCTGAGCACACGCGCGCGCAAGGGCAAGCGGAAGGCCAAGGCAGGGGCGCCCCCGCCCCAGGGCTCAGAGCCCTGGGAGAGGGGGAGACAAGCCCCCTCCTGGAAGGGCTGAGCTCTGCTTGCCCATCCTCAGGCCTCGCACCCTTTGAAAGCAGCCGAATCAGGGCCAGGGAGGCTGATGCAGCAGCCCTGAGGATGGAAAGCAGGATTCCATTCGGCTGCTCCCCCTCCTGGCGCCCCGCTTCCCAGCAAAGGCCTGCTGCCACGGGGTGCAGACTGAGAGGAGGCTGACCCTCCAGGCCAAGCGAGCATCAAGCAGGTAGCTTTTCCTGCATCTTGAGCACACCTGCCAAAGATGAGGGAGGAGGGCTCTGTTAGAGCCCAGGGCGGCCGACGTGAACTCGGTGAGGAGACGCGGTCCCCCCAGCACCCTACAAAGGTCATGGATCTTGGACACGAGAGACTGGCCTCCGTCTCAAGGCCAGACACCCCTCCTCCATCTCTCTTCCTCCCAGCGCAGACTGGCCGGCTTAGAAATTGTGCTTTCTCTTCCGAGACCTGGTAGTCCGTGCGGGGGCCGGTGCTGGGGGCGCCTCTGGGGGCTCTGCCGGGGGAGCCTCGGCCTGGGGGCTAGAGCCCGTGGGGGCTGCCCCGTCGGGCCCCCGCTGAGATGCCTGAACCCCATCGCGGATCTCTGTCAGCGTCTGGCACATCTGGCTGACGCGGCTGGTCAGCTCAGCCATGGCCTGGCCGATGACATGCATGCTGTTGGCCATGTCCCGGTGCACGGTCACCAGCTCCTGGCAGAACTGCCGAAAGACCTCAGTCTGCTGGGCGTGGGCGTGGAGGAGCTGCCAGTCAAGGCCCGCGCTGGGTGGGCTGGGGTGCGGCCGAGGGGTCCTGCAGGCGGCCTGGGCCGGGGGCGAGGGTCGGGGCAGGGCCTCGGGCTTGGGGCCCACTGTCTCGGACTGGTCAGAGGAAGAGGAGGAGCGGAGCAGGGTGGGCCTGGCCAGGCAGGCCTCTTCCTCTGGTGATGGCTGCAGGGGTACCCGCAGGGGCTGCCTCGAGGGCCCGGGTGTCTCCTCATCTTCATCATCTTGGGGGATAAAAAACAAAGGGCATATGATTACAACTGGGAGCAAGAAGGCAGCCCTGGGTTTGGAACCCCCTGCGAGGTTACCTAACATCCCCCCACCCTGCTACCCCTCAGCCTAGATCAGCACGTGCCCCCTCCCCTCCCACCCAGGGAGAAGCACCTGCTCCCTAAATCCCCCAGGGTCTCAGGCCAGGCACCCCTGGGGAGACAGGTGAATGTGAGCAGAGCCCCCCTCCCCAGGCCCCCTTCCTTTCACAGCAACAGCAACATTCCAGCGGGACCCCAGTCCCAGTGACGGCATGTGCACCAGGGACTCAGTCCCGCTCTCCGTGGCTCAGTTTCTGCAAGGCAAGGGTAACGACTGCTCTTTCTACCTCCCTGACAACTCAAGAAGCCAACACATGAGAAGAGACAGGAAGGCACTGTGCAAAGCTCAAAGAGCGACACCTGCCCGACAGTGCCACGCTGCTCTTGGCTGCCCTGAGTTCCAGCCTCCATGAGGCCATTTCTGAGTTGCATGGGGCCACCTTGTGGCCTTCCTGGAATCTGCAGCTCTAAGTCACAGCTGGGGGAAGGACAGAAAGGGATGGCGCTGGAGCAGACAAGCCCAGGCAGTACGGAGCAGATCTAACTGGCGACCAGCCCTGATGTCCCCTCAGCGCCCCGAGGGGGGGCTACCTGGGAAGACACATTCCTTTTACCCGGGAGCATTTGACGGCACACAGCGACCACTAGACAGGCCACAAGTCAGGGCCGATCATGGGGAGGGGTCCAGCCCTGCACACATGGGTCTCAGCGGCTCTCTGATCAAGAGGATTCAATCCCACAGCAGGAATCAAAAAAATACAGGCTGACTCTCCCGACAGGCACACCTCCCTGCCTGCACTTGGGGGGCTGAGTTCAGAAGCACCCCGGGCGAGGTGACAGGAAGAGATTCATCTTGCCCTGAGCCACGTGCCTCCCAAGGGCCCTGGGACATCAGCACAGTAAGAGAGCCTAGTGCCCTGTGCCCTCCACTTGGTGGACACCCGTTTCGGAGCGGCAGGGTTGGAGGGAGCGGGTCGGGCTGACGTGGTGCGGCTCCCTCCTTTCCAGGGCCTCACTCCACAGAGCCCCCGAGCCTCTGGCCAAGCGCCCTAACAGCTGGGAAAACGAGGGCTGCTGGCCCAGCCTCAGTGGAGGGGTCCCGGGCCCCCTGCCCAGCCCAGTTCGCATTTGCAAAGCTCATTACCTCCGGGGTCAGGGAGGCAGAGGGATGAGTGAGACAAAACTTAGGTTACAGACTTCACCAAGTGCTGTCCCCTTTCTTGCTCTCGTCAACAGGTAACATCACCCAGAAACTTGGGAAAACACTGATTCCCAGGGAGCTGCCAGGCCCAAGTTCAAGTCTTCGTTCTGAATCTAGCTCTGAGACCACCTCTGTTTCTGGAGTTTAGGTGCCTCATCTGGACAACACGGAAGTCGGACTGGCTGGCTTCCTCCTTCCTTCCCAGTTCTTAATATCTGACATTGAATGGCCACCTGTCAGGAGCCCCAGCCAGACAGGAAATTAACAAGATCCTTACAGCAAGGGGCCTGGGAAGGGAAGGCTGGGGCTTTGTGAACCATCTTTCCCAGGGCCAGGCCGGGCTGACTTCTGTGAAGCCCCTGTGTCCTGCTGGTCTGACAACCTGCGGCGGGGGCGGTGGGCTTCGGGTGGGGGGCAGGTGTGCACAGAAGCAGAGCTGAACCGGGTGCAGCCCGGGCAGGGAAGGGCCTCCAGCCGCCCCCCCACTCTGGTGAGCCCCAATAAGAACTACAGCCCCAAAGGACAGACAGCCATCTAGGCCAGGAGATTCCACACCCCCCGGCCCCTGGCATCAAAGTTCATCCCGAGACACAGGAAGCAGAGGGGAAAAGAGGGAGACAAGTGCAGGGAGAAGAGGGCCGGGTGGGCCACGGGGAGTGGACCCAGAGCAGAGGGAGGGGTCTTAGATGGAGCCTGAGGGTGGGCAGAAAGAGGCAGAGGGCAGACAGACGGCAGAATGGCAATGAAGAGGGCAGTGTGGAAATAATACAGAAATAAAGACACTCTGAATAGACACACAGAAACGGCTGCGCTTTCGGGCCGGTACTTGGCCGGCTTCCTCTGACGCCCCTCCCCCTCGCCGGCTGCACGGGGCTTCCCTGGCTCGTCTCTGTTCCTGGAACGTGCCAAGCGCCTTCCTGATGCGGGGCCTCGTACATGCTGTTCTGGCCTGTGAGGCCCTCCCCTCCCCTCCCCTCCCCGCCCCTGCACTGCGCCCCACGCGCACCAGCCCGCTTAACTCTTCCTCAGCCTTCGTCTCGGTTCAATTGTGGCTGCGGGGAGCCCTCCCCCGGCCCGGTGGTCAGCCAGTCCACCGCTCCCGCTCTCAGACCGGCTGCTACGCAATCTGCGGAGCCGAACGCAACACGGGGAACACAGGCGCCACGCTCAAACACTGTTCTGAGTTTCAGGAAGGCAAGAGCAGGGCATTTAGCCCGGCTCCGAGCCCTTGAGAGCCACAGATCGCAGGCCCACGAGGTCAGCCCTGCTCTCAGGACCTCCTGGAGTTGTTCTTGGTTCCTTCTTTACAAATGTCCTTGGGCAGTTATTTAATGAAAGCGTGTTTATCCTCACGAGTCTAGGAACTTCCCAAGAGCATGCCCGGGGTGGGGCTTCTACCCAACACAATTCCTGGCACAGTGTTCAGGAAATGTTCTAGAATGTATGACGGAATAGGGGTAGAGTAGACAGACGTGGGAGAAGGTGGGAAGGATGGAAAGACTGGGAGAGGCGGAGAGAACAGGAGAGAGAGAGGACGGGGGTGGGGGACATCACGGAGGAGTGGGCGGGGAAGAGGCGGGGGGCGGAGCTTGGCGAGGGGAGTGGGCGGTACTCACAGCTAGTCGAAGGGCTGTCGGTGCCGTCCAGTTCCGCCCTGGGGAAGCAGTGCCCGGCCCTGGCCGTGAGCAGCGCCGACTCGATGGCCCTCTCGTGGGCAGTGAGCACGATGGTGGGGGCCCGGCCCCCGGCCCCCGGCCCCGACAGGGACTGCTGCATGAAGGCCAGCTTGTCCTTGGTCCTTCGTTTCATGTCATCCCATCTGTGCTTAATATCCTTGACGGAGCGGGGGACCAGGCTGACGGAGGTGATTTTCCGAGCTATGCCTTCCCAAATCTTGTCCCTGTCGGCATGGGACAGTCGCATGGTCTCCCTCCCAAAGAGAACTGCTTCGTGGTGGGTCACCTCCGTGACCAGAATGTCCAGCTCCTCCTTGGAGAACTTGGGCTTCCTCTTACGCTCGGCCAGGGGCGCCACGTTCCTTGGGTTGAATATCCCACAAAGCACAATTGGGTAAATGACCGTCAGTGCGGCGGGGCCTCCTCCTTCCTAATCGCCGGCCCCCAGCTGGGGAGCCAGGAGGCGCCTGGGCTCCCTCGCCCGCTCACCACCACCACCACACCCGCCTCCTAGCGACGGGCCCCTTTCGCCACTCCTTGGAGGGCGGGAGGAGACGTGGCGGACGAGATGCGAGGGCTGGCTGGAGCTGGATGCCTTCGGTTTCAGGCCCTGCCTCGCCTCTTTCCCGCTGTGAGAGCCGGAGCAGCTCAGCAGCCACTCCCGGCTCCACTCTCCCCATCGGGCACCCGGGTAAGAACCGCCCCCACCTCGGGGGTTGTTACCGAGGAGGGAAAAGCGCAGCGATGGAAGAGAGCTTTAAAGCCCTAAATGGGAACAAAGAGCCTTATGGTGTTAGGATGAGGCCACTGCCTCTACAAAACGATATTTACATCAGGCCCTAGAGCCCAAGGCTCTTTAATCCGGGTGACCATTTACAGTGGGCTTCGGAGGGGTGTGGTCTCTCGGGTGACGCCCACGATGGGGGCGTGGTCACGGAAACCCTGTTCTGCCCGGCGGTTGTCTTCCCGGTTTCCCGAATCCCACCTCCGGGTGTGGGCTGGCTCCCCTCCCACCGCAGCGCTGGCTGGCAGCAGCTCCTTGAGGGGTGGGCTGCTCTGGTCTTTCGGTAGCTCGTGGGTAGAATGTGAGGAACCCAGGAGCACCCATCAGGAGACAAGCTCCACTTTGATGGAGACCAGCAAGGACCTTGGCTTCCATCTGCACAGGGCAGCCAGGAGCCCTGGGCATGGGTATAGGGCAACCCTTACCCCTCTGGCCTGGCACCTACTCTGGCTCTAAAGCTCAGTATTTCTGCAGTGGGGTCCTGTCCACCTTAACTCATGCTCGGGGTCGCCACCATCCACCCAGGAGAGGAACCTGGGGGATGGAGCCTGATTCACTCCTCCAGGTGCTACTGAAGACCCAGCCCGAGGCAGGGGCACAAGATCTTTCAGCCCTCATCTCCCCACCCCACCCACCCAGAACAGCACCCAAGAGGCAGGGAGGAAGACCGAGGCTTTGTTACCTGGCCAAGACAGTGGCAGGGGCCTGGGCCTTGCACTCAGCCAGACTTTGGATTAGAGGCCGAGTCTCTGGGGCGAAGGTCGGATAACCCTCTGTAAATGAGGGTGGTGGTCCTAGTGCCCCCTTCCAGGGCCACCAGGAGGACCTCAAGTGCAGCTTCTTAATCTCATCGCTATTGGCATCTGGGATCCAAATACTCATTGTTGGTGAGGCAGGGGACATTCTGGACAACACAGGATGTTTATCAGCGTCTTTGGCTTCCACTCGATGGAAACCAGTAGCATCCACCCGCAGAACTGTGACAACCCCAAATGTCTCAAGGCACTGCCAAATGCCTCCAGGGGACAAAAGAGCCCCTGGTTGTAGGCCACTGATTTCATGAAGGCAGAGCACCTAGCATGGCGCTGCCATCGGGTCAACGCTCATCGAGTGGGTACCCATTCTCTTCCCAGCCTACCATTTATGTTTTGAAGGCATGAACCGACTCCATTCCATCATCTGCAAGACCCTAAGCTGCGCCAGTACAAACGAAGGCGTCTGCATATTGGAAAGAGTTGTACAAAGGGGAGCTGTATATTAAGGAGGAACGAGGGCTCCCAGGATGAACTGGCCTTCCACTCACTCCAACTGCCACCAGAGGGTCATCTCCCTGGTAACGAACCATATCCCCAACCCCAATCTACTCCTTGAGTCTCTAATGAAATGAGGGCCTACCAACCCTGGCGCCATCTTGGATCAAAATAGGGCTCGGAGGAGGAAGAGGATAGACCTCAAGCGAGCAAGGCAGCGGTAGCAGAACCCACCCCACACAAGGCCCAGGAAGCCGTGCTTTGCCTGCTCTCTTGTGCACAAGCAGAAAGAACACTGGCGCAGACGTCCAGAGATGGGCTCCAGTCCTATTCTGCCACTGACTGCATGACCTTGAGTAAGACCGTTCCCATGCTTCCACTGAAGCATGAAGACCAGAACAGAACACAGGTTCTCAAACACCGGCGGCGCATCAGAATCACATGGAGAGCTTTAAAAATTACCAGTGCCCTGGGCTCAGTCACAGATAGAGTAAGTCAGAATCTACTGGGTGCCAGACGACCACTTAGTTTTTAAAGATGATGAATCTCCTTCTTTAGGACTGTGGTAAAGCGTTGTCCCCAAGCCGAAAGATCAGACAGGGGTGGAGGAGTGGAACAGAATCAGCTCTACTGGCCAAAGCTTCTGGAGCCTCGAAAGTGACAGTGCAGAAAGGCCTGACCCACACTGCACTCAAACACACTCACCCTTGCTTGCCTGGAGCCAGACCAGAGCTGGGGATCTGGGCCGTGTAGCCCCCTGACGGCCTGCCAGACACTGGTCTCCACTTCCCACTTTGGAGTCTTAGCTCATGAGGCCCTCAGATGAAATGCTGGCCCCTTTGAAAGCCCAGCTCAGGGCCCCCTTCCCGCTTTCACCCGGCCCCTCGAAGCATGTGGCCCAAGCCTCCATCAAACAGCTGTTTTAGAAAAAGCAAGTTCCATGGTGAAAGGTGTGAGTCCTTGGAGGGCAGGAGGGCAGGGCCAGGCCCATCCATCTCGAGTGCCAGGCACTGGCTCTGCCTCGCCGCAGGCGCTAAGGAATGGGTGCTGAGTTGCACATGCTAAGCTGACCTGCACCCAGTGACTGGGGAGAGGAAGAGGGCAGCCAGAACTGTCCATCCGCCTTCTTGGAACCACTTTCAGGGCACAACTGACCTCTTTATGTGAAAGGGGGCTGGGGAGTGGGTGCCTGTCCCCACAGCACAAGGCGGGGGCTCACCTGTCCCTCGACGCCTCTGCTTCTGCACCTGCTAAATGGCAATGAGGACAGTCACCCTGATAAATAAGAGGGTGGATCCTTAAGTGTTCTGGAGCGTGTAAGCTGTGGCCCACCCATCGGCGGGTCTCAGGAGGGAACACATGTGGACAGTGAGACCCCAAGGTAGGGGACCTCCCCACCTCGAACCCATCTCTCCCCATGTGCTTGCAGAGCCTCAGCATTTAAGTCCAGCACAGTCCCTCCTAGGATGTCCCTAGCTACCCTCCCTCCAAGCACTACCTCTCCTCCAGCCCCCATCCCTCACCCCCACAGGGCACAGAACTGCACAAACTCCAGCAGAGGGTCAGATCCATGATGTGGCTGTGCCCCCGGGTCCAGCCATCCGAGTCTTCCCTTCCCTCCCAACGCAGATCCTAAACCCCGTCACGGTGCCTGAGTCCTAGAGAGAGGCCAGCGAGGAGGCAGCGAGGCAAGTCCGACCTCCCACATGCCCACTGTCCCTACTGGGCAGGGCGCTGGCACACGGCACAGGCCGGCAGCACAGAGCCAAAAGGACCACCCTCAGTCCCCAGCTCGGTTCAGCCACCTCTGGGTGACCCCGGGCCAGGCTCCTGCTCTCTCTGGCTGGCCACGAAGGATCCTTCTAGCACAAACTTCTGTCCCAAACAACAAAACCACTCTAACAATGGAAAACTAAGCTGGAGACTGTGCCCTTTTCCACGATGGCTTTTTAAGCAATGGCTGGGGGCTGCACCGGGGTGATCCCTGCACCAGTCCAGCCAGTCTGCCTGTGAGAGGTGTCACAGTCCCCCAAGTGGGAGTGCTGCCAGGAGCCTGGGGTCTGGGGCCTCCAGAAACACTGACAAGAGCACCGATGAGAGTGTCCCCATAACCGATTGATCTGGCCACAGGTCTCCTCTAGAGCCCCCTGATGGAAGCCTAGGGCAGCTAGAGGCTTGGTCCCTCAGAACTAGACACACGCAAAATCCTGCAAAGAACAGTCCAGGGGGCCTTCAGGGACCCCCACCACTGGAGGCCCTAAGGGCCTACCATGCTCCTTTGGCCTCCTTTCCAGAGTTTGGGCAAGGCTCCTGGGAAATCAGCAGAGAGCAGGACTCACCTCATCCAGTTGGCTTGAGTCTCATCTGACCCATCTATTGACTTGTAGCGGTTGTTCTTGTCCACAATCTGGAAGACAGAGAGAGAGTCTAGAATGGGCCATCCTAGAGGGGGCTCTCATGTCCCTGGACCTGGGACCAGACCAGGGCCCAGGGCTACCACACAGAACCTTCCCTGTGCCCTCCCACTACAAAGCACCCCCTGCCATAGGGCTGAGCCCTGAGCTGGGACAGGAATCCCATCTCCCTCCTCTGTCTTGATGGAATACTCAGCAATATGGCCAACAAGCAGAATTTCCAATAGCAACACGTTGCAGCAACAACAGTTAAATCCAGCCCTTCCTTTCTCTTTATGCTTTCTGTGGGAGACAGAGGCTGGCACTGGTTGATTAGGCACTGGATGTGATTACAGAGGGCTCCTCATCTCCCCAGTCTTGAAATGTTCATCAGCCTCAAGGTTTGGGCTGAGCCCCTTCATCTGCTGTAAAACTGTCTTTATTGCATCATCACTCTTGAATCACTGTTCAGCAGGATATGGAACTCTAAACAGATGAAGTTTTTCTTCCAATATTTTGAAGACTGCCAAAAAGGCTGCCATAGGCTCTTAAGCAATCTACTGTTAGTCTAATGTTGTTCTTTTGTGGATAATCCATCTGCAGAAGTTGTAAGACTTCTCCTTTATTCTAGATATTTTTGTAGTTTCACTATGTGGTTTTGAAGTGGAGATTTACTTTTTAAAATTCTCATCACTTGATGAGCACATTACTTGATGACTTCTATATCTTTTATAGTTCTAGAAAAATCTGCATTAGTATGCTTTTGAGTACAGATTCTTGGTCAGTTTTACTAGTCTATTCTCTTCTTGCAGAATTCCTATATAAGGGAAATCTATTCTCCGTGTCTTTTAGTTACTCTTTCATACTCTTTCCTCTTTATCTTTCTGGGTGATGATCTTGGTAAATTTCTCAGAGCTCGCTTCCAATTCACTAAGTCTCTCTTTGACTATGTCTAATTCAGAGTTTATCCACCTAGTGAGATTTTTCCTTTCTTTCCTTCCTTTCTTAACGACTACTTTTAATGCAATGAATATTTTCCATTCCCAGAATTTTCAGTCAGTTCTTTTTCATGTAAATCTTTTCTTATTCTGTCTCTTTTTGTTTCACAGTGTTGTGTTCCTTTTTCCCTTTCCTAACAGCTTTATAAAATACGATTTGATAAGTTTTGACCAAACTATACACTCATTACCACAATCAAGTAACAAACACATCCATCACTCCTAAGAACTTCTTTCTGCCTCCTATAATCCTTCCCTTCTGCCTCTTTCCATATCTCCCAACCCCGCTCCACAGGTGACCAGTGAGGTACTTTTTGTCACTTGCATTTTCCAGAATTTTATATAGATGGAATCAAATGCAAGGCATGTCTACCTTCTTTCACTCAGCACATTTTGGGATTTGATCCTATTGATGTATGTATCGGAGTTCATTTCTTTATATCAGTGAGGAGTATTCCATTGTTTGGATGTGCTACTATTTGTTTTTTATTTAATTATTGATGATCATCTGGGTTTTGTCTAGTTTTGGCTTTTACAAGTAAAACTGCAAAGAGACCTCACTAACAAGTCTTTGTGTAGACACATGAGCTTTAACTTCTCTTTGGCAAATACCTAGTAGTGGAATTGCTGGGACAGCTGGTAAGTATACATTTAACTTTTAAGAAACTGCTAAACTGTTTTCCAAAGCATTTGCACCATTTTTACATTCCCACTAACCACGTGTGGGATTTCCATTTGGTCCACATCCTTGCCAGTGCTTGGTATGAACAGGTTTTTTTCATTTTAGACATTTTAATAGGTATGAAGCAGTATCTCATTGTGGCTTTAATTTGCATTTCTCTGATGACCAATGATATTGAGTATCTTTTTGTGCATTTGTCAGCTGCATATCTTCTTTAGTGAAGTGTCTATTCAAATCCTTTGCCTATTTTTAAAAAGTGTACAATTCAGTGCTTTCTAATTGGGTTCTTGTCTTTTTTTGAGTTGTAAGAGTTTTTAAAAAATATATTCTGAATACTAACCCCTTGTCACGTATGGAATTTGCCAATATTTTCTCTCATTTCGTGGGGTGTCCTTTCGCTTTCTTGACAATGGACTTTGATGCACAAAAGGTTTTAATGTTGATGAAGTCCTTTTTTTTTTTCTTTTATTGCTGCCCATTTTTTTAAATTCTGGAGTTTTTTTTTTCTTACTATTGAGTTTTAAGAGTTTTTAAAAAATATATTTTGGATACAATTCCTTTATCAGACATATGACTAACAAATATTTTCTCCTAGTCTGTGGCTTGTTTATTTACTCTCTCAATGGTGTCTTTCTAAGAGCAGAGGTTTTAAATTCAAACAAAGCCCACTATCTTATTCTTCTTAATGGACATTATCCTTACTTTCTTTGAAGATACTAAGGCTGAGTGTTAATTATCTATTATCCCTTTCATCCATAGTAACAGAACCCCTGGGTTATAACTGAGGACCTGGCTACCTGTAATAACAGAATACATTTCTTGGCTTCTCCTCTGGCATGGTTCTAGCCAAAAGGATTTAAGTAGAGGGGTCATCTTTCTGAAAATTTCTTTAAAAGACTGCTGATGGCATGGTTCTAGCCAAAAGGATTTAAGCAGAGGTGTCATCTTTCTGAAAATTTCTTTAAAAGACTGCTGATGTATGCCCTCCCACCATCCTGCTGCCTGGACTACAGATGTGATGGCTGGAGCTCTAGCTATCAACATGGACTATGAGGTTATAATCCAAGCATTTAGATAGTGACTATGTATATCAAGCTTGGTCCCTGAGGACTTAGTGGAGCAGAGCCACCTCACCAGGCCTAGAAAGTATTCACAGAATAAAACTTAACTCCTGTTTTTCTTGAGCCACTATTAATTTGAATCTAGTTACTCACAGTTGAACCTACTCTTGAGACAGACCCTGAACATTTTAAATTCATTTTTTTTTTTTTTGGTCTTTTTAGAGCCATACCTGTGGCATGTGGAAGTTCCCAGGACAGGGGTCAAATCGGAGCCACAGCTTCCAGCCTATACCACAGCCACAGCAATGCCAGATCTGAGCTACATCTTCAACCTAAAACACAGCTAGCAGCTAACCCACTGAGTGAGGCCAGGGCTTAAACCCTTATCCTCATGCATACCAGTCAGATTCTTAACCTGCTGAGCCACAATGGGAACCCCAACTCTTCTTGTTTTAATCAGAATGAATTCATTTGTCATTGTTTTTCAAGCCTGTCTTTATAACATTAACTTTCTTCATTAGTTTTTGAGATTTAGTCCAGGGGCTGATCTTGAGTAGGAGTCTATCTATCTCTTGCTTTTTCTCATTGGAAGCAGCCAACCCAGCTCCCCTTCTCCACCTCACATGCACTTCTATTTCCTACAGGAGCTACAACGGATAGCCCTCTCTGCCCGCTCCAGTCTAGAGCCCTGTGGGCCTTTGTTTTCAGTTCTGTGATCACTTTATGTTGCTCTCTCCTTTTTTTTTTCTCTCTCTCTTTTTTCTTTTTCTTCCCTTTTTTTGGCTGGGGCTCAAAGCACGAACTCACACTCCATCTGAATTGGAAGCCCCGTTGTGGCCTCCACAAACACCTTCCTTACCTATTTGCTCTCTCTGGATATTCACATCCATCCCCACACTCTCCACTTGTTCAATTGTTCACAGATTTTTCTCTCCAGCCCAGAGAATATTGTATTTCCCACATGAAATTCCTCTTGGATGTCCCGTGGACGGCTCAAACTTTCCTCAGGCCCCATCCCCGAGCCTGTTCCTCTCATTGTCCCTACCACAGTATTTGAAACCACCATCCACTCAGGTTTCAGAAGGAAAATCATCCCTACCAAACCCCAGAGAACTGTACACTTTAAATGAATGAACTGAACAGCAGTTGAAGTCTATCTCCGTACAGCTGTTTTTAAAAAGCAAAACCAAACCAAACAAGAGCATCATCCTTCATGCCTCCCTCTCTCGATCCCCCCATGTCTATTCCCTCAGGAAGACCCTCAAACCAGATTTCAAACTGCTCCTGTCTCCACTGCTTCCTGCATCCACCCTGATCTGAGCCATCACCAGCTCTTCCAGACAACTGCACCAGATCTCAACTAACCTCCCCGAAGCCTTTCTTAACTCTTTACTGCTTCTCCTCAAAGGACTCTGTCATTAATGTAAATCAGATCATGTTACTCACCAGCTCAAGAAGGCAACCACTGCGTTTACAATAAAATTCATACTCAGGGGGTCACACTGCCTTCAAGGCCGGTATGACTTGGTCCCCACCTACCTCCCAACTTCTCTTGGGCCTCTCTCCCCCCCTTCACTTTTCTGCAGCCATGATGCTCTGAGAGTGAGACTTTTTACTGTCTACCGCTTGTTTTTCCCACTCTTAAAATAATGATCCTGAACAATTTCAAGCGTTCAGAAATGACAAAGAGTCACGCAGCTCAGCTGACCACGCTGTACCCATCGGCGAGAGCCAAGAAAACTGACCACCAGCCGTCTCTGTCCAGGACCTCTCTGTCCAGGCTTCAGGGATACCCCAAGATGTCAGTGAGGACCGTCTCTGCCTCCAGTTTGTTCTCTTTCCCACTCTCCCTTCCAGGGTTACCACCTTCCTGAAGCTGGAAGGGAGCCTTCTCAGTGTTACCATACAAGGATTTTTTTCCCCGCAAACAAAGTACAGAACCACTTTGCATGTTTCCAAAGTTTACAGAAATGGTACCCAAGCGCGCTTACTCTTTCGCAACTTTTTCTCACTAACTGTTGCTTGCCTGGCCCCTTCTCATCTTTTGGGTCTCAGTTCCTGTCACCTCCTCAGCAGAAGTTTTTCTTGACCTGAACGTGAAGTAGGTTCCCCGCTTCCACACCCTGACCTCCACACACCTGTCCCTCTCGGCATTATCGCCGTGACATCATCCTGTTGCTTCCTTTTAGAGACCGAATTGCAGGGTTTGTCTACGTGTCGATGTGGTAATTGGCTGCCTCCCTCATTAGACCATGAGCTGATGAAGGCCAAACACATGGCTATCTGCTCATGACGGTGGCCTGACCCCAGGTAGATAGCAGATATTCTACTACGGGCACAGTGCATAGTAGAATACTGGTTGAATGACTGAATATTGGATGAAGAGCCTTTTACATACCCAGCAAGTTAAAGAAAAAAAAAAACTCTATATGTTAATACTTGAGTAAAATGGAAATGAGTGGTGTGCTGGAGCTGGCTGGTACTGGCTAACGAGAGCTGACGGTGAAATTTTCTGGACCTTCATGAACCGATTGTTAAACACAGCCATCATTAAAAATTAAATTATACAAGCTTACAAGTCAATAAATTACATTTTTTAAAAGTAATAAAGACCCAACGCTTACCACTCCCTAATTATTTTACTATATTGATGTTCTCGAGGGAATTGCATCCACTGACTCTGCACAGTAGAAATGCTATAGAATAACTGTCATGATCTATCTCTTCCCATCTACCTGCTTAGGCCTTCATGTGGGCAGCCCAAAACCAGCCACGGGGAGAGCATTTATACCAAAAAAATTGACCCAAATATCCCTCCCCCATCATAACCATCACCAGCAGGTTGTTAAATATTTACGAGAATTTCACTATGTGAATGTTTCTAGGTGCATAGAAAGTCTGGGAGATGCATTTCAAACTCCCAACTCTGGTTGCCTCTAAAAGGAAGGAAAGAGAAAAGGAAGATGAAGCTTGTGCTTTGTCTATTTAGGATACTACACTGTCCCCGGGGTTTAAAACTCGCAGACAGAAAGAGAAAACTTGCGGCTCAGGCTTCCCCTCCTCCAGCCGTCTCCACAGATGATGCCCCTGTCTTCAGGGGCCTTGTTCTGGAATCTCACAAAACCCTGTACTTTATTATAATACCAGTCACCCTTCATGATCTTGCTTCTCTACTCTCCTGGGGGAAAAGAGAAGCATCTGTAGGTCCCACAGTCAATAGCAAGAGCCCCTAGTGGGTACTAAGAGCCGTGGAGCCCGAGAAATCAGCTAGGCTCTCAGCATCATCACGACAACCTGAGTGGCCAGGCTTCAGTTTCCTCCCCTGCAAAAGGGGGTAGGAATCAGCCTTGCAGCTACCGTAATGATTGATGTGGAAGGATCTCCATAAACGGCTGCTACCAGCACTGTGATCGAGATTGTGATGATTAACAAATGGACCAAATCCTAGTTATGGTTAATTCTAGGTGGCGGGAGGTCCTTGAGTCAACCCTTAGGAAATGTGTGGGGCAGCTGGAGTTCAGACCCTGCAGGTACAGCCCATGCTCTTAAGCGTTCTGCAGAGTGATGGATGTCACCCCAGGCTCCCTTGAATGACCTCATCAGAATCAACCAGGAATGAGCTTGAGGTCTCTTCAAACGTCTTAGCTGCTGATTTGAGCAAATTTGCTAAGCAAAGATCGGCGCTGTAACAGGGAAGAACATTCTACTTTGCAGCAGAACGTCTACCACCATCGACAATTCACTGTTAGGCTCCTCTCAACGATGCCAAAACCAGATGTTGCTGAGACTGGATTCTTTTTTTTTTTTTTTTTTGGTCTTTTTAGAGCCACACCCAAGGCACATGGAGGTTCCCAGGTTAGGAGCTAAATCGGAGCTACAGCTGCCGGCCTAAACCATAACCACAGCCACGCCAGATCCGAGCCGCATCTGAGACCTACACCACAGCTCGTGGCACTGCCGGATCCTTAGCTCACTGAGCACAGCCAGGGATGGAACCTGCGTCCTCGTGGATACTAGTCAAATACATTTCTGCTGAGCCACGATGGGAACCCCAGAGACTGGATTTTTAAAAACCTGATTGTCTTGCAGCCTTCCAGGAACTGAGCGGATCCATCAAGCATGCTGATGCTCAGCTCCGCAACTCCTCTTAGAGCAAAGCGGTGACAAAAATGATTCTGAAGCCACTGACAACGGACAAGCCTCTTTCACATGCCGCAGATGCTCCTCCTGGAAGCTTAGGAGGTGGACAGCATCACCTCCATTCCTAGCCACTTCCCAAGGCTAGCGAACTGAAAAGCAGAGATAAAGAGTCCAGCCTAACCTAGAATTTGAACTTTGGCCTCTCCTATGCCCAGAAACACGGGATGAAGAATACTTAAGTTGGAAGGGGGCCTCTGAGGTTATTCAGGCCCTGGGTTCCTCACTTGGTGTCCATGGATGGACTTCTGCCAGGAGAAGCGGGCGGTGCTTAATGTGCACACAGCACTTCATGAATATTGGTATATGACAGTAACTTCCTGGGTGACTCAAGAAGCCTCAAGAACCGTGATCTAAGCCATGCCCACACCTCCCCCAACCATTTAACCAGTCAGTATAGTTGGCCCTACATATCTGCAGGTTCAACATCCATGGATTCAACCAACCAAGGATCAAAAACATTTAAAAAAAACTTTTTTCTGGAAGTTCCAAAAAGCAAAATTTAAATCTGCCACATGCTGGAAACTATTTACGTAGCATTTACATGGCATTTACAACTATTTACACAGCATGGACATTATATTAGGTATTTATAGGTATTCTAGAGATGATTTAAAGCATAGAGGAAGATATGTATAGATTATATGCAGACACTGCACCATTTTACATAAGGGACTTGAGCAGCTGAGGACTTGGGTATCCATGGAGGCCCCTGGAGCCAACCTCACCAATTCTGAGGGACAACTGTACGTATTTCCTTAAAAGGAAATTATTCTACTCATCACATTTCAAAAAGGTCCCTTGATCTGAGTCCTGTGGATACTAGTCACCATTGTATGTAAATGAGACATGTTCACACACGATCCCAACTTCTACACCCAGGCTGTACGTCCTATAATGTTACTCGTGACCTCGAGCCAGTCATGAAGGCCACGCAAAGCTAACTGGAGATAATGAAACTGCAGTGCACCCACTAACCACCAGTTGTGCCAGAAGCATGAGTACCCACAACTCATGGGCTACGTGCCTTTAGACTACGCAGCCCCATTTTATGGATGAAAAAACTGGAGCCTGGAGAGAACAGTCTTCCCCCAAGTGGGAGGAATGTGAGTCCAGGGCCCTGTCACCCAGGCAGACGGTAACTTCCCTCCCCTTTGTTCTGCCTGGGTAAGGCGCCTGGTCTTGCACCCAGCCCCAGAAACGACTACCCCCTCCCTAAGTACACCTGGCCTCACTCTTCTTGATCCTAAGTCTGGCTGTTGCTGAAAACTGTGAAATGAGCCCTTGGGCCAGGACTGGAGGAGCAGCATCTGGAGACTGGCCTGAATCCCATCTCTCCGTTACATCTGACATGAAGGATCTTGGGGCAAGGCTGGGAGACAGACCCAGGAGAATCTACCCATCTGGGAGGCAGCAAAAATGCAAATTAGAATGGGCATATGGCCAGGGAGAAATCAGATGGAAACAAACTGTATACCTCATGCTACAGACCTGAAAGGTCTTCCAGTTGAACAGGGCAGAGGGAAGCAGGTGACAGGGCAGAGGTGAAACGCACCCCATGGAGGGATTCAGAATACAACCTGCACACCCATCATGGGCAGCTCCCCCCAGTAACCCGGGAAATGGGCAAGAGGCAGTCAGGAAAAAGGAGAGAGAAACCAAAAGCCCCACGGTGAGATCCCACGTCACATCTACTAGGGTGGTTAGAATCAAAAAGTCAGATAACAATAAATGTTGGCCAGGATGTGGAGAAATGAGAGTCCTCATATACTGTTGGTAGGAAGGAAAATGGCCTGACTGCTCTGGAAAACAGTCCAGCCACTTCCTCAAACGTTTCAACATAGAGTTACCATCAGATCCAACAGTTCCACTCCTAAGTATAGACATAAGATGAGTCGACCTAGAAACTTGTCCACAGGTGTTTACAGTAGTGTTATTCATACAGTGGCCGAAAGGTGGAAAGAGACCAGCTGTCTGTGAGAGAATGCACAGATAAGTAGAGTGTGGTATATCCATGCAACGGAATATTATTAAGCCATCAAAAGGAATGATGCCTGCCACAATGTGGATGCACCTTGAAACCATTAAGCAAAGTGAAAGAGGCTGATAACAAAAGACCACATACTCTGTGATTCTGTTCATCTGAAAGTCCAGAATATGGAAATCTATAGGGACTGAAAGTGGAGTAGCAGGTGCTTAGTGCTGGAAGGAGGAGAAAAGAGGAAAGAGTGGGGTATCAGCTAAAGGAGTTTCTTCTCGAGGTGATGAAAATGTTCTAAAACTGACTGTGGTGATGGCTACACATACCTCCGAATATACTAAAGACCAGTGAATTACACACTTCTAATGGGTGGACTGTATGGTACGTAACTTCTATCTCAATAAAGTGGTTTAGAACAATCTACCCAAGATTTATCAGCCGTCATCAGACAAGGAAAAGGAAACACCCTTACATCGCTGGCTTGAAAAGCCTTCCCTAGAGACAGAGGAGGTTCCCTGTGCGTGAGAAGATCAAGGGATGTCACGTGGGCATGTAGATATTCATATCCGGGTTGGAAACTAGGAGCTCAAGCTTTGGTCTGAAGGCCTGGCCCCACGATCCCCTGTGTGGCCTTGGACAAGTAACCTGGCCCTTTAAACCTCAGTTTCCTAATTCATAAAAGGGGAATGATAGTGCCTAACCCATGCAACAGTTGTGAGGATACAAGAGTTACGGAGTGCCAGTTATTCAGTGCCCAAAAAACAACAGCTGTTGTCACTGCTACTATTATGGGGGTTGCCCACCAACCCTAATTAGTGTTTTCTGAGGACCTTCTGGATTTGGCTCTGGGGGTGTCGATCAGACAAGACCTCTCCTGGAGGAATTTTCAAACACCAGGAAATCCCCAAACTGCTATTATTAATGCCGCAAAGTTTATTAGAAATTAGTGTTTGCCTTGATACCTTTGGTATGTTTTCAAGATCTGAAAGTTCTAAGAATTTTTAATTCAGTGTTTTCATTAAAAAAAAAAAAATCAGTCTATGGGACTTCCCGCTGTGGCACAGTGGGTTAGTGATCGGCTCGTCTCTCTGACATTGCCAGTTCGATCCCCAGCTCAGTGCAGTGGGTTAAGGAGCCGGCACCGGCTGCAGCCACGGCATAGGTCACAAACGCAGCTCGGATTTGATCCCTGGCCCAGGAACGTCCATTTGCCACGCATGCGGCCGAAAAAGGAAAGGAAAAACAAAATCAGTCCATGGAAATCCCCATGAGATTTCCATCCCACGAGACTACTGCACTTGTGACTGAGCTGGCACCGGGGCAGGCTGAATTCTTGGCCCAGCTCGCCCCTGCCTATCACCCGGGCCGTGTGACTCTGCATCAGATTTTATCTTTCTTTTTTCTGGCCATGTCCATGGCATTGGGAAGTTTCCCAGCCAGGCATCAAACCCACGCCAAAGCAACAACCTAAGCCTCTGCAGTGAAAACGCCAGATTCTTAACCTACTGCTCCACAGAGGACTCCCTAGATGCTGTCTTACAGGTGGCCTGTACTTCTCTACTCCTTGAACTTGAGTTTAGCCATGTGACTCGCTTGGCCAATGGGATGCTTGCATGCATGATGCAAGCACAGGACTGAAATGTGATTGTGAGGGTGGGCTTGCTTCCTGGGTGTCTGCCTCCATGTGAAAAGAGCTTCTCCAGGGAGCCCCTGCCTCTTCGGTCTGGGCCCCAAACAGACACACTTGGAATAGACCTGGCCCTCGGTAAAGAGCCAAGCTTGCCCCATAGCTGAAGGCTGAACAGCCTAGCTGAGCCCAGCTAAATCCACCTGACCGTAGGCAACCAGCACACACACCAGAATCAATGCAGATCTGCAGTCAACCAGCAGATACTCGAGTAAGGATAAATGGTGGTTGTTCTACGCCAGGGGTCAGCAAAGCCGGGCCTGCTAAATCCAGCCCCACACCTGTTTTGTACAGCCCGCCAGCTAAGAATGGTTTGCACACTTCTAAACGGTTGAAAATAAATCAAAAGAAGACTATTTCCTCATGTGAAAATTACATGGAATTCAAATTTCAGTATCCATAAATAGAGTCTTACTAGAACACACACACACACACCTCTGGCAGTTCTCACACCACGATGGCAGAATTGGTGACAGCGTACGGGCCACAAAGCCTAAAATACTTACCATCTAGCCCTTTACACAAAAAGTTTTCTGATCCAAATTCTACTCCACAAACTTGGAGGTAATTTGTTACATCTTAACTATTAACCATATGCCACCAATTATTACTACTTGCCATGAGCTAATGAAAAAATAACAGTTATAGGAGTTCCCATTGTGGCGCAGAGGAAATGAATCCGACTAGGAACCATGAGGTTGCGGGTTCAATTCCTGGCCTCACTCAGTGGGTTAAGGATCTGGCATTTGCCATGAATTGTGGTGTAGGTCGCAGACGCGGCTCGGATCCCGCTTTGCTATGGCTGTGGCGTAAGCCGGCGACTGCAGCTCCGATTAGACCCCTAGACTGGGAACCTCCATATGCCGCAGGTGTGGCCCTAGAAAAGACAAAAAAAAAAAAAAAAAAAGAAAGAAAAAGAACAGCTGCAAACTTAATATGTAAATGATGCATTCTGGCAAAGATTAAGAAACATCTTGGCAACTGCATTAACAAAAGATCTCCCAGTGTTTCAAACAGAGACAAACAAATAAAATAAAAGTGTTACACAGCACACAAAAGCACAGGCAGCTGAATGCAGAAGAATCTGTGCTGAGTAGTTACTACCCTCTTCACCCTATAAACAGCAAATTGGTTGCAGTAAAACATCGCCTAACACAGGACAGTGATTTCGTTCATTTGAATTATTTAGATCATGTGGTTCTGTTCATCTTACATGTGTAAGTCTGTCTTGGTTTTATAGTTGTTTAAAAGCTATACGAAATGTTGTGTTTATCTAGCTTTGATGTTTAAACCTTTTAAAGTAACTTTAGAAGGAAATTAATGTGACACTGGGACCCCATAAACATTAAAAGTCAGACACCTGACCAACAAGCACATTAAAAGATGCTCAAGATCACTGATCACCAGGGAAATGTGGATCAAAATCACAGTGAGATATCGCTTCCCACCTGTCAGAACGGCTTTCATCAAAAAGACAAGAAATAACAAGTGTTGATGAGGATCTGGAGAAAAGGGAACCTTTGAGCACTGTTTTGGGAATGTAAATCGGTGCAGCCGCTATGGAAACCAACACGGAGGCTCCTTAAAAAAATGAAAAATAGAACTTCCAAATGGCCCACTAATTCCACTCTGGGTATTGAACGGAAGGAAACTTCACACAAAAGATCCATGCATCCCCATGTTCACTACAGCATTATTTAGATTAACCAAGAAATGGAAACAACCTTGCGTATATCAATAAATGAATGGAGGAGCTCCTGTTGGGGCTCGGTGGAAACGAATCTGACTAGCATCCATGAAGATGCAGGTTCAATCCCTGGCCTCACTCAGTGCATTAAGGATCTGGCCTTGCTGCGAGTTGTGGTATAGGTGGCAGATGCAGCTCGGATCTGGTGTTGTTGTGGCTGTGGCCTAGCCTGGGAACCCCCATATGCCATGAGTGTGGCCCTTAAAAGCAAAAAAAAAAAAAAAAAAAAAAAAAAAAAAAAAAAAAAAAAAAAAAAAAAAAAAAAAAAAAAAAAAAAAAAAAAAAAAAGAATGGATAAAGAAGATGTGGATAAATATATATATAAGGGAATATTTTTAAGCCATTAAAAAAATTGATATCCTGCTATTTGCAATAGCGTGGATGGGCCTTGACCATATTGTGCTAAGGAAAATAAGTGAGATCAAGACAAATACTGTATGATCTTACCTATATATGGAATCTAAAGGAAATAAAACAACAAAACAAACAGACAAAGTCTGAACTCATAGATATAGAGAATAGACTGATAGTTGCCAGAGGCAGAGGTGGGGGTTGTCAAAACAAGCGATGGTGGTCAAAAAAAAAAAATAAATTCACCCTGGGTATGTAATGTACAGCATGGTAACTATAGTAACATATATACATATATTTTTAAAAGTCATCTCAATATAACACAAGCGAGAAGCAACTGCAGTAGGAGTGCTAAGGAGACGAGGAATGCTGAAGGTCAAGTTAAGAGCTGTCTTATACTGAAAATTCAGAATAGCTCAGAATACTTTTTCATGCTTTTGCTTTTGTTCCACAATAGATTTTTGAGAATTACAGACCCAGTTCCAGCCAAAACTGGTTCACCAGCATAACATATTTCTGGATTGAGGGTGGGGGATAACTTTGGTTTGGTTCATGATTCAATAACCAAGTCACCAGCATTTATAAAATAATTACACAAGCCAAGTCATTTAAATGCTTCCGATATTAAGAGGAATCTTAGGCTCGAGATAGATTTTTACTCCTGGAGGAGCCAAGAGTGAATTAATAGTGTTTTAAGATCCATAATAACACCTTAGAACATGAGAAAAAGAACTTTTTTTTTCTAGCAGCCTCGTGCACTTTTCCTTTTCAGCACACCCTGTACTTCTCTTGTACTCTATTACCAATTTTCACCTCCGTGTTACATGAGGCCCTGGGCCTTTGTATATGCTATGCCTACATATACAAAGGCCCATGCTTGTGATTGCCTGTTCCTTCAGTTGCTGACTCCACTGGTCACTCAATTCAACTCATCCCTCAAAACCTAGTTCGAGCTTAGGAGCAAGGACACCCCAGGAGCAATGTGCACACCTAGTGCCCAGAGATTTGGTTTCTAAATACCATTTCCCACTAAAACAAATGAGAGCTCATAGGACAGATGGCTTGGACATCGTTTTTGCACCAGAAAGTAAGGAAGTACTAAAAGAAGGACAAGAAGCCAGTCCGAATGGGCTCCTGGGGCCATATCTAAGGCAATTTCAAGCTCAAAGTGAATAATGACAAGAATGGACTAGAACACACTGAAGAAACAAAAGAGAATCCATGTGTCCCTACTGACACTGAAAATAATTTTAAGGGATGAAGTGGGGAAGAAAGTTGAGCACTTTTTTCTTTTAGCAGAAGACAGGTTATAAATGCAGAAGAAATGGTTAAAACATGGTAAGCCATGAAAAATAATTGACACGGACAAGAATCATCAATAGTTTCACTGGGTGAAGACCAACGGACGTCACGTGCTCCTGCTATCTTCAGTGAGAAAGACACAACATCCTCTGTGCCAAAAATCTATAATCTGAAGCTATCGTGAGGAAAGAATCAGACAAAGCTAAACCATGGAACGTTCAGCAAACAGCTGTTCTGAACTCTTGCACAGCGCTGATATCGTGAAAGAGAAAAAACAATGCAGGGAAAATGTCCTAGGACAGAAGAAACTAATGAGATATGACAAGCAAATGTGTGCTGCCTGAGCGGGTCCTAAATGGGGGGGAAACTCTCAAGGTCATTACTCAGGGCAATTGGGGGAAATCTAAATATGGATTGTCATTGAGACAGTACTGTATCCATGGGTAAATTTCCTGAATATGATAATTACAGTGTGATTATATAGGACAGGGGTCAGCAAACCCCGGCTGGCAGGTCAAATCTGTTTTTATATAGCTTGTAAGCGAAGCATGGTTTTGCTTTTTTTTTTCCCTCTTTCTTTTTTTATGGCTGCACCCGCAGCATCTGGAAGTTCCTGGGGGTCAGGGATTGAATCTAAGCCACAGCTGTGACATATTGCTGCAGCAACACCAGATCCTTTGACCCACTTTGCTGGGCTAGGGATCGAACCTGCACCTCCGCAGCAACCTGAGCCCTGTAGTTGGCTTCCTTTTTTTTTTCTGTCTTTTTGTCTTTTTAGGGCCACGGCATATGGAGGTTTCCAGGCTAGGGGTCCAATCGGAGCTGTAGCTGCTGGCTTACGCTACAGCCACAGCAATGCAGGATCTGAGCCAAGTCTGTGACCTACACCACAACTCATGGCAACGTCGGATCCTTAACCCACTGATCGAGGCCAGGGACTGAACCCACATCCTCATGGATGCTAGTTGGATTCGTTAACTGCTGAGCCAGGACAGGAATTCCTGCAGTCGCCACAGTGGGAACTCCGTTTTTCTTGGTTAATGATTGAAAAAAAACTTTGTATAAATTTTATGTGTTTGAGTTTCAAAATTTATGTGGAATTCAAATTTCATTTGAACTTATATGAAATTCACTATGTCGGTATTTATAAATAAAGTTTTATCGGAAACCAACCACGCTCATTCATTCATGAGCTGTCTGTGGCCGCTTTTGACGTACAATGGCAGAGCTGGGTAGCAGTGACAGCGACTGTGGAGCCTGATGTCTGAAACTACGTCTCAAATAGGAAACAAACAGAAAAGAAGTGCGTGTGTTGGGGGGTGTCATGTGTGTGCACGCATATGCCTGTAGGTAGAGAGACTGAAGCAGTTGTTATAAAATGTTAGCAACAGGTGAATCTAGACGCAGGCCGTATGGCTGTTGATTATACTACTCTTGTATTTTGCAGAGCTTGAAAATAGTAATTTTGTGTGTGTGTGTGTGTTTTTAGGGCCGCACCTGCAGCATATGGAGGTTCCCAGGCTAGGGGTCTAATTGGAGCTGTAGCCGCCGGCCTACGCCACAGCCACAGCAACGCCAGATCCGAGCCGCGTCTGCTACCCACACCACAGATCACGGCAACACCGGATGCTTAACCCACTGAGCGAGGCCAGGGATCGAACCCGCAACCTCATGGTTCCTAGTCGGATTCGTTTCCGCTGCACCATGACGGGAACTCCGAAAATAGTAATTTTTGTAGAGTTTATTAATAGAATACCAACTCTGTTCTGGGAGTTTGTTAATAGTCTGCAGAATACAAACTTTGGTACAGTTTGTTAGTAGAAATTAACAAATAAGTATGAAACATCCTCGCTCAAACTTTCATACACACAAAAGCCCAACCTGCCTCAAACGCGCCTTCTCTCCTTCCTGGACCAGCCCATTGGTCTTCCCTTCTCCGAGCTCCCCCAGCTTAGTCAGATCTGCCTGCTCCCACTGACATCTCGAACCCTCGCAACTGTCTTGCCTGCACTTCATCTCTCCCAGCTGCTCGGGGGTTTTCCAGACTCCGTTCTGGGAGGGCGTGGCACAAGCTTTTGCACATTCAGTTTCAAGAAAATAACTCTCCATCTTACGGTGGGAGCTGAAATGGAAAACACTGCAACACCCTTTCACGTCCGCCTCTCGGCAGAATGGTAGGAGTCTGGCAGGCGGCGAGGCTGGCAGGCGGCGAGGCTGGCAGGCAGTGAGGCTGGCAGGCGGCAAGGCTGGCTGATGAGAGGGGAGCGGCCCCACCACACGGTCCTCTTTATAAGGAGCCTTGGGAAATCTCCCATCCAGGATCCACCCAGAAAAAGAGCCCTCCTCGGGAGCTACCTGGGACTTCTCACACTGTGGCCAGAAAGCACGAGGAGCTGAGCCGGCTCACCTTCTCCCAGTGGCTGCCAGATCTGGAGGCTCTATAGCTAAAAATGCTCACCCAGGTCATTACGGTCTGCATTTTTAGCCTCACTCCTGGCTCCACTTAGGGTCTCCACCCTTGTTTTTCTTTCTTCTTCGCTCTCTCTCTCTCCCAGTTTTAATATGCTATCATGTTATATTTTATATATCCTGCTAGGCTGCCCTAAATCCCTTCTAGAACCAGATGGGATCTAAGTGAAAAATTTAAATAGAAACCCTGTGCTGGCCTCCTCTTTCTTTCTTCTGCCTCTTTACCAAACCATATGGCTGCCTGGCACTCACTCCCGAAGCACCTCATGCCGGCAGCATCGCCTACAGTGTCTGAGGGCAGCCTGCTAGCCCTGGCAATGGCTTACGGAGTTCATCATTTCCAGCGAGATGAGTAAGCAGAGGAAGGGGCATTTCTTTGCTCCGCAATCCGAAGGGAGTGCAAAACTCTTTCTGAGGAGGCCGGGCTGTGAAGGAGACACACAGCGTGGAAATGGCCATTTGGTTCACCTACCCGGGACCTGTGACTGTACCACCCTGTACATGGTGCAACCAGCTTTCATCTGGGTTGCCGGGAGACAGAGAGGGACCTTGCCGCCGGCAGGAAGGATGAGTGGAACAGAGGCAGCCAAGGCCAGGAAGCAGGAACAGGCAAGACCAGAAAGAGAGGTGGAGAGGACCAGGAAGGCAAATGAGAAGGGTGGGTTCTGGAGTCAGACTGCCCAGGTTTGAATCCCAGTTCAGCTACTCACTAGCTGTTTAGCTTTGTGCAGAAGGACTCGTCCTCCCCGGCCTCAGTTTTCTCAGCTGTGCAATGGATAGAATAATACCTACTTCACGGGGCCTCGCTAGGATTAAATGAGATTATGCTGTGAAGTGCTGACTAAAGACCCAGACGCATAGTAGGCACTCAACAAACATCAAGGGCTATGCTTCTCTTTATGGCACCACCATCGGTTCCACTGGAGGAGACTCCACATACTGAGTTATGGGAGGAAATGTGTTGTGTTCGATGTGTTGCTTTGATGGCAGGTGGAAGGTCAAGAATGGACAAGATCAAGTAGGGCACGGAATCTGACAAATGAATGCAGTTTCTTTAGGATATGGAGCTTCTGGTTCTCCTTCCAAAATCGGGGCTGTGGTTCAGCCCCTTCCCCCCTCCCCCCATTCAAGCCAACCCATGGTCTGAGCAGGTAGAGTTGCTCCTTATTCCTGTTTTTCTCCAACTGAGGCTCCAGTGGAAGATGGGGACACACACACACACACACACACACACACCCCTGTGCACACTGCTCGAGCCATTTTGCACATCTTTTCTCTCCAGATCTTCAATACTTGTCACTTCTCTGGATCACAAAGGTCAAAGCCGCCACAGGGTCCTACCACCTCGAGCCACACCTCCCTGCACCTGTCTGCATCCCCAGCTCAGAGACCCTGGGAAGGAACCTCCAAGGGAGCAACACTGCTGTCTCCGGCCTCACCCCTGAACCACAGGCCATACTCTTGACTTGAAGAGTTGGTCCAGGACAAGGTTGAAAACCCCAAGGCTTCCTATCTCCCTTTGTCCAGATCCCAGACCCATGCCAGGCCACAAACCTGGGGAAGCTGCCAACTTTAGAGTCCTCAAGCTTGCCCGGCTAGGCTGTCCTAAGGGGTAAATCTTGGATGGGGGAGGAGGGGACCCTACCAGCCCTTCCCTGGGCATGACACTGGATTTTCTCCCTTGAGACTTTCCCACAGGCTGAGAAGGCATCAGCCTCCACTGCTGAACTCCTACTCATCCTTCAAAACCCATCCCAAATCTACCCAGCCAAAACCAACTCCTCTTCTCTCTGCCCCTGGGACCTTCTGCAGTGCTACAGTCACAAGCAACAACCTGCCCCTGTCTTATTAGGTTGGAAATAGGTTTTCTCCCCTGCTATCTGCCTCAGCCCTTGCTCCCTGCAGCTGGACCACAGGCTCCATAAAAATAGGGAACAAACTTCATGCATTCCGGTCACCTCCAGAACTTCTTGCTCAGGGCCTAGTGCACGGAAGTTGCTTTGTGCACATGCATGTGACTACAGTCACTGCTCCCCTTCCTTAGGCATGTCTCCCCACGAGGGAACTCCTTAAGGCCCCTGGCATCACCAGAGGGGCACTCTCTGAAGGAATCCAAGGTCTGCGAGGTACCTGCTACAGGAGATGGCACTGCTCAAGGAACCACTTCCGTCCTGGGTTCCCTCAACTGAGCAAGGGGCAGCCACCTCCATCTGCGGGACTATTTGGAGGAAGAAGCTAGTATACACTTGGCATGTAATAACTGCTCCGGAGGCAGCTGGATTTTTAAAACAAGCCAGTCACCTTTGCTGGCTCCCTCTACGCACCTCCCGCTCACACCTCGGTTCACAGCAGTGTGGCTTCTGCCCATGAAACTGCCCCTGCCAAGGACACCAAAACCTGTGTGCTGCCTAAGCCAGTGGGCTCTGGATCCTCAAGCCTCTCACCCTCTGCAGCACTGGCCTCACTGCCCATCCCCTCCCGGGCTGCAGCTACTTAATATTTACCGGCTTGGCTCCCACGCCACCCATCCCCACTCCCCGCCCTGGACCCAGGCATCTGCCTTTGGCCGCTGACGCCCACACACCGATGCGCTCGGGACAGCTCCACACGGGCATCTCCTGGGCACCTCCAGCTCTACTCCCCCCAGCCTGAACTCGCCGTCTCTGTTCTCCTCAATCCCACCTCTCTCCACTCAGACACCCGCCACGCCCCAAACACTCAGCCCAGTGGATTAGTGGCTTATTGTTGTAACCAAAGGCCACCAAAGATGGTGGCTTAAAACCACACACATTTATTGTCTTACTTTGCTGGAAGGACGAAACCCTAAAATCAAGGTGTAGGGAGGGCTGAGTTTTTTCAGGGCGCTTGAGGGAAGCATGTGTTTCCTGGCCTTTTCTAGCTTCTGGAGGCTGCCTGCATGCCTTGGCTCCTCGCTCCTTCTCTAGCTTCAAGGCCAGCAGCAAGGCATTTCCCAATCTTTTCTTTCTGAATCTGGCTCTCCCACCTCCCTCTTATAAAGATGCTTGTAACTGTCTTGGGCCCACCCTGATCATCCAAGATCACTTCTCCATCTCCAGACCCTTAACTTAACCACACGTGGAAAGTTCCCTTCACCATATAAGATAATACACTCATGGGTTCCTAGGATTGGAACAGAACCTTCTTTGGAGAGACATTAAATAATCTGCTACACTCACCTCCCTTTGTCTGCTCCAAATCTCTAGGCCATTTCTCCAGGGTCAGAAAAAAATGTTGATCTATCTCCTTTCCATACCCGATGGCCCTACGTGAACCTTCTCAGATAATATAATAGCATATCCATCACGCCTTATCTCTATGATACATCCAATCATTTCTTCAGCAGGACTCCCTTCACTGGGCTTTCCTTTTTTTTTAAGGAAGTTAATGTCTTACGAACAAACTCCTTTGACCCCAGTCTTTCTTCAGTTGTTACCCTTCTGGTCTTTCTCTTCCACTTCTTAACTCTAATCAAACTTCTGAGAAGCGACCACACCAGTCACCTCCATTCTAATCCCATCTCATTATTCTTCTGCATGATTTCTCAACCCCGGTACCACTGACAACGGAGGCCAGATCATTTTTTGTTGTAGGAGGCTGTCCTGTGCCTTATAAAAGGTTTAGCAGCATCCCCGGCCTCTGCCTCCTAGATGCCACTAGCGTATCCCCATCTGAAGCTGGGATGATCCACAACGTCTCTGGACATTTTCAAATATCCCAGAAATGGGCTGGAAGTGAAAAGTGCCCCAGGCTGACCACCACTGTCTCAGAGGACCAGCTCTTGCTGAAGTCGCCAGTGACTCCGCTGGCACTCAATCCAGTGGACGCTCTTGAGCCCTTCTCTTGCGTGGCTTCTCAGCGGGGTCTGACACTGTAGCACATCCCGGCCTTCCCACCTCTCAGGCTGCTCTTGCTGTCTCTGTGCAGGACTGAGAACCCCTTCTGGACCCCTAACTGCTGAAGTTCCTCAAAGCTTAGACCTTAAGCCCTCAACACCTCTCGCTCAGCTCGTTCTCCCTGGGAGTGCCCTCCAACCCGCCTATGCACTTGACCGCCTATGCACTTGACCACCTATGCGCAAGTGACTAAGTGACATCTCCAGACTTCCGTTCCAAGCTGTGAACCCATATATATAACTGCCTAGTTGATATCGCCCCCTTGGATATCTTGACCTCATTTCAAACCCCAAATTCCAAAAACAAAAGCAGGATCTTTCCCTCAACATCAGTCCCCTTCCGGCAACATCAGTCCCCCTTTTCTCAAAGAAAGGCACCATTCCTGACCGGTAGGGGAGGAATACTGCAGGAGCCATTCTTGACACTTCCATCTCCCTCTGACTGGGGCGTGGGCATCCTTTTTTTTTTCTTTTTCTTTTTTTGGCTTGAGCTACAGCGCCGGCCTATACCACAGCCACAGCAACTTGGGATCCAAGCCACGTCTGTCTGCAACCTACACCACAGCTCACGGCAACGCCAGATCCCTAACCCACTGCACGAGGCCAGGGATCGAACCTGCATCCTGCATCCTCATGGATCCTAGTCGGATTTGTTAACCACTGAGCCAGGAAGGGAACTCCCTGGACGTCCATTCTTGACCATATGACTCTACCCTATCAGTTCGGCAGCCTGTGGCCAAAGTCACCCTTTCAAAACACTCATTGTTCTTAAAATCGAGAATGAAGAACAGTTCCCGTCGTGGCGCAGTGGAAATGAATCCGACTAGGAATCAGGAGGTTGCAGGTTCAATCCCTGGCCTCTCTCAGGGGTTAAGGATCCGGTGTTGCCGTGAGCTGCGGTGTAGGTCACAGATGCAGTTCGGATCCCGCGTTGCTGTGGCTGTGGTGAAGGCCAGCAGCTACAGCTCCGATTAGACCCCTAGCCTGGGAACCTCCATATGCTGTGGGTGCGACCCTAAAAAGACCAAAAGACAAAAAATAAGAAAAACAGAGAATGAAGGTCTCAAGTTGGCCCACCGGGCCCTGTATGAACACGCCTCTCTCTTCAAGGTCCCTGTGTCTGCTGACCTCCAGGCACACTGACCTTGCATTTGCTCAAACGGACTGTGCTCTCTCTCCTGCCACAGGAACTTTGCTCATGCGGTTCCATCCATCTCGATGACCTTCACCAGTCACCGCCCGGGGGGCACGCTCCTCCTTCCATCACAGCTCAGCATTCAGGAAGCTTTCCTTGACTTCTGGCCACATCAAATCCCCTGGTTGTCCACTTTTCTCCTAGTCTCACTCCATTACCTTTCAGGGTTATAATTTTATATTTATTTATCTTTAATTTTTTTTCTTATTTTTAAATTCATTCTATCTTCCCCACAGTAAACCCTATGAGGGCAGGATTGACATCTGATCTGTTCCACTATCTTGTCCCCAGAGACAGCCCACGGCTTGGCACAAAGGAGACTCAAAAAGTGTCTATTTAATGATTAATGAATGATCTTCCTACCCCTTAGCCTGCCTTTGTCTACTGGCCCATGTGCCCCCATCTCTGCTCAAGTTTGATACCAGAAAGTCATCTTTTTTTTTTTGCTTTTTTTTTTAAAAAGAGCTGCACCCATGTCATATGAAAGTTCCCAGGCCAGGGGTCCAATTGGAGCTACAGCTGCCAGCCTGCACCACAGCTCCAGCAACGCCAGATGCGAGCCATGTCTGGGACCTACACCACAGCTCGCGGCAACGCCGGATCCTTAACCCACTGCGCAAGGCCAGGGATCGAACCTGAATCCTCATGGAGCCTAGTCAGGTTGGTTAACCGCTGAGCCACAAAGGGAACTCCCAGGAAGTCATCTTCGATAATCCTTCTCAGATCTTTGAGAACCCCTCTTTCTCACCTTCACATCCTGTCCCTCAACAAATCTTGGGGATTCTCCCCCCTAAATCTCTCTCAGATATGCCCACCTCTAGCACCAGAGTTTAAGCCACCATCTTTCTGTACGTGAACCTCCACCCCAACCTTTTACTAGAATCCCAGGTCTCCATCCTGCAACCTGCCAAGTTACACCTCTTCTTAAAGTGCTCTGATGGCTCCCCCTGGCCCATGGGATGATGGAGGCACTTGCCATGGCCTATGAAACAGCACCACCTGGCCCCTGCCTTCCTCTCCTGCCGATTCTTGCAGCTGTGCCTCTCAGGCTCACTGCTTCTGCCTCGTTGGATTTCTTGGGGTTCTGTGTACGTGGAACATTTTCTTGTCTCCCTCTCATGAACTGCTACTTATTCTTCAAGTCTCAGACCAGAGTAAACCTTGCCCAAACCCAAGTAGGCCAAGAACAACAACGACAGCTGATATTGTCAACGGCAAGCACGATTCTACGAATGCCACAGTATCGACTCATTTCATCTTCGCCGTCAGCTCTGATAATCCTGGCACAGAAAGGTTAAATGACTCACCCAAGGTCACACTAGCAAACCTGGCTGACATGCTGAACTTGGGCTCCAGGTCTCAAATTCTGGAGCACTGTGGACGCTGCCCACTCCCAGTGTTCCCAGGGCATCCTGTATTTCCCCTCCAGAAGCCCCCAACTCCAGGTCACCCACTCCAGAGGGGCGCTTGGGTAAACCCTTCATGAACATCATAGTACGGCCGGCCAGACACACACGTGAGGATTCATGGGAAAATCGCCCCACCACTGATTCTGCTGACTACTGCAGGCTGGGGCTCCTCTGCGTGGCGGTCGGCCACTGGAGGGTCGCAGGGTCAAGGAGACAGCAAGACCCATCAATCCACACATCCAGGAGTGATGGCAGAAAAGCTCTGGGGCCAGGCTGGGCCGGCGTATGGCTCCCCCTGCTGGTTTTCTTCAGTGCTGGTGGCCACCCTCTTCCGCGGCACAGCCCAGGAGACACTCACCAGCCAGGAGAAGAAGCCGGCTGATTTGTCCTGGGTGGAGATCTGCCCTTCATAGGGGCCGAAGATGCGGCCCTTGGGGATGACCTCATTCACGCACCGCACGTCGTTCTCGCCACCGGCTTCCTTGACCACCTCCATGCCCTGAGGGATGGTGAGGGCGGCCCGGTCTGGGATGCCCACGGGCACTGGCGTGTCAGACACAAACACGGGGGGTCCGTGGTTCGGGCACTCATCCACAAAGTACTCCTGGCAGGACTCGCAGACTGGAGGGATGGAAGGAGGAAAGAGAGCCTCAGCTGTGGCGGGGAGACGGGATCCCCGTGGAGCTGGCTGAGCGGTTAATGGGAGGCCCATGCTGACGACACAGTAGGCCAGTGGAAAGCACATAGTATCGGACTCAGGAGTCGCAGCCCTGGCTCCACCCCGGCCAGCACAGTCCCCTGAGTCTCCAGTAGCGATAAACCACTACCTTCCCTGGGGGCTCAAGGGACACACCTGCCAGCCGCCAAGAAAGCCAGTGGCTCCCTTTGTTTCAAGTTTGAAAAAACAGAAGAAAGATCACGACTGCAGTCAGATCGGTTTGGGTTTGAACTTGCAATGGTACATCTGTGGGCTACGGGGCCTGAGGCGGAGGGTACTTAACCCTCGCCAAGTCTCAGTGTTCTCCCCTGGAAAATGGGACCAGATAATGGACATCCCAGTGGCTGATGGTGAGGATTAACTGAAGCCTGGACCCGCGTCTGGTACATAATAGGTGGGTGCTTGTCATCAGTTATCACCGCAAACTCTCTAAGCGGAGATGGGGTGGGGGATGGGGGCGAAGGGCGGAGCAGCCAGGAACAGCCCCAAGCTCCACTTACACCAGAAGTCCACTTGCTGGAAGCTTTGGGGCATGATGAGGTCGCGCTTCCCCTTCAGTTTCTTGGGCTCCACTTCCATGGCCGAGGGGTCTGGTCTCCTAGAGCTGGCCGGGACAGGGGCCGATAGAGAAAGCAAAACGCCGTCAGATCAAGAGGCTCGTGGGCAGAGAAGCCAAAGACTTGGCCAGGAGGCCCGACTCGGGGATGGGGGCGCAGGTGGAGGAGCCCCAGCTAGCCCGCTCACTCCGGGCAGGGGGTGTGCAAAGGCAGGAGACCTGGCCTCAGGCCTTTTGGGGCCCCAGCTTGGATTTTTCTAGAGCCTGTGTTCACCTCTGGTTCCTGGAGCTGCCCTGAGCAGGGTAAGGGAGGTGAGCCAAGAGGGGGCTCTCTCCCCAGGGTCTCCAGCCAAGCCAGCCCACCGATGCCCCCTCTCCCTCGCCTGTCCCCACACCGGGGCCTCACCAGGGCTGGCCATACTCCTGGTCGCGGAGGGGTGAGCAGACCTCCGTCTTCACCACGGTCACCATCTCCCCCACGGCCGCCTTGGTCTGCGCCAAGCACTCCTTCATGTTCTCAGTCATTCTGTCCTGGGGACGCGAAGGCGGGACCAGCGCGGGAAGAGGATCAAAGAGACAGGGGAAGAGGGGTGAGTGGCGAGAGCGCACGCGGGGGTCTCTTGGAGTCTGGTTACCCTCCCTGCCATCCCCAGAGGAAGAGCTTGAGAACACAGACAACAAAAACAGCTGTAGCCCGGCCAAGAGGAAATGCCATTTCTATCCCGGGCTGGTCTTGGGGACGACTGGAGCCACCAGCCCCATGGGGTCAGGGGCCAGGAGCAGCTCAGGCCAGGAGGCAGGGCTGGGAAGCACAGCCTGAACCCCAGGACCAAAGGGCAAAGGGCAGGGGAGCCTCTGCCCCAAACCCTGCAACGGGGAGCAGGGGAGGGACCGACTCAAGTCCAGCTTGGGCCAAGGGGGCAGGCAGATGAAATGGGCCCTGAGTGCCTATCTGCACAGCCCCTCACCCAGGGGCTGCCAGGGAATGCAGCCAGGCTCGCTCTGCCAGCTCAGAGCAGGTACAGGCGGAGCCTGGGGGTCCCCGGTGGGCCGGCCCTGACTCCAGGCCCCACCCAGCTCTCTCTAGGGGAGTCTCCCTAGTCCGCAGCTTACCGCCCTCCTCCTCCACCAGTAAGCTGGGCTTCAGCCCCTCCCTCGGCACCCCAGGGTCCTCATGCCAAGCCCGCGGACACTCTTCGGGCCAGGACAGAGCTCAGCTCGCTCGGGCTGGAAGCGCTCGGGCCCGGGACTGGGCGAGCAGCGTGTGTGACTCACTACCCGGGGCCCCGCTGGCCACACCCCTGCTCCTCGGCTAATCAGCCCCCTGCTCCCCACCGGGGCCCCAAAGCCGCCGGCAGCGGGGAGGGGTGTGGGGAAACGTGACGGCCTGCCCCCTTCTCCGAGCCGGCGGGGACAGGGGGCGCGCGCAGGGGGCCGAGCAACCCCGCCCCAGCCCTCCCAGCACCACCCCCACTGCCCCCGGAGCCCGAGGGTCGTCCCGGCCGGCTGTCCGGCAAGGAAAGTGTGAGATCGCGCGATCCGGCCGGTGCGGCGCACCCGCCGGGCGCAAGGGCGGCGCGGGGGGCCAGGGAGGGTGCGGGCTGGCTCACTCGCTCTCACCCACCTTCCCGGCGGGGCGCTCCCTGCCCTGCCCGGCCCGGCCCGGCCCGGCCCTGCCCAGCGCCCGCCCCCCGCCCGCCAGGCCCGGCATTCCTTGCGGGGGCATGTGGCTTCTTGCCGGCCCCGGGGGCACGCAGTTGGCTGGCGGCCGGGAGGGGGGCGCGCGGGGAGCGGGAGGAAGCGGGCGCCCGGGAGGGGCGGCGGGAGGGGGCCCCCGCCGGGGAGGAATTCCAGCCCCTCCCGCGGAGCTCGGCCCCCATGCGGACCCGGGGGGCGCGGGGCCGGCGTCTGGCGCAGACGATAGCGCCTGGGCGGCTGGGCCCCGCGGCCCACCGCGCGCCCTTCCAGCCTCCGCGGCCCACTGGGCTCCGCGGCAGCGCGGCCAGAGCGGCACAGACACCCAAGTCTCCGGCCACGCTCTGCACGCCCGCCCCTTCCCCACCTGCGCGGCCTAGGATGGGGGCTGCCCCTGCGAGGGACCCCACGCTTGGTGTTCGCCTGACCTCATAACCCACGGAACAGACCCCAGCCACTCGCGGCGGGGGAAGGGGGCGGGCAAGGGTTGGGGGGGGCACCCGAGACAGGAACCTAGGACTGGAAGATGTCAAGTGTCACGCGCAAGGTCACACAGCCATTCCTGGTGAAGTCTGCACTGGAGCCTGGGGTCTCCTCTGAGTGCACTGGGCACAGGACCCCCAACTGGGCACGTTTTTGTTTCTGGGCCAGTTCACTTCCGTGCCACACCCTCAACTCAGTCTTCTTCCAGGAGGATCACAGGAATCACCCTCAGGTGGGTTCAGGCCAGAGCCCACAGGGCCAGCTGCCAGCGGGGAGCAAGACCCAATGCATCTGAAAAGGCTCACCGGACACCCCTGCCCTGAGGAGCACTGCTCAACTAAATGGTCCACATTCACACACAACCCATCCTGAGGCCGCTATCCAGAGCTTAGGCGCCTGGCCCCTGGGCCCACTGCCTGTGTGCAGACGTCACTGGCTATGTGATCCTGGGCAGGTGTTAAGGGCTGAATGTTTGCGTGTGCCCCCTCCAGAAGAAAAAACAAAAAATTCAGTGTTCATGCCCTCCCCTCCCAGGGTGCCTGTATTTGGAGACAGGGCTTGTGTAAAGGTGATCAAGGTTAAATGAGGTCATAAGGATGGGCCCCTAGTCCAACAGGGTTGGTGCCCTTTCAGAACAAGACATCGCGGCTCTGTCTCTCTCTCCACCCTTTGGGGACAGTAGGGAGGTGATAGTCTGCAAGCCAAGAATAGAGCCTTCACCAGGAATCAAATTAGCCAGCACCTTGATCTTGGACTTCCCAGCCTACTAAACTGTGAGAAATATCTGCTGTTTAAGCCACCCCGTTTATGGCATTTTGTTATTACAGCCCGAGCTAAGACGGCCGCTTATCCTAACTTCTCTGTGTTCCCATTTCTTCATCGGGAAAATGTGGCAAGTATTAGATTCTATCACAGACATTGCTATATAGACACACAGAGATAAGGTTGGAGGGAACGAGGCATAGTCTCTGTACATCCACTGAAGAAAGCTCATCAGGAAGGTGAGTATGAGTGACTTCAGTAAGGAGTGCCTTTGAATTCTCTCCAATGGTTCGGTTGGCTCGGTACCATCTTGCATGGAGCCCTCCTGCTCTGGCTCCTCTGGCCTCCCCCAGCCCTACCTGTATGCCATGCTCCTCCCTGCCAGCGGACCTGTGAGCCTGCAGCACACCTGGAAAACTCCTACCTATCCTTCAGCTCTCAGTGCATCCCCACCCTCGTAACTGCCTCATGTCCCTCTCCTCATGGCACTAGTCACCCTTAGAAGAATCTATCGTTAGCATAATTATTTGGTTAATATCTGTTTCCCATAAGAGCTCTCCAAGGGCAGAGTCCAGGCCTTTTTGCTCACCACTGAATGGCCAGCACTTGTAACAGTGCCTGGCACTGGGGCAGAACTAGTGAAAGACAAGCAAGACGCTAGGGCATAAACTTTAAGGAGGCACCCATTCTCAGGGCCAGTCACTTGCAGGATTGGCACCTGAGAGTGTGTGCCCCTTAAATTTTGCACCCTAGGTGCAGTGCTTGCCTTACCCAGGTCTCAGCCTTGCCTAGCATATTCTCAGTAAATATTTGACAGGTGAATTCATAACCAAATGACCCATGTCATAACTCTCTGAGCCCCCTGCGCCCAGTAATATGTCCTTCTGGCTCCACTGAGAACCTCAGCTCTGTAAGAGACCTCAGAGGGAGAGACAGGATGGGTGGGTTTTTCTTTTGGGTCCTCTTCATGAGGTGCTCTGGTGAGCTCTGCCAGGCAAGGTGACTGAGGCTGCTGCTGAGAAGCAGTGAGGGCCAATGAGAGCGTTGATGGAATGACACTCATGAGGCCTGGAGCCTGAACTTGATAATAAGTGTAAAGAACAAGCTGCATGATCATCGGCACATGACTTAAACTCTCTAGGCCGAAGTGTCTTCCTTGGTAAAGTGGAAATAATCAAAATCGTCCCAGAGAAATCCATGAGACAAAGGCTGGGTCAAGGCCTTGGAGAGAGCCAAGTGCTACAGGTTTATAAGGGATATTAATAGTAAACTGGATGCCAGAGGCAAGGGGCGAGCAGGAAGGAGGAGGAGAGGGAGATGGAGGGAAGAGACTAAAGGGGAAAGGAAAGGAGGGAGAAGTAGGCGACAGAGAATAAAGGCTGGAGGGGAAGAGGGAGAGGAGAGGAGATTAGAGAAAAAAGAAGGTGGGACGGGAGCGGGAGACTGAGAGAACGAGGTGGAGGGAAAAAGCACGCAGACATTTTTCTATGTCCTAAAAGGTCCAGGGAAAAGCATCCCCTTAGGAGAAAAGCATTCGTTAGAATCTTAAAGTAGCAATGTCTATGGGCCACTTCCTTTCGTGACTTATTTTTCATTCACATCCCACCTTTATCCTATTAAAAAATCATGCTGATTAGTAACATAAACCCATACTCAACAGGACACCTCAACAACCAGAGACCTCATGGAGGAGTGCCATGGAGCAATGACAATGATACCAAGAATCTGTTGGATGAGGGTTAGTGATCTAGCCTTCCATTCAGTTCTGAGCCTCCTGGCAGCTAAGGCAAAAAGGGAAACGCGATGGGTTAACAGAGTCCTCATTAATTGATACCTATTTATTGACTGGCACAATTAAGTTCTTTTCATTCTTGGAGGGGTCCAGCTGCCTGGAGAACCAGAATCAAGCCTCGCTTACAGGATCAAATGAACTACCACTTGGGAAGAGACAGAGAACATGGGCTCGCGTCCTTCACTGGGTCCCTCTCAGTGGGCACCGTAAGGCCTGGGCCAGGTGAAGCTCCAGCCACCGTTTCTGCAGGCGGCTCTGGCCCTGCTTGCCCAGAGAGGGGCTTGGGGGAGGGGGTGGTCGGCAGGCCACACGGAGGACTCCAGGCTGCTGGCAACGCTCCCTCTCAGCTGGCTCCTCTGAGTCTGCACACGCAGAGATTAGGCATGTTGCAAACCCAGCAATGAGATGCAAACCCAAGAGGAGGCGGCAGAATGCGAGGCTGCAGCTCTGTTTTCATCCTTGGCAGGGTGCCAGGGTCCTGGAATGCCCAGCAGGCCAGTGAGGCCAGAGGACCGGGAGTCTGTGCCCACTCGGGTACCCCAGAGACTGGCACCATGAGAGTCTGGCAGGTCTGCTGTTGTATCCCCAGAGCATCCTATATTGTCCCCTCTGGTGACCAAGGGACCTGGGCTGGGAATCCCAAGCTCTGGGTCTAAGTCCTGGCTGTGCCATCAACTTTTTAGGTGATCCCGAGCAAGCTCCTGCCTGGCCCTGGGCCTCAGTTTCCCCTTTTTAAAAAATAAAAGCTCCAACGTGGTTCTTGGAGTTCCCTTGCTGTGCAATGGAGGAAGGATCTGGTATTGTCACTGCAGGGCTTAGGTCACTGTCGTGGCACAGGTTCAATCCCTGGCCCAGGAATTTCTGCATGCCGCGAGCAGAGCCAAAAAGAAAAAAAGAAAAAAGTTCCCACATGGTTCTTAGCAGTAAGCCATGGTGGTCATCAGGAGAAAGCACAGGAACATTACAAGGAGTTACTGCATTTATATGTCCAGCAAGCTCTGCCTTTAGAAGGAATAAAATCTATGCCTTTAACTTATATATATAATAGATTTGCAGGAGCTCCTGTTTTGGCTCACTGGAAACCAATCTGACTAGAATCCATGAGGACACAGAGGTCTGATCCCTGGCCTCGCTCGGTGTGTTAAGGATCCAGCGTTTCGGGAGCTGAGGTGTAGGTCACAGACGCGGCTGGGATCTGGCGTTGCTGTGGCTGTGGTGTAGGCCGGCAGCTACAGCTCCAATTTGACCCCTAGCCTGGGAACCTCCATATGTTACAGGTGCGGCCCTAAAAACAAAGACACACACACACAAAAAGCATTATTGATTCATAGCAGCCCTTTGTCACCATGTGTTTTGTTAATCAAATGACAAGCTGTGTAACCTTGAGAGCATTCATTACCTGCTCCTACCTCAGTTTTCCCATCTGTCCAATGGGACTGGTATCAGGACCTATCCTTTAGGCCTGTTTTACACAGCATCGTGCCTGGCATAAAATAAGCAGTCTATAAATATCAGTGCTTTTATCTTCCATTTTATCTGTTATTTTAAAAGTGTAGCACATATTAGTTACGCATGTTGGTGAAATTTTTTTGACAGTAAAAGAGGGCCTGCTCAAGTACTTAATACTCTCAATACGGAAACACTTTTAATAAATCTATACTATAAAGATGCTTACCCCAGTAGGAAAAAAACGGAAAAGAATATGAAAAAGCAATCTGCAAAAGAAAAAAGACAAATGCCCAATATACTTTACAGCAAACCGCAAACTGGAGTTCCTACTGTGGCTCAGTGGGTTAAGAACCCAACTAGCCTCCACGAGGATGTGAGTTTCATCCTTGGCCTCGCTCAGTGGGTTAAGGATCCGGCATTGCCACCAGCTGTGGTGTAGGCCGGCAGCTACGGCTCCGATTTGACCCCTAGCCTGGGAACCTCCATATGCTGCAGGTGCAGCCCTAAAAACAAACAAAAAAAAACCCACAAAACTTTAATACTCAAATAAATATCATTTCTCTGCTATTAAATTAACAAAGATTAAAATCTCAATACTAGTCAGAGTTGGGAAGAGTATGGAGGAAACACCCTGCATACCTACTGGCTGGAACAGAAACTGATTTAACCTTTCTGCAGGGCAACTTGACAACACATATCAAAAGCCTTGAAATGAGCAATACCTTTGGAGGAGCAATCCCAGATCTAGGAATTTGGCCTAAGGACGTCATTAAGTTGCGTGCAAAGATTTACCCACGAGGCTGTCCTCCACGACACTATTTTTAGAACCAAAAAACAGGCAACAGCTTACACCTCAGAAACAGGAGAAAAGTTAATATAGAACATATAATGAAATATTAGACAGCAATTAACAATGCTTTAGAAGACTATTTATTGACATGGAAACACACCTTAACATAGGGTTAAAGAAGAATCAAAGTTACACTGTGAGAGAAGCCAATCTGAAAAGGCTACATCTTGTAAGATTCCAACTCTATGACATTCTGGAAAAGGCAAAACTATGGAGAGAGTAAAAAGATCAGTGGCTGCCAAGGATCAAAGTGCGGAAGATGTGAACAGGCAGAGCACAGAGGATTTTAAAGGCAAAGAAGGAGTTCCTGTTGTGGCGCAGCGGAAACGAATCCGACTAGTATCTATGAAGATGGGGGTTCGATCCCTGCCCCGCTCAGTGGGTTGGGGATCCGGCGTTGCCGTGAGCTATGATGTAAGTCACAGACACAGCTCAGATCCCGTGTGGCTGTGGCTGTGGCTGTGGCATAGGCGGCTGCTATAGCTCTGATTCGACTCCCAGCCTGGCAACCTCCATATGCCGAGGGTGCGGCCCTAAAAAGCAAAAACAAACCAACAAACAAAGGCAAAGAAGCTATTCCATATGATGCTATAATGGTGGATACATGTTATTATCCATTTCTTAAACCCACAGAATGTACAACACCAGTGAGCCTCGAGGTAAACCACAGACTTTGGGTGGTTGGGTTCAGCAATTGTGACAAGCGTTCATGCCTCTGTTGTTAACTGTATAACAAACAGGTGAATGCCTGCTGGGGTGGCCACTGGACCAGCCACGTAGCTGAGGGATGGGTCCAAGTCTGGGTTAGTCCTGAGACTGATGCCGCTGTCCATAGCGGGGAAGGTCATGCATGGGGGTCCGGGGGAGGCGGGGAGCATAGGGGAACTCTCTAATTTCTGCTATTTTCCCATGAACCTAAAAGTGCTCTAAAACGTAAAGACTATTTTTAAATGAAAGTTGCAAAAAGATAGACACAAAATAATTCCACATATAAATGTATTATTTAAGCACTATGGACTGGCACACGCAAGTCTGAGAGGAGACATTTGGGGCTTTCACGCATGGTTAGTTGTTGGGCTTATGTTAAAGAGCGTTTCTGTTTTCTTTTTTTTTGGCCTTAGGAGAAAAATAAAAGTCCCTTAAAATTTTTGTAAAGGAACTCTTCATGCTCATTTAGTTGAGAAACTGCCAGAGAAGATAATAACTGAGATTGTCCCGTCTTTACCCACTTTTCATTAGACACTGAGAGCCAATCAATTCTTTGAGAGGCAGGAGGAACCCAAATGAATGACTGAATACCAGGCAGATAACATGTCACCTTGTGCTCGCTGGATGCTCGACTGAATCAATCCGTCGACCAGTCGAGCAAAAGGGCCCCACGAAGCACTTCTGTTTTAATCTGTATGATTTCCATTTTGAAAGATTTTGTCTCCTACATATAACTGCATATATTGTGCGATAATTCATTTTCCCAGTTTTTCTAATGCACAGAGCTTGTGCGATATCCAGGGCGCACGCAGTGGTTCCTTGCTATCACCCAAAGCAGAAGCAAAGAGACCTGGCATGCTCATCCCTGGTCCTGCTGACTATGGGGAGCTATGTGATTCTCATTACACTCTCTACGTTCAACAAACAGCTCAGTGGAGAGGATGCTATGGAGAAACAAGACTGAACCACAACTGCACACAGTAGAAGAGACGAGTCATCATGATGAGAAAAGCAACGAGACCCCCAAAGAGTATACGCTTTATGGTTCAATTCATATAAAATAAAAAAAAAAATTAGGCAAAACTATGGTGGTTAGAGGTGTTACTGGTTATCTCTGCAAAAAACTAGAAAGGGGCAGGAAAGGAGGTCCTAGGGTGCTGGTCGTGCTCTATTTCTAGATCTTGGTACTGGTCCCCAGGGTGAGTTAAACTTGTGGAAATACATTGAGCCATGCTTTTATAATCTGTGCATTTTTCTATATGTATCTATATGTTAATAAAAACAAAGAAAAAATCTGCAGGGGCCCTGAGGGCAAGGCACTCCCACGGGGGGACCTCCGATCACAGCCAACTCCTGATTTTGCAGCTGGGGGAACTGGGGTCCAGCCAGTTGAGGCTCCTGCCTCGGTCACGGCAGATCGGGTTTCAGGTCTTTATCTGCACAGCAGTTTCCACCGAGCATCAGCGGGGCAGTCGGAACACGTTCTCCCAAGGTGGTTCCTCTCACAGAAGCTTTTAGAGGTAATACGTTAACTCCATCGTGGTAAAATGTTGATAAGGAGTTGGAAGACCCCGTGTAAAGGTTCTCGAATCCAGTGGAGAAGAGGGTGAAGGATGGCACGTTTTTTCCAAGTTTGCTTCCTACAGCAGATACTGCGGGTGGCTTGCCTGGGTCCCATTCCCCCTTTCCTCCCACTAACGGAACTGGACTTTGTTCAGATGCCACACCTTCCTCTCCAGACCTACTGCCCTAGCCTTGGGAGAAAGTGCGCGGCCGGGCACGATGCACGTGGCAGCCACGTCCTGCAGAAGGAATCGCACTCAGGGTGAAGCTACCACAGCAGAGCCGAAGAAAGCGGTGGTGGAGTCATAAATATATGGGGTCTCTGCCCCCAGTTCCTGGAACAGAGCTCTGAAAACCCTTGGAAGTTCCCAGTAAGAGCATCTTTTGTTGTTTTTTTTTTGTCTTTTTGCCTTTTTTTTTTTATGTAGAGCCGCACCCGCGGCATATGGAGGTTCCCAGGCTAGGGGTCTACCAGGAGCTGTAGCTGCTCGCCTACACCACAGCCACAGCAACGCGGGATCCGAGTTGGGTCTGCGACCTACACCACAGCTCACGGCAACGCCAGATCCTTAACCCACTGAGCAAGGCCAGGGATCGAACCCGCAACCTCATGGTTCTTAGTCGGATTCGTTAACCACTGAGCCACGAAGGGAACTCCAAGAGCATCTTTTGTTATTCACAAGGAGGACCCTAGCGATCACACGTGAGCTGATGCTAAAGAGGTGACTTAGGATCAGACCCCCTGAGAGGCTTAAAACGGGGGCTGGTCACCAGAAAGACCAAGTTGGAACTTTCGGCCCTATTCGCTGACCTGGGTGGGGGGCTGGGGGGAAGAAGATCGAACTCTATAAAGATTCTTAATCAAGATTCAGACAGTTTCCTGGTTGGTGACACGTCCAGGTGCTGGGAGAGTGGCCCGCCTGGAAAGACGACGGGGGCACACACGCCCCTTCCCTCCCCCGCCCTCTGCGTCTCTTCCATCTGGCTGTTTCTGAGCTGCAGCCTTTATAATAAACCAAAAATAGGAAGGAAAGCACTTTCCTGAGCTCTGTGAAGTGTTCTACTGAATTATAGAACCTGGAAAGGGGGTCGTGGAAACTCCTGACTTATGTTGGTCAGAAGTATGGGTGGCCCAGGACTGAAAAGTGGCTTTTTTTTTTTTTTTTGTCTTTTTAAGGCTGCACCTGTGGCACATGGAGGTTGCCAGGCTAGGAGCTGAATCAGAACTACAGCTGCTGGCCTAGGCCTGCGCCACAGCCACAGCAACGCCAGATCCGAGCCGTGTCTGTGACCTATACCACAGTTCAGGGCAACACCAGATCCTTAACCCACTAAGCGAGGCTAGGAATCAAACCCACATCCTCATGGACAAGTCAGGCTGAGCCACAGTGGGAACTCCTCTTTTACTTCTTTTTTTGGCTTTTTAGGGCCGCGCCTGTGGCATATGGAGGTTCCCAGGCTAGGGGTCTAATCGGAGCTGTTGCTGCTGGCCTACACCAGAGCCACAGCAATGCCAGATCCGAGCCGCGTCTGCAACCTACACCACAGCTCACTGCACTGCCGGATCCTTAACCCACTAGGCGAGGCCAGGGATCGAACCTGCAACCTCGTGGTTCCTAGTCGGATTTGTTTCTGCTGCTCCACGACGGGAACTCCCCCTTTTACTTCTTTTTACTCAAGCCCGACTAGAATGGGGTCTCTGTTACGTGCAGCTATGGCCATCCTCACTGGTACCCTGCCCTACCAAAGGCGCAGCCTCCACCTGCCTGCAGGTCCGATCGGGCTGGGATCATAGCTCTGGCAGTGCCTCTGTGAAATATCCACCTCCATGGTGCCTTGGACTACAAAGGGGCAAATGGGGGGGGGGTGCAGCATTATACCCCCAGCCACCCCTCTCCTATAAGCCCAAGATCGGACCTGAAGCTGTAACCTGAGCTGTCACTCTCAGGTACTGATGGTATAATGCAATCTGGCACCTGGGAAACTTTCAAAAACGCACATAACCTTTGATCCTGCAATTCCACTTCTAAGAATTTCTTTGAGACGCATGTGTAAGAATGTTCACTGCAGCACTGCCTGGAATAGCAAAAAACTAGGAACAGCCAACATGTCCATCTGGAGGCTGGTTCAATAAATGATAGCATAGCCATGCAACAGGCACCTGTTTCAAAGAAGGAAGCAACGGAACAATCCCCCTGTGTCCACTCTGCCCCGACTGTCCATTCACGCCCCGCCGTCAGCAGGAAGCTGTGATGGCCTAGGTCAGGTCAAATGGCCCCCAGCTCAAAACGCTCCTCGAAGCCCCTTCTCACGCGGAGCCAAGGGCAAAGCTCTTCAGTGGCATGCCGAGGGTCCCAGTCTGCCCGCACCCCCTCCGACTTCATCTCTTATTTCACCCCCAGCACATCCCCAAAGGCTGCCTTGCTCGGCCTGCAGCAAGGCATACTTAGTCTTAAGCCTTCGCACTGGCTGTTCCCTCTGCCTGGAAAGCTCTCCCCCCACAACCCGCCCCCACCCGCCCCGAGACCTGCGGGATCCGCTCCCTCATGCCCTTCAGCCCTTCTTTGCTCAATACCGCATTTCCTAGCCACCTACATAAAACTGCATTCCCCCTCTGCTTTCTACCCCTCCTTCTTTGTTTATTTTCTTCCTGAGCACTGTTTACCATCAAACACACGTAGCACTTATTTATATTACTTGCCTGGCTAGCTCCCCAACTAGAATGTCAACCCCAGGAAGACAGAGATGTTTATCTGTTTTGTTCATTGCTGTATCCTTTGCCAGTAGAACAGGGCCTGGTACAAAGTTAAGCACATTGGTTGAACAGATACATAATTTGTGGTGAGAACAAAATTAAGAGGCGAAAGAAGAGTATGGATCATTTCAGAGGCAGCAGAAAATGGGGGCTGAGAGCGTGGATTCCGGCCCTGAGCTGCCTGGGTTCAACTCCCAACTGCATCAAACGCTGTGTGATACTGGGAGAGTTCCCTAACCTCTCTGTGCCTGGGGATATTAATAGCACCTACCTGGAAGGTAAGGCTGTTTTGAAGATTAGATGAATCAATATTTGCTATATACCTAGAATAGTGTCTGATACAAAATGAGTAAGCTATATAAACGTGTGTTATATAAAATGAGCATGCCCTGTTTTAATACAGTGAGGAGGCCATACACATTTATGCATGCTTAAACAGGCACAGAATAGCTCTAGGCTATGACAGCTGCTGTTCCTGGGACTGAGGACTAAGGGAGGAAAGGGACTTATTTCTCACTGAATTTTACACCAGAGGCATGCATTTCTAATTTTAAAAATAGACCAGTAATGCCTAGGAGTTATTAATTGTTGTGGCTGGGTGGTAGGAACGTGCAAGTTTATTACACTTTTCCATCTATCTTTTTTGTATAATAAAAAAGTTTAAAGTCACACATCAGTATTACTAGTTTAAAAAATAAGCCCCAGGCTACCCTGCCACCTCCCCTCCTAGCATGCCCGTGAATGGAGCAGAAGAGGATAAGGCATCTGCTGATGGGCAGGCGGGGGGGGGGGGTCTCCTTCCAACCACCTGCCGTCCCCAATGGAAGGGGACCCTGAAGTCTAAACAAATTCCCCGAGGCATACCTGGCTCCAGGATTCCAAGCACCAAGTCAGCCACAGCCGAAAAAGGCTGGGGGAGACGGGGGTGTGCCTGCGGAGGGCCAGGGTCAGGCTGCAGGCAGCGTAGGGTCACTGGGCTGAGCTACCAGGGACTCAGGGAGGCCACATTTGCAGATGCCAAAGCAGAAAGATGGGAAGGTTTTCTTTTTTTTTTTTACAATCTTTTTAGGACTGCACCTGCAGCATATGGAGGTTCCCAGGCTAAGGGTCAAATCGGAGCTGTAGCTGCTGGCCTACGCCATGGCCATGGTACCTCAGGATCTGAGCCATGTTTGCAACCTACACCACGGCTCAGGGCAATGCCAAATCCTTAACCCATTGAGCGAGGCCGGGGGATTGAACCTGCGTCCTCAGGACGCTAGTCAGATTTGTTTCCGCTGAGCCAGGATGGGAACTCCCAGGATGGGAAGGTCTTGAATGAACGAGGCCTGGACACGTACATTCATTTAGGGATGATCAGAGGCGTTCTGTGTGGAGACCCCCCAAGTCCTCTGGTATCCCCAGCTCCCAGTCCGATGATGCTAATGCAGAAGGTAGAGTCCTTAAGCCACCTGCTCCATGTCACACTTGTGGCTCTTTAGGGGCAGGGCTGGGGAGGGTGTGCTCTCACATTTTACTGCCTCCTCCAGACTGTTAGGGCCGAAAGGAGGCACCTAGAGCTCCTGGTTCAAGCCCTTCCTTTCCAGACGAGGAAAGGGAGGCCCAGACAGGAAGTGACTTGCTCAAGGCCTCCCAGAGGAAGGCACTGAGCAGCCCCTCCCCCAGCCCTGTTCTCCTGAGCACCCCCCCCTCCACCCTGCACCAAGGTGCTTTGCGTTCTTGCCTCCACACGCCTCCTGACCCACCCATGGAGCTGGAGCCTCTATTTAATGAGGTTGGACTCTGGCGAAACACCACGCAGTGTTCTGGCTACAAGGAAACAGATCTCACTGTCTACACCATGAGACCAGAAGTAGGGGCTACAAGACCATCGGGGCCCAGGGGGCCAGGCACCAGCCTTTAATTCTCTTCCCTTCCTCCCTGTTCCATCTCACTGGCTGTTTACCCACCTACTGCTGCCAGGAATCTCAGAATTTTTTTTTAAAAAAAACCTCAAAAGTCACCTAAACCTTTGCTCCTCCAGGCGTGCTCCACAGACCAGCGGTAGGGCCATCCATCTCTCAGAAATGCGGAGTCCGGAGCTCCACCCCGGACCTCCCGAATTGGAGTGGGCTTTAACACAGGAGATTGCCCAGGCGACTGGCATGCACAGTAGAGTTTGAGAAGCACTAGTCTAAATTGCAGGGCGGCGCGAAGCCACAGGGTGTATCATCACTGAGCATGCGCGAAGAACTCTGCCAGGGAACCGGGCAGGGAACTTGGACAAGTGAGGGGTGGGGTGGTCCACCATGCGTCCTGAGCGCCCTCCGCTGAGTTTGTCAAACTGTAAGCCCTCACCATCCTCCTCTGACCCCGAGCCACTCCTGTAGCTAGTCACTTAGGTAGCTAAGTAGGTCGTGGACCGCAGCAGGAATACAGTACCGCCGCTGGCTCCCCACAGAAGGGGAGCTGGCTTGCGTACTGCTTGATACAAAAGGTGCCGAGCCCTCAGCACTGAGTTCTTCCAGGGCAGCATAACCCACAGGCACCATCTGGGTCCATCACACACACACACACACACCCCGCCCATGGGTGCTACCGCGCTGATGATCCTGCTGGCGTCACAAACTCTCTTGCCGATGCGTGGAGTCTCGGCCACCTGTAGCATCTCCGCTATGAGATCGGGTTCTTCCCTGACTATGTGTGGGGTTTTTTTCGGGGGGAGGATGCAAATGTGTTGTCTGTGTTTGCACCGTTAGTGGCCATTTCTGAAGAACTGAGTATCTTCCCATGTACTCATTGAAAGGCTTACGCCTGGGGGCTCACACGAGGATGCTGATTTGAACAGATTCAAAGGGAACCCGGTCCTTGTTGAGCACCTGCTTTGGGCTGGGCCTTGGGCCAGGCGCTCCACGTTCTTATTATCTCATTGAATCCTCTCCATAGAGCTGCAGGGTAGAATATGCCCTTTTTATATTTGAGGAAAGTGAAGCTCTGCTGGCAGCAACGAGCATCAGTTACCTGGACACAGGTGATAAGTAAACAACGAGTGAGATGATTTCGGCAAAGGAGACCTATGAAGGCAAAGGCAGTGTGACAGCTAATTATGATGATGAGTGTAGGTCAAGCTGGCTCAAACTGACAGGGTCCCGGGGCTTCTCGGGCTGGGCCGACAAGCTCCACTCTCAGGAGGCACTGTGGAGCCGTGCACAGGGACGTGAAGCTGGCAAGGAGAGAAGACCTTCATCCTGTGCTCCAGGAAGGGGGCAGGAGGGGCGCGGATGTGGCAGATGCCAGGCTCTGTGCCAGGTGTTTCACACACACAGCGGAAGTTACCCATTCACTCACTCTTGCCTTGCGTGCCGTGGAGGGCCAGGGCTTGTCCTAGGTGCTGGTACCCCAGGGTGAACTAAGACGCTGCACACAGGAGCCTTGTAGCCTGCGTGGAGTGTCTGCAGGTTTCCCCTCTGGCATCTACTCCCTCTTCTGGCACCAGGCCCCCTTCTGTCCTTGCAGAGCCCCCTTTTCGAAATGCTTCACTCTGATTGGCTGGCCCAAGGACCAGCCCATCAGCACTCACATCTGCTCAGCACAGTGAATGGTGCAGGAGAGGATAAAGGGCCCAGCCAATCACGAGCTGCAGTTCGGGGGCTTGGAAGGAACCTGCTGGGAAGAGGAACTGCTGAAAGAATAGAATGTAAGTGTGGATCTGCTGGCAGCCAGCCACTGCGCCACCACATAGGGGAGCCTGCCTATGAATGAAGCTGGTAGAGAAGAAAGCAGAGTAGGATAGACAGGCCAAGTCCTGATGACACTGCAGGAGTCCTGGATCCAACCATGCCTGAAGCTATAGAAGCTCCTGGTTTTCGCCAAGCCCATACATTCCACTGTTGCCTTGTCCTGCTTGATCTGAGTTTCTGTCTGAGTGTATTTAGTCCTTCCAACAATCTACTGAGGACACTTCTACTCTGCCTGTTTTTTTCAGTTAGGAAATAGAAGCTCAGAGAGGTTAAGTGGCTTGAACAAGGCTGCACAGCAGCTGTCTGGAGACTCTCCAAGTCGAAGCCTATGCCCTTTCCACTACTCTCAGGTGGCACTCTAGTGTTGAGGGTGACAAACAGCAGTCCAGGGCGGGTAGGGTCTTCCATGGCAGGGAGTAAAGAGACCACCTAGGACAGGTGGCCCTGGGGGATATTAAATCAGAACAAGAACTTGCTCTAGGAGCTCCCGTTGTGGTGCTGCAGAAACCAATCCAGCTAGTATTTGTGAGGATGTGAGTTCAATCCCAGGCCTTGCTTAGTGGGTTAAGGATCCGGTGTTGCCATGAGCTGTGGTATATGTGGCAGACACGCTGGGATCTGGTGTGGCTGTGGCTGTGGCGTAGACCTGCAGTTGTAGCTCCAATGCAGCCCCTAGCCTGGGAACCTCCATATGCCGCGAGTGCAGCCCTAAAAAGCAAAAAGAAAAAAAAGAAAAAGGGAACTTGCTCTAACCAGAGACAGGCCTGTAGAGGGGCAGCAGAAGAAAAGATGACAGCTTGGAAACTGGTGACTGGTTTTTTCCCAAGTTTCATTTTGTTTTAGTTGCTGGTTTTTTCCCAAGTTTTACTTTTGTTTTAGTCACCAATGTGAACAAAACAGAGATTTCATGTAAAAATGTGGATGTTGAGCTTTTCTGGAAAATGAGAAGCACCAGCAGCACAAGGCAGGGGGTCCCATGTGATAACGATTTGACAGAGCAAGTTGGTGTTGGCTAGACAGGCAGGGCCCCAGCCACCTGTGTCATTTAGGGATCTCCCCCGCTGGACTGCTGTGTAGACGCTGACCTCTGAGAGCCCAGCCTCAGGGAGATGGGGGTGCCGGGAGGGACCTCCCCAGCCCCCTCGCTGCTGTCCGCTCTGGCTGATCCCCAGTCCCTGGGGCCCAGAATGGTTCCCAGCAGGGACTCAGTACACACTTGGTGAGGGAATTCCCATCATGGCTCAGTGGTCATGAACCCAACTAGTATCCATGAGGTTGCTAGTTCGATCCCTGGCCTTGCTCAGTGGGTTAAGGATCTGGCGCTACTGTGAGCTCTGGTGCAGGTCGCAGATGTAGCTTGGATCCTGTGTTGCTGGGCTGTGGCTGCGGTGTAGGCCAGTAGCTCCGATTCCGCCCCTAGCCTAGAAACTTCCATATACTGCAGATGTGGCTCTAAAAAGCAAAAGAAAAATAAAAGGGAAAGAAAGAAAAGAAAAAAAGGTAAAGCAAAGCAAAGAAAAAAAGCACACTTGGTGAATGTTAGAAGAAAATGAGAGTGTGAACTGGGTGTTTCTAAGACCACCTCGCAGCAACCTTACAAACCCACTTCAAGAGGTGGATTGGTGGCGAAGTCAGGAACAATGTCGGCTCTGGAGTGAGAGAGCTTGGGTACAAATTGTGGCTTCAAAACAGACAAATGTGGAAGTTATTTCACCTTCTTGTCCTTCAGTTACCCCTCCATAAAATGGGCACAATAATAGTCAAGGAGGGTTGTGGTGAGCAAAATGAAAAGCGGTCAGTAAATAACTTGTTAGCCTGACCTCTTCCTTGGATTCACCGACCTCAGATAAATCCCTTCCCTCTCCGAGCCTGAGTTTACAGAAGGTGGTTACGTTTGATTTTCTGGGAGGCCCTGCCAGCCCCTGTATTCTACGCTATGAAAATTCAGCATCTGTGCAAACTCCCAGCACTGGGCCGCAAAGCAGCACCCCAGCAGGCCACAGGGGTCTCTCTGCACAACCACTCCACCACCGAGGTCAAAACAGACCCAAACGTCCAGCGTGGTGAAACCACTGGATTCCAGATTCCTTCAGATGTAGCCCAAGTGCCAGCCGCGGGACCGGCTGTGGCTCATTTACTCCAAGTCATAACCCAAAGGCCCAGAGACACAGCGGCAAGGATCTGGCCCGGGGAGGGGCCCCTTTTGGGGATCCCTGAGTGTCCGGTCCTGGCTGCTGAGAGCCTGCAAGCAGGGCTCACCACAGGCGGTTCACTGCGGCTGGCGCCCGGGCATCCAGCTGGCAGGACCGTTTCCATTTCCCTCACACGCCCCCGGATGGGAAATGATTCATGAAAACCAAGAAGGTAAAATTAGCCCAAAGGCTGCCGAGTAATTTATGCAGCCAACAGCCCCAGGAGGGAGGGAAGCACCCCCCGCTGCCGCCAGCTCAGTGTGGCCTCCTTGGGGCTGGCGGAGGCCTGCCTGGCCATCGGGAGCCTCTGTCTCTGGGGTCTTCTATTTCTGGACTCAGCCTCCGGGGCTGTTGGCAAGACTTCCGGAGCTTTCTCCGACCCCCTCTCTGAAACACTCAACAGATCCGCGCATGCCACTGGGGACCCGCTAAGGACACTGGGTCACTGGGTCACTGGGGAGACGCAGGTCACCCTCTCCTCAACGTTAGGGGGGAAAGTTTCACCTCCTGTTTCACAGGTGAGGAAACTGAGGCTCAGAGAGGCCCAGCGGGTGGCCAACATGAGCGGCAAGGTCCGAATTCAAACCCGGATCTCGTGACCTCCAGAAGCGGCGCTTCCTCGCCACGTGGGGTGCTGTCTGCCAAAGCCCAATTTCTCAGGGCGGGGCAAGGGCAGCAGGCACCTCGGCAGCCCCCAGCCCCTCCCCCGGCGCCCTGCCATGGGCTTCTCTCAGTCTCAGGACTATTCAGGACTGGAGCCTGGTCCTTAATGTCAAGTTCAGTGGTCCCAACTAGCAAAGTGTAGCGTCCCCGGTATGCCAGTTCCTTCGAATGAGGATGAGAAAACGCCAGTGTGGCCCTGATGCCCGAATCGCACCCGTAAAAAGGAGGGAGAGAACAGCGGGTACGAGTGAGCCCCATGCTCCCACTTCACGGGGCCATAGATCAAGGCCCAGAGAGGGGTAGGAACTTACTCAAGGCCACACAGCAGATCTGTGCCAGAGCCTGGGTTGGAACTGTGTCTCCTGAGTCCCACTGTCGGGGATGTTCACAAAGAGAGCAAAGCTGGGGGGGGGGGTCTCCCCACAGGCAGGGGCAGCCAAGGTGGGTCACCCGGGACCTGCAGGGTGCCTTGATCTGGGTCTGCCCCAGGCACCTGCTCCCACTTTTGGAACCCACAGTGGCCCTGTGAGCAACTGCAAGAGGGCCCTCAGAAGGCAGTAGGTGAGGCCCGGAACCCCGCTCACACCTGTGGGAAGCTGGGTGAGTCACCTCCCTGAGCCTGCGTGAAAGATGGGTGTGGGGAACCGGCAAGAAAAATGCGTGTGAGAACCCCTCGGTAGGCAGGCGCGCAGAGGGCCCGCACGAACCTGGTCACAGGGCTCGCCCTCAGCCCTTCTGGGCCCCAGGCCAGCCCCAGTACTTCTCGCCTCTCAGGAAATAATCCCGACCCTCCTGCGCTCACTGACCACACATGTCACTGAGCAGAGGGCGAGAGGGCAAGCAGGGCTGCCCCAGTGAGCAGCTTCTGCCGAGACTGTCACGTTGAGTGGCCTTGTAAGAAAGAACTGAATAAGGGCCCCTCTGGCCTTGGTAGACTCAGAACCCTGCCCCTGGCTGTGTGGCTTTGGGAAAGTCACTCAACGTCTCTGGGCATCAGTTTCCGCATCTGTGAAATCGCCTTGATCAGGCTGCCCACGTCACAGAGTGGCTATGTGGAGCTGCTTAGACGGTGTCATAAAGATGGTTTAGAACCTGGAGGGCACGGGGAGACGGAGGTGTGAGAAAAGGAGCCAAGGGACCATTGGCTCCCGCCACCACCTGCAGAGATTCACCCCAGGGGCTGAAAGGTAAACCCAGGCCTGGACCAGCCAGTGTGGCCCAGAGGGGCCCCAGGGCTCTCAGGGGAGAAGTTGACCCCAAGCTGCTTTCTTCTCCTGCCCACCGTGCCAGCCAAGGCGGATCAAATCCCCAACCACAACAGGCCCCATTGAGAGGTGGTAAATCTGCCCGAGGTGTGGGGTTACGTTACCAGGTTCCTGGCCACCACTGCCAAGCAAAGGGTCAGGCTGACCTCCTTCGCTCCCCGTAGGCCCCGGTCCAGAACCGACAGGACCGACAGGGCCAAGCCGGGCAGAAATCTGATCGCCCACTGCACTCCCAGGCAGCAGCCTCCTCTGGGAAATCGGGGGACAGTGGGCTGAAGCCGCTGCAAACACCGGAGACATCCCAAGCCTCCCACGGGGAACATGGACCCCCTGCCCACAGCTAATACAGGCAAGAGCCCCCAGGATAATAATATTATTAGGATTTTATGAGCATTTTGCACTCTTCACACGTGTTGGCTTGCTTCGTAGAAGCACCATGGTACAGATACTATGGTCATCTCTATTGGACTTTTTTTTGTTTTTGTCTGTTTAGGGCCACACCTGTGGCGTATGGAAGTTCCCAGACTAGGGGTCAAATGTTGGCCGACAACACAGCCACAGCAACACAGATCCAAGCCACATCCACAACCTATGCTGCAACCTGTAGCAACACCAGATCCTTAATTCACTGAGCGAGGCCAGGAATTGAACCCACATCTTCATGGACACTAGTCGGGTTCTTAGCTTGCTGAGCCACAACAGAACTCCTTTATTTTTTTTTAATAATAAACATTTATTTATTTAGGGCCGCACCTGCTGCATATGGAAGTTCCCGGTCTAGGGGTCGAATCAGAGCTGCAGCGGCCAGCCTACGCCACAGCCAGATCCGAGCTGTCCATGACCTACGCCTCCAGCTTGCAGCAATGCTGGATCCTTAACACACTGAGCAAGGCCAGGGATCAAACCCAAATCCTCATGGATACGAGTTGGGCTCTTAACCCGCTTAGTGACAACCAGAGCTCTTGTAATCTGTTATTTTGCAAAGGATGAGACTTTCCCAGAAACACCAGGATTTGAACCAAGGCATTCGGATTCCTTTTGAGTAAGGGTAGACAAACCCAAGTGTGAAAGAGAAAAGGCTCCAGGGGCCAGGGCCACTGTTTCCAGCTCTCTGGGGTCCGGCAGGGGGCAGGGGAGCAGACTGTCTCTCTGGCTAAAGAAGAGATTCAGGAAGAGTGGGACCCACAAGGAGACATTTGATTCTCTGCAAAGTCTCAGTGGACAAATTTTATTTATTTAAAAAAATTTTTTTTTTTTTGTCTTCAGGGCCACACCCGCAGCATATGGAGGTTCCCAGGATAGGGGTCGAATCGAGGCTGTAGCTGCCGGCCGACACCACAGCAACAGCAACGCGGGATCCGAGCTGTGTCTGCGACCTACACCACAGATCACGGCAACACCAAATCCTTAACCGACTGAACGAGGCCAGGGATCGAACCCGCAACCTCATGGTTCCCAGTTGGATTCATTAACCACTGAGCCACGATGGTAACTCCTCGGTGGACAAATTTTAAATTCTGCACAATAATTAAACAAACAAAAAAAAATGCAATGGGGAGTTCCCGTGATGGCTCAGCAGTTATGAACCCAACTAGTAGCCACGAGGATGCAGGTTCTATCCCTGGCCCCACTCAGTGGGTTAAGGATCTGGCATTGCTGTGAGCTGTGGTGTAGGCTGCAGATGCAGCTCAGATCTGGTCTGGCTGTGGCTATGGCATAGATCGGCAGCTACAGATTAGATCCCTAGCCTGGGAACTACCAAATGCCAAGGGTGTGGCCCTAAAAAGACAAAAAAAAAAAAAAAAAAATGCAACTAGCTCCCATAACCCAGCAGTAGCTACTACAGATAGGACCAAAGAGACACAAGAATAAAATGAGGATTAACCTAAATATTCAGCAGGAGGAGAGGCTAAATGGGACCTTCTCTACTGACACACTACTGTGTTGGTTTTTTAAAAAAGAAAAGAAAAAAACTATAGTAAGCTCACTGTGTAAAACTATGACTCGATTTCCTAGCTCCAATGTCAAATGAGAAAAGAAATTTGCAAAATGAACCATTTGTTTAAATACACATATGCATACACACACACACACACACACACACACGCATGCATGCATGCATGCTATAATGGTACATATTCCTCTAGGTTCTCTGTGCAATGCACAGACAAAGATCTAGAAGGATACATACCAAAGTAATAACAGTGATGGCACAGAGGAGGCTGGAATGTTGTGGACATTGAGGAAGCTAAGATTTCACTTTTTTAAATAATATTTGATTTTTTACAGCAAAAATGGAACCTCAAGCCTCATCAGGGGAGTAGGAGAAAAGCCCTTACTGTCCCTGCATCACTAGTGGCTTTAAGGAGCACCAAGTACCAGACCCTGGAGGAGGGAGAGGCTGGGAGCCGTGGACCCTCACTGTGATTCAGCCAGGGGCACACGGGGCAGCTAGAGTCGATCTCCTGCTGTCCGGCTCCCCCTCTCCCCCTCCCGCAACCATGCCCAGCCCCAGGCCCTCTGTCCCAGCAGCCCCCAGCCCCCGGCCAGCACGGCTGGCAGCAGCCTCAGACTCCTGTGGCTGGGGGGGTGGGCTCAGCGTGTCTTTGGGAAGCCCTCGCATTAGGAGCAAGAATTCAGAAAGGAAGGAGGAAGTGGGTGCCAAATGCTTATAGGGTTCACTGCCCCTGACTGTGACATTGAGCGCAGACAACATCCAGGCCGCACGATGAGCCCGACTCCCCGGCAGACTGAGCCCCAGCCCCGGCCAGAGCCCCCGCCCGAGCCCCAGCCCGAGTCAGGCGCTGGCTCCTGACAATATAACAAGCAAAGATCCATGGGGTCAAGAAAGAGCTGAGAGCTATGCGTCTGAGTCCCAGCTCTGCCTCTGACTTCCTACAAGACCTTGACAAAGTCACTGAACCCCGTGGAGCCTCAACTCTCTCATCTGCAAAAGGGTCTCACAAGCGCCACTTCCCAAGCCTGTTGTGTAGATGCAACGGGGGTATCGTCCACATAGACCCTTTGGGAAGCATATAAATTCCCACAAAACACACGAATCCATGCCATGGACACTGGGCACTGAGAAAAGGAGGCGGCAACATCTGGGCTCCAAAAGCAGCCATACCTGCTGCAAGACAGGATTGAGTCCGAAAGGGTAGTGGAGCCATTCTGGGCCACTGCCCGGGGCCGAGGGCCAGGGCGCTCGGGGAGGGCAGGGAGCCGCTGGCAGGTGCCAGGGAGGAGTCTGGTTTCTACCTGAATCTGAGGGAGGGGGTTCCTGGGGGCCGAGCCAGCGACCCTTCGCCTCATCGCTGGCCCGGGAGCCGGGGCAGGGGTGGGCGACAGAGCTATGAGGGGAAGGGGACAAAGCTCAGTCACTGCCAGAAGCTGAGATGGCTGCATCGAGCAAAGGGCTGGCCTTGGAGGATTCGGCAGGGAGGCAAAGCAGAGTAGGCCGCGCAGAACAGGCTCGGGCCCTGGGAGGAGGGGAGAGGGGCCGCCGAGAAGCAGGGACTCCCACCTGGCACTCGCGGTGAGGAGCGCCAGCTCTGGACGCGGCGGGGCAGCAGGAGGAAGCCCGAGGCGGTCCAGCCGCCCCAGTGCTGCCCCGTGTCCTGCCTCAGGGAGACCCAGGGCTGCACAGCGTGGGACCAGCCCACAGCAGAGAGCAGGGGAGCTCTGAAGACCGGGGCCTCCAAGCACGACCAAGGTCACTGTCAAAACCAGAGCACCCCGATGACTCCTGCAAACGCCCGCCCGGCCCCATCCCACAGGCTCTCAGGCAGCCAGGCAGCCCGGGCTGCTGCGTGGGGCCCAGCGGACAGGGAGCTGCAGGGAAGGAGCCAGAGGCAGGGCCACCCTGAACAGGGCCCCGAGGAGGAAGGTGGAGGTGGGGCTGACGCTCCCCACGGCTCCCTCCTAGGCAGGCAGCCGCACTCTCTGTGGACTGGGGGCCACACGCAGGCCCAGGCACCCCACGGTCTGTTCCCAGGGGCCCTGGGACAAGGCAGGTCACCTCCTCTCGGGACAGGAGGCTGCACCTGGACATGGCAACAAATCCGCTGCCCCAACACTGCGCTGTCCGCTCCCTTGAGCTGGCCCAGGTTGGGACATCAACCCTCGCTCGCCCCTCCACCAAGTGTTTGCTGCTCAAGACACGGGCAGGTCTCAGCCCTGGCTATTCACAGGGTTCATACAGGAAGCAACTTCAGGCCACTGTCCACTGCTCACCTCCTAAACGGATGCCACGCCATGCCACACCAGGTTCCGAATGCCCCATCAAGCCCCTCAAACTCAGCCTCAGCCCTCAGCCCTTTCTCCTCCCACCCACACTCCCGTGCCTGGCTCTGGACTCCTAGAGGGCCCTGGCACACCTCCTGCGGGCTCTGGGCACGGGCAGCTTAGGGCAGAGGGGACATGAGGGTTCCGCCACAGCCATTCAGCCACACCAGATGCCAAGCCACTGAGCAGGCCAGCCTGGGCAGGCCTGCTGCTAACACCGGAGAACTGCCTGCCCACCCGGCCGGGACTGACACCCGGGGCAGCCAGGCACCATCGGAACTGTGGGGTTGGCTGCCCCCAAAAGACAAAAAGAGGTCCTCTGGGCTCCAAGAGAAGCCTTCCTCAAGGCTAAAGGCCAAAAGGAAACACATGGATGGATCCCTTCAGTCCTTTAAAGCACCTGCTCGGTCTTATCTCCCACCTCAGGGCCTCTGCCTCCAGGATGATCTCAGCTTCTTAGCCTGGCGTTCAAGGCCTTCCCAGGCTGGCCCTAAGCCACCTGTCCAGGGCCACTGCTGCGTCTCCAAGCACCCTCGGACCCCCACGTTGCCCGCCTTCGCACGTTCCGTTCCCAGTGCCTGCAACGTCCTTCCCTCCTCCTCCACATGGCAGACTGCTCCTCCTTCAAGGTCCAGCTCAGCATCAGCTCCGGGAAGCCACGCTGCGCTCCCCTCGCCCACCGCCGAGGCAGCATATTCGCTCCCCTCCCCACCATGTCCCCAAGCAGCAGGGCGGGCACTTCCCACCTTCGGTCCCAGCGAGGATCCGGGCCAGAGCTGCTGGAACTATTTGTGGTAAAGAGGCTTTTTTTTTTTTTAAGTTTTCCAATCTGCTGCCAACTGATGCTTTTGTAAATTACAATAAAAAACGACACGGCAGTGTCACATGGCGACATGAGTTTCTCGACACTCCCTCTCGATGTCTGTACCTGTCTCCCTGCAGACCAATAACACAGAGCTCGCGGTGGACAATGGTCTGCAGACCAACCTCTCCGGTGGCCCCGGCGGGACCCTGCCCCTGCTATTCCCACTGCAGGGCCCATCAAATTACGCATCTATGCTTGGACCTCCGGAGCCCCAGGGGGCGCTCCATGAACACCGGCTGACCCCATTATGGGATGGGAAGGTCCCAGCCACCCAGAAACAAGGGCAGTCCCTGTCCTAGGTATCCCCGCTTCTCAGGTGAGTGTGTAGAAGCACAGAGAGGGTGACCGGCCTGATGTTGGAGCTGGCCCGGGCTGTACTTTCTCCATACCGCCCAGCATCACAGGGGCAGACCTTTGGAACCTGCAGGCCTGCTGACCCACCCTCCCACCCAGCATGGGTCCCCGGCAGCATTTCCCAGTGCAGTCACAGTGAGGCAGCCCCACGCAATGTGAACAGCTCGGGCGAGCTCTGGAATCAGACCATACCCGCATTCAGATCCTGGCTCAGTCTTCCTTAGCTGTGTGACCCTGGATAAGTCACCTGACTTCCCTGGGCCTCGATTTCTCCTCCGTAAACTGCAGCTCATAATATGAGTCAGGCAGCACCCTGCTTCAGGCAGAGACCAATGCACCTATAAGCCTCCTTCAGGTTTGGCTGTTACTGGTGTTTATTAAAAGACCCGGGGTCACCCAGTCCGAAATTCTGACCTGGTTCTTCTCTTTCTGCTCATCCTCCACGCAAGATACAACGTCTGCTCTTCGGAGTAAATCTTTCTGTGGCTGCTGACTTTGCTGATTTCTTTTGAAGATCCCAGCCCCCTGCCCCGCTTTCCCCCAGGCTAAGGGGCTTCTCCCTTCTCACCGTCCCGTTCCACCCCGCTGCCCTGGTCCTCTTCACCTCCTCTCCAAACACCAGCCTCCTCTGGCTGGTTTGGCTTCCTTCTGGAACACAGCTGGTCCGAGGAGGGACCTCACGCCACCCAGGGGAAAGGTCCCCTGTCCGGTTGGCTTGGGGCAGTGGAGAGCCGGGCTGTGAGGTGGGTTCAGGCCCCAGCCTGCAACTCCACCCCCACCCACCCAGAGCCCACGCACCCTGTACCTTGGGCCATGACAAGGCGGCGTCCACCCTAGCTGGGTCCCAGGCGGCAGCCCCTACAAGAGGTCCATTTCCTGCCGGGGCTGAGGGTCCAGTGGGCCGCTCCCCACGCCCCTCGCCCGTCCCAGAGCCTCTCAAGCCGGCCTTCTCCATCCCCCGGGCATTGGACAGCAGGATCCCTTCCTGGCCCGCAGCACTTTTCCTTGGGGAAAGTACGAGATAGTGGGAGAAGCCACTCTGGGAAAGCTGACATTGTGGGGGTGGTTCCATATTTACTTGCTCGGTGACGTCCATAGCAGCCTAGCCCATGACAAGTTGATATCCTGCCTGCTGGTCCCTCTCGCCCCCAAGCTTGCCCGGGAGAAGGAGCCGACCCCTCCCACCCCAAGTTCCTTCGTGCACATCGCCCGGGATCTGCTGCCTCTGTCCCTTCGAGACAGGGTGAGCTCCTGCCACCGCAGATACTCAAGCGGTGGCCCGACAGCCTGTCCTTTTGGAGGGCAGGGCTCAGAGACCGGGCCAGCCGCTCTCAGAGGTCCCCCTTCTGCTCTGATTCCAGGAAGTGGAGGCCCTGGATGAAAAGGAAGAGATGCTAGATCTGGGGTTAGAATTGCAGCTGGGTCACTCCCTAAATTGTATGCCCTCCAGCAAGTCACTGCCCACCTCTGAGCCTCTGTTTTTTCAGCTACCAAATGGAGTCATGAGAGCCGACCTACCTGCCTCAGAGGCTAATGACAAAGGACTCAGGGGAAGAATGACATTGGGAAGAGAGTCCTGGGGCTGCCTTTCTGGATCAGCTGCAGGGGGAAGAGAGAGGGGTGGAAGGAAAGCTCTGGAAGGCACTGAAGGCTCCTGAGGCCCAGGGATCCCCACCCTTTGGCAGCACCCCCTGACCTGAGGCTGAGGCTGGGGAGCAGGACGGCCAGCAGCCCTCTGTCCTTCTCCACCTCTCCCCACCTCCCCCAGAGTCACTTTCTTGGAGGCTCTTAGTCTCTCCAGATGTGCCTGCAAGATCTGATCCACGCAGTTCCCGGATGAGAGAGGGTCCTGAGACCGGCTGTGTAAACCAAGAGCTTACAAATCAAATCCTGGGTTGAAAGCATCCAGGGGACCTGCTGGGAATTGTTCCATAACACAAGGAGGCAACCCCTAAAGCTCCGTCTGTTAACGGGGGTTTCTCTGGGTGATGGCGAGATTTGATTATGGCTGTGTGAGCTGAAGCTAGTCACTTACCCTCTCTGAACCCAAGTTTCCTCCTCCAGGAATGGATGTGGAAGAGGTATCATGAGGCTGTTGTCAAGTGCCCTGGTGCTCAATGCACGTTCCTCTCAAAACATGGTTCTGTGGGAAAAAGCTTTTCCGTCCACAGAAGGTAGAGCAGGACCAGCGTCACCCTCCCCTTTTACAGAAAGGAAGACGGAGGCCCCGACTGGTTTGGCCTTGAACACAAGCCCTGGGGTGGGAATGCGGGTGGAAGTGTCTGAAGGTGTGATCAGGTCACCTTCGGGTAGACAGCCCCCCCCCCGTGACACACTCACTGCCTCACATCCAGGTACTACTGGACCCAGCAAGAGGCACAAGGTTACTTTGTGCCCTGGGCATACCTCTCCTGGGTCATGACCTCATGGGGAGGGGTCACGGCCCCAGAGCTGTCCCTGTGCCACAACCTGGTGCTCGGTGCTTCTTCTTCTGGAGTCTCTACAAAGCCAGCACCCTTATCACCCCCGCCGTGCAGATGAAGAGACAGGCAACCCCAAGAGGGGCAGCCTCATAACCACCTCTCCCAGCTGCCAAAGGCCGGAGCCTCAGAACTGAACCTGAGGCCACACTCCCCCTGCAGCGCCGTCCCCGCCCACACGTCCCAGACTCCCTCTCAGCTCCACTCCTCAGCCAAGAGGCCAGCCCAAGGCACTTCCCTGCGGCTTATCCGGGGTGCCCCGGCTACTCAGAAATAAAGGCAGACACGCTCCGGGAGGCCTGCGATCCCAGAACTGTGCCCAAGCCGCCCGAGCTGAGCTTCAAGGGTGCGGGGCCAAGTCCTCAGCCCCTCCTCCACTTTCCCTTTGGGAATGGTCATCGCCGCGCCCTCACTCTCTCCTCCCTTAACCTCGGCCTCCTCATCGGCCTCCCTGCCTCCAGCCTTGCACCCAAGCTGCCGCTGCTGATGATCTCTGGGGCCCGGATCTGCTCCCCGTGTCAGTTTTCAACTCAGAAAACCCTCCGCGGCTCCCAGAGGGCCCCCCGCCCCACTCCTAAGCATAGCCGTCATAACGGCTTCTAATCTGGCTGGGACGGAGCATCAGGGTCAGGTGGGAGGGCTCAGGAACCAGGAGGCCTGGGCTCAAATCCCAGCTGTGCTGCTTACCAGCTGGGAAACCCTGAGCAAGTTACTCCATCTCTCCGAGCCTCGGTTTCCCAAAGGGAGACGACGGTACCGACAGGATGGGGAAACGATAGTACCAACATCAAGACACTGCCGGGAAGATCAAATAGAAAATGCACGTGAAGCACTTTGCACATAGTAAGTGCTCGGTTCATTCACTCTTTCCACAAATACGAGGCCCTACTATGTGCTCTGCACTGTTCACGCAGCAGTGACCAAATCTTACAACACTCCCTGCTCTCTGGGAACTTAATAATTAGGGGAGGCAGCCCAAAACAACAGAAATAAACAAAACACAGGGTGTGTTATATGCGCTATGTAATAAGAAGAAAAAAAGCAAGGAAACAGAGGAATAAGGGGACAGGGGCTGCAATGTGAAATAAGAAAGGGCCCATGAGAAGGTGACATTTGAGCAAATCCTGATGGAGGTGAGGGAGCTTGCCATGGAGTAATGGGTAAGAGTATTCTAGCAGCAGGAACAACCAGTGCAAAGGCCCTGAGGCAGGATCAGGGCTGGTGTGTTGGCCACATAATTACTATCATCACTATCCTTCTCTTGTCAGCCACATCTCCCCCACCTCCTCCCTAACCCACACTCTCTAGCCAAATGAACTACCCCAGCCTCTCCAAGCCCCTGTGTGTGCCCATGCCTTTGTACAAACCACACCCCATGCTGGAATGCCTCTCTTCTTTCTCCCCAACTCCTATTCATCCTTCAAAACCCAGATGAAAAGCCTCAGGGAAGCTTTCCTTGACTTAGAGTCGATGGCCGAGTCCCTTGCATCCTTCTGCTACAGTTTGTAACTGCCAGGCTAACTGCCTGTCCCAACCCCAGCTGGTCTGTGATTTCTGGGGGGGCAAGAACTGGTCCCCACACTGCACCCCCAAAACCAGCACAGTGCCTGACTGTGTGCACTGACCACCTGGTAAATGAAAGAACTGAAGGATGCCCGGGGCCTCCCCTCTTGCAGAGCCTTAGCCCCAGGGACGCCACCATGAGTGACTGCCTCTGTGAACGTTGGCCTTTCCAACGCAGATACAAATCTGCAATAGGAAACAGGCTTTTTAAAAATAACAGCACATTTTTCTTTTTTCTTCACTTTTTTTCCCTCTCTGCATGGCTTCTTTTTCCAGTGCAGCCCCTGGGCCAGCTGCAGCGAAGTCCCTCCCAGGCTCTACTCTACGAACACCAGGCCCTGGGGCCTCTAAAGACTCCCAGGCCCCAAGAGGGATGGAGAAGCACCAGATGGTTCTAGACCAGCCCTGGCACCAAGGTCATCAGGCACCTCTGGGCCAGGAACCTCTTTGCTCAAACTGCAATGTTAGGTGGGTGTGAGCTCCCGGAAACTTTATAACCCCACGTGACATTTCCAAAGGGGCTTCTTCTCGGGTCCCTTTGAAGTGGGCATCCCTAGGGAGATGGCATCTGACTGCCACGGTTCCAATCCCAGCCACACCACTGTGTAAACCTGGATCCTTTACTCCACTGCCTGGGGTCTCAGTTACCTCATCTGTGAAATGGAAATAATAAGACCTACCGTGTCGGAGCTATTTTCTGCAAAGGGTATGTGACATGCTTAGGACCATACCTGGCACACAATAAGCCTCAATAAACATTAGCTACCTTCATCACCATCATCTTCATCAGCCCTGGATCTCCGACTAGGTGGCCCCTTCATTGACTCATATACCCTCCAGATCAGAGACCTCAAGGGTTTGTCAAATCTCACCTTCTTGGCCTTCTTAGAATTTTCTCTTGTATATCCCCAGATGGTGCCTGCCATGCCTGACACCTCCTTCTAACTGGTCCCACCTGCCCACACCCCAGGAAAGAGGTGTCCATCGATCCTGCCTTTGGCCCCCGCACATCAGGAGCCCAGAATCAAAGCTCAGGGATTCATCAGAAGGTATTCACTGAGCAGCTCTCCTGTGCAGACTTGGAGACAGTGGCACACACACGCCAAGCCAGGCACTGCCCTCGCAGAGCCTATGGTCTCATGAAAGAGTGAGACTGCAGTCTATAATTATACCAATAAATGTAATATTGCCACTAAGACAAGTGCCAAAAACACGGGGTTGGTGGCGCCGTGAGAGGCCTCAGCGGGGGAGAGGGGGTTCAATCTAGTCAGTGAGGGCTTCCCTGAGGAGGTGACGTTGAAGCTGAAAGATGAAGGATGAGGAGGCTTATAGGAAGAGTGGAATGCAGTTAGAGCAGAGGGGACAACACGAGGACAGCACCGTGTTAGGCTAAACATGGCAAATAGGGGGATGTAAGATAGTCTTCCCATAGGGTCTGGCAGGTAACTGAAGGATTTTTGACTTTTTCCCTAAATACAATGGAGTCCCTAAAGATTTTTCAGCTAGGGGCTGACAGACTCAGAATTATTTGTCTAAAAGGCCACCCTGGCTGCTGAGAGTGAGCCCTTCCAAGTCTCTGTGTATGTACTTGTCTCTGTTTGGAATGCTCCTCTAGTCTCTGTATCAGTCAGCACAGGCTAGGTTATGTTGCAGTAACAAACAACTCCCAAATCTCAGGGTTTTAAAACAACAAAGGCTTAGTTATCACTCATGCTGGATGTCCATTACGGGGCAGCAAGGAGCTCCAATGCAGGGACCCAGGATAGCAGAAGCAGCCACTGCATATCCTGCCAGTTGCCAGGACACAGGAAAAGAGCACCCAGGAGGGCCTCACACCAGCAACTAGATGCTTTGGGCTTGAAGTGACATATGTCACTGGAGTTCACAATTCACCAGCCAGTCCCATGGCCCCATCCAACAGAAGGGGACCTAGATTCAATTCTACATGTGTCTGGATGAACTGGAAATACTTGGGGGGTAACAGTAAGGACCACCAGGCACTCTCCAACTCCATCTTACCCTTCCCCAACCTTAACTCATTCATGAGATCACAACTGTGTTACTATTCCAGATGGAAGGACAATCACGTGCAGAAGAGGACACCGAGTGCAGAATCTAGGGGAGGATGGGACATGAGGCCAACGAAAGGGCAGGGGCCAGATCACTCAGAGGCTTCTAGGTCATGGTAACAATTTTATCCTAAAAGCACCAGGCAGACTTTCCAGTGTTTTAACTAGAAAATGGGGGGCCTGCTGTCATCTTCTTTGGAACAGATCACTCTGACTACCGTCCCAAGACAGGGGTGGAGGGGAAGTGACTGGTAGACCAGAGGCTGGTGCTGTCATCCTGGGGACACATAGGGGTGGCTTGACTAAGATGCTGGGGAAGAGAAGATGGAGAGAAGTGGACAGATTCAATTTATAGTTTAAGTTTCCCCAGACCTGGAGATACGGTGGACTGCAGTGCAGGAATGGAGACACCAAAGTTTTGCTTAAGGACTAGCAGGACGGTGGTAGCCTTGGCCAAGATGAGAGCCCTGGAGGAGGTTTAGGGAGGCAGAGGATGGGGGCCTGGGGATAGGGGATAGGGGGCTTTGGACCCCGTGTGTTGATCATAACTATGAGGTAGTCAAGCAGATAGGCCAAGGAGGCAGCTGAATAAACAGGAATGACTCCCGACTCCTTGTCCAGTGGTCTTTACTCCCTTCATACTTGCCAATAATCTAGAGGCATGGAAACCCTCTCTCACCACCGCCCCCCCCAATTTAAAGACCAGGTGATGAAAGAGTCAGATGACAGAACTCTTACTTGACACCAGGAACAAATTTATGAAACACAGCAAAAGATCTAGAGGAAAGAATTGTAACTCGGGTCAGAATCATATGTAAGTGATGGCTGAATGAGGGGACAAGTGAGGGGAGCTGCTCATCTTTGAGAATGTCACTAGGGAAGGGAGCATTGAGCCAGCCCCAGGTACTCCTTGGAGGCTCCATCAGTTTGGGACTGAATGGTCCTGGGTGGGGCTTATCAGGTCATTCTGAGGTTTTCAGGAGACTGTGTTCTGTAATAATCCCAGGGAGAGAGAACAACACTTCTTAAATCATGCATCAGGTCCTGGGCTAGACGTTTCCTGTTTCTCATTTAATCTCACAACTGCCTGGTCAGGCAGGCTTTGCTGGTCCCACTTTAGGGATGGAGAAGCAAGGTCCACAGAGGTCAAAGGTAACCGTGCCAAGTCCAAAGTCGCACATTAGTGTGAAGGGGAGGAAGGACTCCAACGGAGAAGCCCCTTTTCATTAAATTAAAGCAAACAGATTGGGCTCTATTCCCAGGAGGGAAGGTTTATGGACACGGACACTGAACCCACAAAGAACTCTGCCTGCCCACCTCTCAGAGCTGATGGGCGAAAATCACACCCCACTCCCCCTAAAAGGAGACACAGTCTGTTACTTCTGCCCTATGGACCTCACACCCCCAAGCCCCTCCTTCCTCTCAAGGGGAAAGGTGGGCAACGGCCAGCTTGCTTGCCATAAGCATCACTCCCCATGGAAAATTCTTTTGCCCCAGCACAGACAAAATCCCCAGTTTATGGGGTTTCCAGGCATCCAGAGCAATCTCTCATTATTGCCTCCTGTCCCCGCGGACAAAGAACTGGGTGTGTTTCCTTGCAACCACTCTAAATTATATACCACAGCCTTTCTCCACAAAAAGCAAACGTCTAAGAAAGAAGAGAGCTTTAACATTTTTCTCCCCGAAGTCCCAATCTATCGCCAGGGTCTAAGCCCCTATCGTCCAACGCGGTACAAGACACCAGCAACTTTTGCACCAGCACCGCTCAGCGCTTAAGACATTGGTATTCTCCTTGCAGCCACTTGCCTAGGGCGTGCTGGCCTTGACCGGAGAAAGGTCACCGGTCGCTAAGTTCCTGCAGGGGAGAGTATCTTGGGGATTGTGAGTGGGGGTGGAGGCTATACTCCGGAAAGATTTCCCGAAGAGTCTACACCGCAACTAAGATGGAAAATGTATTAAAGAAACGGCCCCCAGCGGGGGTACGTTTAATAGGAAATCGTGCGCCCCGTTGGAAGAAGTCCCCTCCCCGCACGCCGGCAGGACCTGAGCCCCCCACCTCAGCCTCCACCCGGGCACCAAGCCCACAGTGCCCCCAAGAACTAGGCCAGCGCCGGCAGCGAGCCCTCCAGCATTCGGCGCCCCGCCCCGCCCGTGTCACTGCGTTCTCATTCCGAACGCTCAGCCCGGGCGGCCGTTCTCATTGGTCGGCGGCCACGTCCGTCAGCGGGCGGCACGTCGGCGCAGAGAAAAGGCTACATTGTAACAAGGCGAGCAAGCGAGGAGCAAGCGGGGAGGAAGGAGGCGGAGGGGCGGCCCCCGAATCCCGCAGCGGCGGCGGCGGCGGCGGCGGCAGCTACCTGCCGAGGGTTAACCCACCTCGGGGCCGGGGCGAGCCGCCTCCCCCCGGCGGCCCGCGCCCGCGCCGCCCGAGCCCCCCGCTCCACCCGCGATGGCCCCCAGACCACCCGGCACCCCCGCGGCCGCTCGCAGTCCCTGCACCCGCGGCCCCCGCGCGCGCTGGCAAACTGCCGAGCGCTTTCCGAAGCCATTTTCAATGGCCACATTGGCTACCGGGGCTGACTCACCTTCCCGGGAATGCTGCGGCAGCCGCGGGGCCCGGGCGGCGCGGGCGGCCAGGCGGCCGGCTCGGCGGAGGCGGCGCGGCCCCGGCTGGCGGCCCCCGCGGTGGGAGCGGCCGCGCTGCGGGCGCGCTGGTCCCCGGCGAGGCAAAGTTTCAGCGCCAGCCTCGGCGCGGCGGCGGCGGCGGCGACTCGCTGCTGCTCTCCTCCCCTGCTTTGACCACCATCTTATTAGTACAGGAAATGACATGGAAAACGGAAGAAAGCGGCGTTTGGGGCAGACGCGGACCCCCCAATTCAGGGGCCGGAGCCGGGACTCGGCAGCCGCGTCCCAACCCGGCCCCGGAGAAAACTCCCGGGGCCCCCTCGGCCCCCGCCCTGCGCCCTGCCCGGAGGGGGGAACCTGGCTCCTCAAACCCAAAAGGAGAGGGCGACTTTTATAAAGCAGCCCGCGGAGAAAAAGAGAAAAAAAAATAATAAATGAAAAAAGAAAAGGTTAAAACAACTTTCGAACTGGGACACTTTTTTCTTTTTTCTTTGGTCAGAATTAAAAGTTCTAAAATTTTAAAGATATTCCTTGTCGGGGGGGAGGTGGTCCCTGGCTCTCCCGGTCCTGTTGCTGCCCCTTTTAAACCAAACAGTCTGGGGAATAAACGCGTTGATATTTTTAACCCTTTCTGGGATCCGCTGCCAGCAGCTGGGTCCCCTCCTAGTCCCGTTTAACCCTTTGAATGCCCAACTGTTTGGAGATACAAACTAAAGTTGTACAACGGAGGCATCCCGCTGAAAGCTGAGGGACAGGGTCTGGGGGGGGGGGTCCTTTAAAATGTCAACTGTTTACGTGGGGCTGCGGTTTTAAAGCCTAGAACCGCACATTTTCTACAAATGGAAATTTGTCACAGGGGTTGAAATTCTGAGAACCGGATGGACTGGTCCCTGGCTGTCTTGGAAAAGACATTTAAGCCGGGCTTGCTTGCCCGGTTCCTCAGTTTCTCCATCTGTGAAATGGGATGCGACATCGCGGAATAGCAAGGTAGTGAGGAAAAGATGGGACAGAATTTTCATAAAGACAAAGTGCTTAAAAGCTTGAAAGACTTCCTTCCGCGCCTAGGAGACCGACGGGTTGCGATGGAGCAGGGGACACCGCGGGATAGCGTAACCAAGACAACCATTCCCAAAATAACCGTTTTCTACTCGTGGTGTCTGCGGGGCACTTGGTCAAACTGTGAGATCTCTCCTGTAAAGGGCGGCTGTGCTGTGCTGGCTCTAAAACCGGAGCCATAACCCATAGTAGGAAGTCGCTGGGAGGGGTTTGATCCCAGGACCGCGCCTGGGCGGGGCGCTGTCCAGTGAGGGGCAGTTCACCCCACAAACGTCCACAGAAGCCCTGAAGGACCTGGCGTAGGCAGTCTCCAGTGGGGACCACCCTGGGGAGACCTCCTCCCAAGGGGATGGAGTTTCCTGTCAATTTCACTGCTGGCTGAGAGCCTGGGCCCCAGTTGGCATCCGTGGTCAGACCCCAGGACATGCTCCTAGTTCTTGGAGTCTGGATGATGGGGGTTGCGGGGGGCGGGGAGCACCGCAGGTCCCATATCATTTGTTTCCCCCGACTTTGACATCACAAACACAGCTTCTTGGAATCCCACGTCTGTTACTTGCTGTGTGATCCCGAGTAAGTGACTTCTCTGAGTCTCAGTTTCCTTGACTGCAAAGTGGGGCTAGCTGATAAGCTCCCTGGCTGGCTCTGTGTGAGGAACCCTGAGAGAATTTAAAGAGCCTTGCACCAGACTACTCACAGTAGATGCTCAAGTAACAGTAATTAACACCATAATTCATGACTTTCAATACAACTATAAAAGTTTCCTGAGCGTCTTATCTGCTCTGTGCCAGGCAGAGTATTGGGTCCTGGGAAATACCAAGATTAGTTAGACATGGTCCCTCCAGGAGGTCTTGGTCTGGCCAGGAGATGGAGGCACTCGTGGCTAATTCGAAGTAGTTCAATAGTTGATGCACACCCAGCCCTGCTAAGCTTTATACTGGAGGTCAGGTGCTTGGGCAGGGAGGAGAAAGGACACGGAGGAAAGAGTCTTTTGTTCCTTTTGAGGAGTAGGATTCATCAAGGAAATGATGTCAGAGGTAGGCCCTGAGACGGTGTTTGGAATTTCTACCAGTGGAGGTCTCAAAGTGCCCAGGGTGTGTGACATGTGGCCAGCTGTGCCTGGAGTGGAGAGCGGGTGAAGCAGAGGAACCAGAGAAGAGGCCGGGAAGCCAAGTGGATAAAGAGAGAACTTGGTCACTGCCTCCAGAAAGCAAACAGTTCCTCAAGAAAATGAGCTGGTTGGAGTTCCCGTTGTGGCGCAGAGGAAGCAAATCCGACTAGTATCCATGAGGATGCAGGTTGGATCCACGGCCCTGCTCAGTGGGTTAAGGATCTGACGTTGCCGCTAGCTGGGATGTTGGTTGCAGACTCAGCTCGGATCCTGCATGGCGTAGGCTGGCAGCTACAGCCAGCTCCTGTTCGACCCCTAGCCTGGGAACTTCCACATGCTTCAGGTGCAGCCCCAAGACACAAAAAAGAAAAAAGAAAGAAAATGAGCTGGTGAGTGAGGCAAGGAGGGAATTTTTCCATGTGGTGCTGGCTTTGCATTTAAACCTCCTCATCCATTTGGCCTGGTCCAGCCTCTCTTTGCCAGGAACGACTGGTCTTCAGGCTGCAGCTATGGAGTAGGGCTGGGTCCTCGGGCACCGCAGGCCAGGAGCCTTCAGGCCCCACACTTGTGAAGCCCAGAGAGGCTGCATGATTCAGGGACCCAGGTCTGAGGTCCCACCTGCCGCCCCGGGCTATGGAACCTGGGGCACGTGACTCTTCCTGTCTGGGCTCCAGTTTCTTCCTGCGTGACACAAAGTTTGGACCAGGGGTCCTACATTCTGCTCTCAAGAAGCTGCCCTATAGCCACATAATCAAGACCAAGGCACAGGAAGAACTCTGGAACGAGGCTGGGAGAGTTGCCGGGAACCCGAGGAAGCCCCAGGGCTGGCACAGGTGCTCTGGGTCAGGGGGCAGAAAGTGGCCCCAGAATCTGAAGGAAGTTATCCCAGACATGTGGTCTGGACAAGCCAGTCTTGGGAGGCTGTGCCTCTGCTTCCCTCTATGGGCCGAGTTGGGCCTGAAACAGACAAAGGAGTGGGAGCTCCGTTCAAATCCCCTAAGAACTGAGTGGGGATATGGAGATTGAAACAAAGAAGGCACCTGACACACAGTTTCAGGGACCTGACCGTTTGACTCAATAATCCAAGGCAGATCATCATCATTATTTTTACAGACCGGGAAACCACACTCAGAGAGGTTAAGAAACTTGCCCAAGGCCACACAGCTAGTTAGTGGTAGGATAAGTTTCAAACCCAGATCTGCCTGATTCCACTGCTCAATGCTTTCTACTCTTGGAGGTTTCTGGCTTATTGTCCTTCTGCATAATAATGCAATTTTTCAGTCTAATGGTTGCTGAAATATTTCCCTAGATTCACCCTTGGGCATAGCACACAGTAGGAGCTGACCAGAACTTTGTGGTAGGAGATCATGTACTTCATGCCCTCCCTCTGCAAAAAACGCACCAGCAGTTCCAGCCACTTCCAGCTGCCTGTGAGGATGCTGAGATGCTCTGAGTGAATGCACCCCCACTCTTTGGAAGGAAGAGGCGATCTGAGGCCTTTCTCATCCACTACTAATAATAATACCCAAGCAAAACATACACACAGTGAGCTGTGAGTTATATGTCCCCCATCACTGCAGATTCATTTCCACATCTGCTAGAAAACAAGAATAATGTTTATTACATTAATTAATGACCCTTCCTAAAGCCTTGAGGGAGAAATTTCATTCAGGATTTAGTGCCAGAAAAAAAAAACAAAACTAAACTACAAACCAACTGCATTTCCCCTGAGGAACTGGCAAGCATCTCCTTTGCTAATAAGAAGAGCTCCGTAACTGATCAGGTTTCCCTTTTTACACAGGCTGCCAGGGAGCTCGGAGCCAAATTCCACCCCCATTCCCAACAAGTTTGGCAGTTGCTTCCTCCTCATTTCTCCTTTCTCACTTCTAATCCTACCAACTCAACTTTGTTTTCTCTGCCTTTTATTAAAGATGCGCCCCCTTTTTAATGGCAAGAAATAAATATTTAAAATAAATCCACCTTTGGAAGAGTTGCTGAAGGGAGCTGGATTCCATGGGCCTTGTGTTAAGCCAGGCACGGTTCTGTTCTGGTCGTGTCCACTCACCCAACAGCTGAGGGATTCCTCCCTTGGAAGGAAGGAGGGCCTGGCTTAAGACCAAGGGATTCCTCGCCCAGCTGCCGACGCCGCCGATGGCTAAGTTCGAATGTGCCAGTTCAGATCCTTCTGGCTATTTTTTGGTTCAGCTTGCCTCTCCCCTGCCAGCTCCTCGGAAAGCACGAACCACTATCTGCTACCCATTTCCTTCCAGTTTCCCCCATCAGCCCCTTCTGTTGAGGCTTGGCGGGGGCTAGGCTCCTCTTTTCTACAGAAACCTCTGCCACTAGTGGGCTGCTTACCACGTGCCCGGCAAGGTGAGGTGGTTAGGGTGGAGGTTGGGGGTAGGAGAGTGGAGGTGAAGGATCAACTAGGACAGGGAGGGCCTCTCTGAGGAGGTGGCATGGCATGGGAGTCTTGATCAATGTGAAGGAGCCAGCCCCACCCATGACTGAGTAGTTGAGCGCCCTCAGCGGGGGACACAGCCGTGCAAAGGCCCTGAAGCAGGAGCTCGCCAGGCTGGTTATGTCGGGTGGCCTGAGGCCGGGGTGCAGAGTACGGAGTGGAAAGGGAGACAGAGAAGGAGGTGAGCAGGAGAAGGCAGCAGATCTGGGCCATGCTCTCGCGTGGTTTGGGTGTATTTGAACATCAGTGGAAGCCACTGATGCTTTGCAGCTGTGGAGACGTGGGACCTGATTTATGTTTTCCCACAGTCACCTTGGCTGCCCTGTGTCTATTAACACTGACCAAGTGCCAGGTGAGTGGCTTCTCTGTGGCTTACAACAGAACTACAAACCATCTTATTTAACTATGGCCCCAGCCCCTTAGAGATGAGGTTGATGGATGGGTGGTGGTATCTTTTTTCCCCAGCTGCCCAGCATCTGACTTCCCTTCCAGTGACTGGAGAAAGTCTCATCTCCTGAGTCTTGGGGAGAAACAGGTGTGCCCTCCCCCAGGCCCATCGGAGAATCTGAAAACATCAAAAACTCCCTTCCCGAGCACTCTAGACCGAATTTTTGTGTCCACCCACCCCCTAACTTCACATGTTGAAACCTAATCCCCCACGTGCTCATATTTGGATGAGACCTTTGGGAGATGCCTAAGAGAGAGACTTACAAGAGAGACTCCAGGGGGCTCCCTTGGCCCTCCCACCATAGGAGGACACAGAGAGAAGAAAGCCATCCGTGAACCAGGAAGCGAGTTCCCACAATCTGCTGGCACCTTGATCTTGGACTTCCAGCCCCTAGAACTAACTTTCTGTGAGAAATAACTTTCTGTGGTTTATAAGCCACCAGTCTGTGGCATTTCATTATACAGTAGCTCAAGGTAAGGCACAGATATGTGATGGAGGCTCAGTCAATTGGATGCGCTTACCCACCTTCGAGCTGGGAGCTTGTGACATGTGGATGATGGGCAATCCTTTCTGGGGACTTTAGGGACGCAGTGCAGTCAGTTCTCAGGGGGCGGGAGTGCCGCAGCTGCATCCAGCAGAGCTGCAGGGCTGCTGGTACAAGCTATAGTTCCTGTCGCTCGGGATTGAGCAGCATCCTCATTGCACTGGTTCTGTGACATGATCTTGGCATGGCCCTGCCTCTCTGCACCCCACACTTGTGTCTCCAATCTTCCAGAGGGTCGCTGAACTCCTTTTAATGTGTTCCCCTTCTGCTTAAATCAATGTACTAGTTATCAATTGTTGCGTAACAAATGACCCCCAAACTTAGCAGCTAAAGACGATAAACATGTATTATCTTACAGTTTCCGAGAACCAGGATTCCTGGGAGTAGTTTAGCTGGTTGGTTCTGGTTGAGAATCTCCCATGAGTTTAGAGTCAAGTTGTCAGCTGGGGCTGCAGTCCTCTGAAGGCTTGCCTGGGGCTGGAGAATCCACTTCCAAACTCCCTTACATGTAGGATAACCAGCCAGCCAAGTTTGCCTGGAACTGAGAGGGGATTCTCAGGACACGGGACTTTCAGCTTTAAAACCAGGTTGGCTCCAGGAAAACTGGGGTAAGTTGGTCACCCTGTTCCTGTGGTTGTTGAAAAGAGGGCTTAGAGGAGTTCCTGCTGTGGTGCAAGGCGATTGGCGGCATCTCTGCATCACCAGGACGCAGGTTCAATCCCCAGCCTGGCACAGTGGGTTAAAGGATCTGGCGTTGGTGCAGCTTGGCTCTTATCCCTGGCGCAGGAAATCCGTATGCTAAGGGGTAGTCAAAAAAGAGAAAAAGAGCAAGGGAGACATGTATGTTCTGGTGTTCCCCCTGCTATCTGGCTGCTATGTGGACGCTATTTGGGCATCTACAGTCAGGTCCTGTAAACTGAGGAGCCAATTTCCACGTGCTGGTGCCCTACACCACCCCTGTTGGAGAACTTTTCCTTAGTTCTTGAGAAGATGAAAACCATAAAGCAATGGAGATTGTTTTTGCAGAGCTAAACCATTTGATGTGAAGGACTATCTTTTATTCTGAGCATCAGTATGTTCTCTGTTATCTTGATGTTTAAATGTTCTTTCTTTTATGAATGGATGTTAATGGCAGATGTAAAAGATGGAGGTCGTCTTGGGGGCAGGGTTGCCCCCGAGACCTTACTGGGCAAAATAAAAAGCTAACAAATGTATTCCCTCTATTATTTTAGAATGTATATTAGTACATGAAATTAAGAAATTTGGGAAACACTAGACTTGATGTTTCCCAATAACCTCCAACATTGTCCCCCAACCCCTTTCCTTCCCTTCTTTCATCAACTCACTCAGCCGTCCGTCCATTTCTAAAACATGTATTGGGAGTTCCCTTCGTGGCTCAGTGGTTAACGAATCCGACTCGGAACCATGAGGTTGCGGGTTCGATCCCTGGCCTTGCTCAGTGGGTTAAGGATCCGGCGTTGCCGTGAGCTGTGGTGTAGGTCGCAGACGCGGCTCGGATCCTGCGTTGCTGTGGCTGCGGCGTAGGCCACATAGGCATAACAGCTCCTGTTAGACCCCTAGTCTGGGAACCTCCACATGCTAAAATGACAAAAAAGGCAAAAAATAAATAAATACTAAATAAAAATAAAACATGTATTGAAGGCCTCCCACATACCAGAGGGAGCACGTTCCGCATGGAGCTCTCAGGGAAGACAGACATAAAGACATGTAAACAAATAGACATTTAGGTTAGTTTGTATTTTTTGATTGTAAAGATACTGAAGTCCATGTCCTTGGATGTATATTGTGTGTGTTTCTTTCATTATTCCCTTGGAATAAGTTCCAAAATTGGAATTTCAGGGTCTAAATATGTGCCCAGCTTCTTGTCCTGAAACATTTTGCCAAATCACCCTCCAGAAAAGTTGTACCAAAGTCAGTTCTCATTGGCTTTGTACAAGCCTGCTTGTTTCTTTAAACACGTATGCTAAACATCATCCTTCTGCTTAATTTTTAGTAATTTGATGTGCTAATGATTGGTCTCATTGCTGTTTTAAATTCCATGATGTTGTTAGCAAGACGAGGGTGTTTTCATGTATTTATTTATCTTCGTGCTTCTTTTGTGAATTGCTTAATTACATCCTTTGTCCACTTTAAATTTTGGATCTTGTGCTTCTTCTTGTTAATTTATAAATGTAATTTACATATTAAGGATAACAAAAGTCTTTGAAATCTATAACACAATTTATTTTTCTCAATTCAGAAATTTTTTGTAAATGTATTTTTTTGTGTTATATAAAAATTTAAGTGTTCTGTTTTTCCTTTATGGTTTCATGGGCATAGTTAGAAAGACCTTCTCCTTCAGGAAATTATTTTTAAAATACTCTTAAATTTTCTTCTAATTTTTTGCTTAATATTTTAAAAAAATATTTGGTCCACCTGGAATTTATTTTGGTTCAGAATGTAACATAGGGACCTGACTTTATGTTTTTCCTTAATGGATAGCTAGTTGTCCTAACACCCCTATAGGATAATTCATCCATTTCTCATTGTTTTGCAGTGTCATCTGTGTCCTATGCTAAATTTCCTTATCATACATATGCTTATTTCTTATCTCTCTATTATGTATCAGCTATCAGTTGTCTATTTGGAAAGTATCAAACCGTTCAAATTACCACAGCTTTATAGTATAGTTTAATGTGAGGACATAGCCCCCACTTCATCTTTTTTTTTTTTTTAATGGCTGAACCCAGGCATATAGAAGTTCCCTGGGCCAGGGATCAAATCCAAGTCACAGCTGCAACCTCTGCCACAGCTGTGGCAATACCTGATCCTTAACCCACTGCACTGGGCCAGGGATTGAACCCGAGCCTCCACAGCAACCCAGCTTGCTTCAGACAACTTCTTAACCCATTGCACCACAGTAGGAACTCCCTCTTTACCTTATCTTTGTATTTTAATTAACTTGGCCTAATTCCTAGGGGCAGAAATTTAAACTCTTGGATGGTATTTGCCTTCATATTCCTTATTTTACATTTACATTGCTAGCTTTCTATTTTTTCTGCACCCACAGCACATGGAAGTTCCTGAGCCACGGATCAAATCTGAACCACAGCAGTGACAATGCCAGATCCTTAACCCACTGCACCACAAGGGAACTCCTACATTGCTAGCTTTGATTAATCAGTTTCAGACGTTATCTGTTGATTTTCTGACATGGAAAACTTATATTCCCTCTTCCCTGAGGACCACCACCTACCACCTTGGGCTCAAACTGGTCACATCTCAATGTTGGGTTGTGTCCCTACTCAGTACATTCATTATAATGACCATGTGACTGTTGTGAATTGCTAGACAGAGACACACTGTGATTAAATTTCCCTTGATTTTACAACTTTTTTTTCCGAGGTTTCATAATAGACCCAACCATTTTTCATTTGCTTAATTTTTTTTAACGTCTAAGATTTTGCTCTAACACTGTAGAATCCTTTTCACTACAATTGTCAGCATCCTCAAACCTGTTAGATTACATATCAGGATGTTTATTTTTTCCTAGAGCCTTTTTCCCTTATTATCAGGTATCAGAAAACTTTCTGAAAAGAGTCAGGTAATGAATACTGGCTTTGTGGGCTCCCTAGAGTCTCTGATACATATTCTTCTTCTTCTTCTGATTTTTTTTACAGCCCTTTGTTCAACATGTTTTAAGATTTGTTCATGTTGTTGCTTGAACCAGCAGTTTGTCCATTTTTAGTGCTGGAGAGCATTTCATTCCATTGATATACCACAATTTTTAATTGCACTTTCTGGGAGACTTCCATGATCTTATCTCTCAACATTTAAACTCTTTTCTAAAAAAACTTTCAGCTCTCCGGTTTCACATTTCCATCAAGAAACAAGATTTCTTATTCTTTGTTCTTTACAGTTTCTTTTGTTTTTAATAGAGGCAATGTTTTCTCTCCCTAGGGATGTTTTCTTCCCTCTATTCCGTGTATTATCTGCTTTCTTCCGTTTCATCCTCCCTTATTTATTTTTTTTTCTCTTAATGGATTTTATTTCAATTATGGTGTGCATAAATCATCACAAGTCAATTTTACAGATTTTGTATCCCAAACCCCCAGTGCATCCCCCCACCCCCCC
>PVHT021183666.1:6577863-6654335 GCA_004024745.2 Catagonus wagneri
AGACCTTTTTGAATTTTTAATGTACACCATCCATGTCATATGTGAAAAATAGTAGTTTTACTTTTTCTTTTCCAATCTTATACCTTTTATTTCTTTTTCTTGTCTTATTTCACTGGCTGGGATCCTCTGTGCAATACTGACAGAGGCAGTGGTTGTACCCCTCTTTGTCCTATTCATAATATCAGGGGAAAGCACCCACTATTTCACCATTAAAAGATGTGTCTTTTTGTAGATACCAGTTTAGAGTAATAAGTTCCTTTCTATTCCTCTTTTTCTGGTAGTTTGCTGAACAAGTATTACATTTTGTCATTAATATTTCTGTATCTATTGAAATGATTATATAATTTTTCTTTTTTATTCTGATAATGTGGTAAATTGCATTGAAAGAATATTAAAGTAATGCGTTCTTGGAATAAACACCATTTAGTCATGATATATTACATTTTTTTATATGTCACTGGATTTAATTTGCAAATATTTTACTTAGGATTTTTACATTTATATTTAAGAGAGATATTGGCCTGTGATTTTCTTTTTCTTTCTTGTAAAATACAGCTCTTCCCCAACTTACAGTGGGCTTACATCTCAATAAAGCCATCATAAATTAAAAATACCAGGAGTTAAAAATGCACTTAATAGACCTAAATTATTATTATTATTATTATTATTATTATTTTGTCTTTTTAGGGCCGCACCAGTGGCATGTGGAGGTTCCTAGGCTAGGGGTCTAACCGGAGCTACAGCTGCTGGCCTATGCAACACGGGATCCGAGCCATGTCTGCAACTTACACCACAGCTCACAGCAACGCCGAATCCTCAACCCACTGAGCGAGGCCAGGGATCGAACCCGCAACCTCATGGTTTCTAGTCGGATTTGTTTCCTCTGAACCATGAAGGGAACTCTGAGATCTAAATTATTGAACATCATAGCTTAGCCTAGCCCACTTTAAATATACTCAGAACACTTACATTAGCCTATAGTTGGGCAAAATCATCTAACCCAAAGCCTATGTTATAATAAAGTGTTGAACATGTCATGTAATTAAATACTGTACTGAAAGCGAAAAACAGAATAGTCGTCTGGGTACAGAATGGCCATAAGTGTATTAGTTGTTCATCTTTGTGATCACGTGGTTAAGCAGGAATTGCATCTTGCTGACACCATCCAGCATCACAAGCATGCACGGTACCACATACCCCCAGCCCAGGGAAAGACCAAAATTCAAAATACAGTTGCTATGAACGCCTATTGCTTTTGCACCACCATAAAGTCAAAAAAATCATAAGTCAAATCATCATAAGTCAGAAACTATCTATGTAATAAAATGTTAAATTTCGTTATCACAGTTATGTCAGCTTTATAAAACAAGCTTGGAAGTGTTTTCTCTTTATTGTCTGAAACAATTTATATATTATTGGCATTATTTCTTCCTTAAATATTCAGAAGAATTCACTAGGGAAAATATCTTGTCCCAGAGGTTTCTTGGGAGGAAAATTCTTTTAATTAAGGAGTCAGTTTTTAAAAATGAATACCAGACTGCAATATTTTTACTTTTTGTTGTATGGTCATTCATTAGTATGAAATCAACTAAAGGTTTTCCATCTATCTTCCCATCATCTATCTATAGCTACCTGGATCTAGAGCTCCCTTACCACATGGAGTAAGTTCCCACTGTTGCTAATTTGATGAAGTTTCAATTGTCATGAATGGCTGTTGAATTCTGTCAAATTCTGTAGTCAGAATAAACTGCTAACAAGTGAGTTACAGCGATTACTTTTGAAATGTTAAAACAAACACATTATTGGGAAGAAACTTACTTGGTCATAATGTATCGTCATTTTTATATGTTGGTGAATTACATCTGCTAATATTGCTTTTCAATAGATTTTCTTTTTTGAGGTTTAGACTTAGAGATAAATTGAAAAGACAGTGCACAGAGTTCTTATGTACCCCTCACAAAGTTTCCCATATTATCATTAACGTCTTGCATCACTATGATAGATTTGTTACAGTTAATGAGCCAATATTAATAGTTTATTTTTCACTAAAGTCTGTAATTATTCAGAATTTAGTTGGTCATCTATTCCTAATTTTATTAGGTGAAAATTTAAACCATTAAAATTGAATTGTTCTTCTTTTCTAATATAAGCAGTTAATGGCCTAAATTTCTTTTTAAGCCTTGCTTTAGCTACATTCCACACATTTTGAAATGTACTTGTATTAGTCAAATAGTTTTTAATTTTTTTATATAATTTCTTCTTGGCCCAATTAATTATTTAAAGTTGTGTGATTTAATTTCCAATATTTGGGGATTTTTAAAGATATCTTATTGTTTTGCTAATATCCAGTTTAATTCCTTGTAGACAGAGAACACTCTTTGTAAGATGTCGATTTTCTGAAATTTTTTGAGGCTTTTTTCCTCTGGCCTAACATATGATGTACCTTAGTGAGTGTTCTATATGCACTTGCAAAGAACATGTATTTGTAGTTGTTTGGTGTAGTATTCTATAAATGACAATTAGATCAAATTATTTGTCATCTTATTTATATCTTCTATATCTTATCTGATTTTCAGTCTGTTTGATCCCTCAATTTCAATGGAAGGTGTGTAACATTTCCAAATCGGATTGTAGGTTTTGCTATTTCTTTCTTTAGTTTGTCAGGATTTTCTTTTTCTTCATGTGTATTGCAGCTGGGTAATTAAGAATACATATGTCCGTAATTTGGTGCTTTTAACTTTGTGACATACTCTATCCCAGCTGATATTGTTTGTTTTAACATATATTTGATTGGGTGTTAATATTACTGTCTCCAGCTTTCCAGTGCTTGCATGGTTTATCTTTTTTCCATCCTTTTACTTTCAGCCTTTCTGTATCTCTATATTGAAAGAGTACCTCTCGTATATAGTTTATAGTTGGTACCTGCTCTTTTAGCCAGTCTGATAAGCTCTGCTTTTTAACTGGAGTATTTAATACATTTGCATTTATGTGATTATTGATATAGTTGAATGTAGGTTTATCCAGTTCAGCTATTTATTTCCCATTTGTCCCATGCATCTTTTTCTCCTATTTCTCCTTTCTTGTCTTCTTTTGAGTTAAACATTTAAAAAAATAAACTTTTTTTCGAAATTCCCGTTGTGGCTTAGTGGAAACTAATCTGACTAGTATCCATGAGGATGCGGGTTCACTCCCTGGCCTTGCTCAGTGGGTTAAGGATCCAGTGTCACCATGAGCTGTGCTGTAGGTCGCAGACATGGCTTGGATCCCGAGTTGCTGTGGCTGTGGTGTAGACTGGCAGCTGCAACTCCCATTTGATCCCTAGCCTGGGAACTTCCGTATGCTGCAGGTGCAGTCCTAGAAAGTAAAATAATAATAACAACAAGACCTTTTTTTTTTTTTCCTGTTTACAGATGCACCTGCAGCCGTGGCAACACTAAATCCCAGCCACACGTGCAACTTACTCCCCAGCTTACAGCAACATTGGATCCTTAGCTCACTGAGCAGGGCCAGGGATCGAACCCACATCCTCAGAGGGACATCAGGTCCTTAACCCACTGAGCCACAGTGGGAACTCCTAAAAATAACCTTTTAATTTCTCAATTGACCCATTATTTTGTAGTATGTGCTCTAGGGATCTCAGTATGCAGCCTTAGGTTATCAGCGATACTGTATCACTTCACATCAAAGATAAGAACTTTGCAAAAATCTCCTGGTTGTGTTGCTTTTATCATATGTATTACAACTATATACATTATAAACTACATAGCACAATGTTATGACTTGTAAATAAAGAGAATAAAATATATTTTTCTTTAATAACTATTTACATGTTTACATGTTGGAAGTTCATTCCTTCCTGTAAACCTGTTTCCTTCAGGTGTAATTTCCCTTCAGTCTGAATGACTTCTTCTCCTGTTTCTAATAGAGCAAGCGGCTCTGCTGGCAGTGATTCTCCGAGTTTTCATTTATTTCAAAGATCTATTTCTCATGTTTAAAGTATATTTTTTTCAAGATATACAATTCTGGATTCATTATTTTTTACCCCGTAGTAAAATAATATTTAAAATAGTTTCAAAAAATGTTTTGTTCACTGTGTATAATTATTACCTGAAGGAATGTTTAATTCGATGAAAGCCGTTTCACCATTACTGGAGATAGAATCAAGCCACACCATTTTAATTACTGATCTTTTGTGATACATTTTAATAACTGTAACTGTCATGCAGGTTTCACTCTTTTTCAATGTTTTATTGAGAATTGATTTATTTATTCCCTCTAGGTAAACTTTACACTTACTTTGCTGTGCTTCAAAAGGAAAAAAAAAGCCCAGACCTCTTTGGAGGGTTGCTGCCTGATGAGTGGTGACACCTCCGGAGCTCAAAGGAGGGGCTCAGCACAGCTGTCACCTAGACGTCTGGGGAGAGGGTGCTTGTTGGCTGCTGGTGGCACCTCATACAGCTGGGACTCTGACCCCTAAGGAAATGGGTTCCTTCCCTTTCTCCCTTGGGAAAAAAGCTTTCTTTTTTTTTCTTTCTTTTTTTTTTTTTTTTTTTTTGCCTTTTAGGGCCACACCCGTGGCATATGGAGGTTCCCAGGCTAGGGGTCAAATCAGAGCTACAGCTGCCGGCCTACGCCACAGCCACAGCAACGCCAGATCTGAGCCGTGTCTGCAACCTACACCACAGCTCACGGCAACACCAGATCCTTAACCCGCTGAGCAAGGCCAGGTATCGAACCCGCAGCCTCATGGTTCCTAGTCGGATTCATTGACTGCTGCGCCACGACGGGAATTCCCGGAACAAAGATTTCTAAAGCAGCACACTTCAAAGTCATGGGGGCAAGAAGCAAAAATTCTGCAAGTGGTTATTAGGTATCCTAGTGAAAGAAGCCACTCCCACTTGGTGTCTCCTGCCGAGTTACCATGGACAGAGGTGGGAAAGACCTTGTATTGATTACTGAGTGAAGGCACAGCCTGCATCCCATGAGGACAGAACCTCAGTCTTTTAGGATGTGGTCTCTCAAGCAGCATTAACGGAGTCTTCTGAAGGCCGTTCCACTTTCTAGTTAGGCTCCCAGCTTCCAGATGCTAGAATATACCGTGAGACTAGTGACTCCCACGGGTGCAAGTCCACTGTTGCTCTTTTGCTAAGAAAGGAGTATCTTGGGAGTTCCCGTCATGGCTCAATGGTTAACGAACCCGACTAGGAGCCATGAGGTTGTGGGTTCGATCCCTGGCTTTGCTCAGTGGGTTAAGGATCCGGCGTTGCCGTGAGCTGTGGTGTAGGTTGCAGACGCGGCTCGGATCCCACGTTGCTGTGGCTGTGGCGAAGGCCGGCGGCTACAGCTCCTGTTAGACCCCTAGCCTGGGAACCTCCACATGCCGCGGGTGCGGCTCTAGATAAGGCAAAAAGACAAAAAAAAAAAAAAAAAGAAAAGAAAAGAAAGGAGTATCTTGGTCTGAAGCAATGTTGGGTGGGAAATCATGATGGCAAATAAAACATTCCAGCCGTTTAGAGAAGGCAGAAATATTGTTAGGCAAAGAAGGGAAGTAAATATCCAGAATATTGATTTAACAAAAAACAGTGAGACAGTTATGCTGCAAAAAGAGAAGTTGCATGTGTGTGTGTGTGTGTGTGTGTGTGTGTGTGTGTGTGTTTGGGAGAGGGGAGAACTTAGAGTGGGTTATAAGGAAGACAAAGCTTCATTCTTCATCATAGTAAGTCAAAGATAATGTCTAAAATTAAGAAATCGAGAACTAGAGCAATAAGCAGGTTATTTAGTAATCTGGAGATTATGCATCAGAGGAAAAACCTGAAACAGTTTCAAGTGGGAAGCAGATGAGAGGAAGCTGCTGAGAACCATTTGACATTTTTTAAAAATGATTTATTACTTTGATTAAAATTAATGTAGAAAGAAAAAGAAAGAAAGGAAGAAAGGAAGGAAGGAAGGAAGGAAGGAAGGAAGGAAGGAAGGAGGGAGGGAGGGAGGGAGGGAGGAAGGAAGGAAGGAAGGAAGGAAGGAAGGAAGGAAGGAAGGAAGGAAGGAAAGAGTAGGAGTTCACTGGTGGCCTAGCAGTTATGGATTCTGCTTTATCACTGCTGTGGTTTGGGTTCCATCCGTGGCCTGGGAACTTCTGCATGCCACGAGCATGGCCGAAGAAACTAAAGTTATGTAAACGGAAAAAAAGAATACGACTTAGGTTTGAGTCTAGAGGGTTGTCATTTCCAAGATTCCTGCTGCCTAAGAAACGTAGTGATCTCTGCGCTAATCAGAAAAAGGGTGCGTCCTCCTTGGAGCACTTTACTGCCCTCTGCTGGAAAACTGAAGTAATACCTCTGCAAACCGGCAAGCGACTCAGACCCGAAGGGCGGCCGCCGGGTATTGGGTGCGCTGGGTTAGGAAGCACCGCCCTGCCCTGGAACACCACGGATCTGGGGCACTTTGATCAGGGCTTTGCCTACAAGCCAGTGAGGTTGTTGTAGCCCCGCATCCAGAGTAGCGCGGCCTGTCCATCTGGTCGCTGCCACTCACAGATTGGGGTTCAGCCCCTTGGCAGAACTGGGCCCCAGATATTTGGAGTTGGGTGGCACCTGGCTCTCAGGGGCGTTCTCCAACATGGCCTTACTATCATGTGCAGAAATTCCTCAAAATCCAGAGTGTGCACTTCTTTTCCTTATTCTAATGCTCTTGCCGTCCCGCCTGCACTTCCCCGCGCACACCTGCATGCTTTCTGGGTGGTTCAAGTCCAGGCTGGGATGAGAGAAGGCGGCCTCAGTACCTGTGTCCTACTCGGGCCTGCGCTCTTCTAGCTCCAGCACTTGGCCTCCACTCCTGGGCTCTGCTCTCAGAAGCACTCATCCTCCCCGAGGGAGAAGCCGCCCCCTAGAAAAGGGAGGGGGCCATTCTTCGTGCTGACCTCCGCCTTGCCAGGCTGCGTGCCCTGCCCACCAAGAATGTTTGTAGGCAAAGGGCACAGAGCACAGCAGGAAGGGAGAGGTGCAGACAAGGGCCCCAGCACTCTGGGTCACTGAGTTTTCCTGTTCCAGAATTCTGACCTGCGGATGGCCCGTTATCACACCTGTGCTGAGGACAGGCTCCCGGGGGCTGGGCACCCACCTGCCAAACCCCTCAGTGCTTCTGGCTGAGAGGTGACTTCAGAGAGATTGGTCACTGAAACAGGGAGGTGACATCCTTGGGCAGGGCTTAGGGAATAGCATGGAGTCCAAGACACAGAAAGGGAAGCGACTTTATGAAACAAATAGCACCCCCCGCCCAGTGCCTGGGTCCCCCCCCCAGTGCCTGGGTCCCTCCACCCCTTCCCTACCAAGGGGTCTTTAGCTCATAGAGGCGGGCCCTGCAGTCTCTGAAAAGATCTGACTCAGACCCCCCCCTCCTTAATCTGCCTCTTTCCATCTTTCACATCTCAGTCTTGGTTCTGGCCCAGGTCCCCTTCCCCCGATGGTGGCCTCCAAGTATTTGAGGAGAGAAAGCAAGTGCCCCCCTCCCCAGCCCCGCCCCACGTGGTCTTCTCTCTCGGGAAGGTTGATTCATTAAGACTCTTCCAGCTGCAGGTGACAGAGCTCAGCTCGCACAAGCTTAGATAAAACAAGAGGACCACCCCGGCGTGGTCCACCCGGGGCTCCAGGAGGACAGACGCCCTGTCTTTGAGCTTCCCATTACCCTGGTTGCACTGCTTTCCCTCCCAGGCTGGGCGGGGACCGTGGTCCCTGGCACCGCCCAGCCTCTGTCCTACCCAAAGACAAGAGAGACCATCTCCCGCTGGCTGTAAGGCACTGGTCAGGGTTGACTACAGTTTCAGAGAGATCAGAATTGAAGGCAGATCCAAAAATATGTCTGTGCACAGGTCAGAGGTAAAAGGTCAGAGGTCCAGTCTACCTGAGGCGGGGTCGGGGGGCAACCTTTTCAAATTTCCAGGCTTGAGTGCTCAGAGGACCGTGGCAGCGAACTCGGGTGCCTACGAAGCCACAGGATGAGCCTGTCCTCTTCCTGGAGAGTCAGTTTTGTTCAGTGGAAATAATTTAAAGCACTATTTTTAGACTGACACAAAAAACGGAAACATCATGGAGCAGAATGCAGAATCTGTAATTTTGAAACAAAACGCAAGACTTCGAGGAAATTTCACACTGTGTCAGCTGCTTTGGGCTGCCTGCCTGGCCTGCCAGGTAAACGTGTTGATTCTTGCCTGAGCAGACATTTCCGGGGACCGGGGGTAGGGGGCGGGGGGGCAGTGAGAAAGTGCTAGAGCCAAGGCCCTAGGTCCCACAGTCTGAGGGGCACCGGGCCTGGGCCTCCACTCGGCTGCATGGCGGGCTGCATGGTGAGGAGATGGGCTCAAGGCTGTCAAAGATGGCTGCCCCGGGGGCCCTGGCCGTGCCCAGCCCCGCGCCCCCGCCCGCCACCAGCTCAGCCTCATGCCCAGTGCCCCGGACGTGGAGGGCCACCGCGAGGGCACGACTGCCTGTGGAACCCGGCTCAAGGGCCAGAGCCCGAGCCCAGGCCCAGCGAGGGGTCCTCAGCCCAGCAGGACATGCCAGCTGAGACACCGGAAATAGTTCTGACTCCTCTTCCGGGGCAGTGGGAATGGGGACTGGGTGATCCCTGAAACGGTTAATCCTACAAGCTCATGGGCCCAATCAATTGAAACGGACTCCAGCCTTGAACCTGAGCAGGGTCCTGGAGACCATCCTGGACCACAGTCAGCCCTCAAGGAGTTGGAAGCGGGGGTCCCAGGTAAGCGGCCAGGGCAAACGGTGCATGGGGAGCACTGGGGGGACCTGGGACAGCAGCTATTGATCAACTGGTAAGGACCTGTGCTGAGCTGGCCTCGCTGCAAATGAGCCTTGAACATGGGTCTGATCCAGCAAGATTAAGGCTCAAATCCGGCCCACGTTTATTGAGCACCTATTATGTGCCGGGAACAAGAGCACACAAGTCCACTAACACATGTTAAGATTAAAAAGGATTAGGGCACTCCCATCGTGGCTCAGTAGGTTACGAACCCAACTAGTAACCATGAGGATGTGGGTTCGATCGCTGGCCTCAGTGGGTTAAGAATCCAGTGTTGCTGTGAGCTGTGGTGTAGGTTGCAGACACGGCTTGGATCCTGCGTTGCTGTGACTGTGGTGTAGGCCGGCAGCTGCAGGTCTGATTCAACCCCTATCCTGGGAATCTCCATACGCTTCGGGTGTGGCCCTAAAAAGCAAAAAAAGGGAAAAAAAATCACAAGGAATTAATGTGAAAATGGAAGAGAAGCCAGTCCAGGAATCTGACAGGTAGAATCCCCCCCCAACCCCCCGAGTCCCCACTCAGCGGGGGTGGGTATTTTCTTAAAGGCAGATGGTGTGACAGCCGGGCCATCTGCTCCTGGCTTCCCCTTTGCCCCTCTCTGTTCTGGCTCGTCAGTTCTCCAAATCTGGTTTTCTTTAGAATCACTCCACGTGGCTGTACACGCAAAACCACGCGAATGCCTGTCGGCGGCGGCGGGCGGAGGGGAGGGGAGATTAAGGGGCTTTCAGGACTGGTTTTGTCTCAATTTCTGCCTCACTGATTTAGAACTTGCCCTAAAATAGCCTATGGCTCTAGGACTAGAATCATCCCCGTTTTGCAGATGAGAAAGCGGAGCTTGGAAATGTCATTCACCCAGGCTCACACAGATGCTGGAGACCAGCGTCAAGCCAGGCTGTCTGACCCCATGACCTTGGGCCTCGCCATCCTGTCAGGGCCTGGCCTTTGGGTTCCATCACTGGCTGAGCCACTCGTCTGTGGCCTGACAAAGCCGCCCGGCGGCCCCGTGCAGCCCCGACGGAGCACCACGCTTCTGCCTGGGCGCTTATGTTTACGCGTTGCTGCTCAGCTGAGGCTCCCGGACCCCCAACCCCAGCGGGTGCCCATGACAGACTGCCTTCAGCCAGTTGGCCTTACCTAACTGCCAAGTCCAGGTACAGTCCGCCCATCAGCCCCACTCGGCCACTCTGCTTTCCTGCTCTGGGACAAGAAAACCGTTGTGGCTTTAGCTTTACCCAGCCTGCGCCATCCCTCTGCCCGGGCGCCTCATTCCCGGAGCCTGCGCTCTGCTCTGGTCGGGCTGCTCTGCTCTGGTCGGGCTGCTCTGCTCGCGGTCACCCAGTCAGAGCTCCATCCCCAGTCCCCTTCCGCGGTTCGGCAGGGAGCCCAGCGCCTGAGCGGAGCTGTTCTGCTTCTGGCTCTGTAGTTAGAGTTGCGAACTGCAAAGCACAAGGCTGCTGGGATGTCTATAAAAGCGTTGTCTCCGGGCGAGGTGGCGTGGCAGATGGACTTGCTAAAGACGGCCACGGCAATATGTCCCACCCACATGTCCTTCCTACAGGGTGACCCTGGCACCACTGCCATCGAGTGGGGGAGGCGATGACCTGGGGAGACATTGGCGACTGCTTCATCCAGTAAAATGTGCTAGAAGGAGTTCCCGTCAGGGCTCAGCGGTTAAACGAACCTGACTATTATCCATGAGGATGCGGGTTTGATCCCTGGCCTTGCTCAGTGGGTCTTGGATCCTCCGTTGCTGCGGCCGTGTTGTAGGCTGACAGCTGTAGCTCTGATTTGACCCCTAGTCTGGGAACCTCCGTATGCTGCAGATGTGGCGCTAAAAAGACAAATAAAATAAAATAATAACATGTGCTAGAAGATGCCGTGTGACTTCAAAGGCTAGATCTGAGTAATGCCGTGTACATCTGTCTCGCTTCCTTGGGACACCCGCTCTTGGAATCCAGCCGCCATGCTGTGGGGAAGCCCAAATGCACACGTGCAGAAAGGCTTCATAGAGAGGACACCCCAGAGATGTAGCCACAGCCTGGGATGACCTGAGAGGGACCCGCGAGTGAAGATCCCTCTGATTCACACCGTGCCATCAAGTCAGCCCCAGCCTTCAACTTCCAGTCGGAGCCCCAGGCATCGTGGAGCAGAGACAGCTGTTCCCGCTGTGCCCTGTCCAAATTTCTAACCCACAGAATCCCCAATCATAATTAGATGACTGTCTGATGCACTCAGTTTGGGGATGGGCTGTAACACAGCAACGCTAATTGCAGCAGAGGGATAGTGAGAGAAGCAACAAAGAAAAGAATCAGCTTGCCTCAGGCTGCTAACAGGTCAAAGGAGGTGGGAGCAGAGAGGAGCTGAGAGCCAATGCCTGCACCCTAGGGCAGCCCCAAGAGCTGCCATGAGCCCGCAAGGGGAAGGACTTCACGGCACACCAAGAGAGGATGGGCCCCAAGCTGGGGCGGTTAACCTGGGCAGAAACTCCTGAGCCCGGGCAGGCACAGGACACGGGACCGCTTGCCTTCACGGCCCAGATGCACTGGAGCCTCTGATGACCCCCGGAGGCCCTTTCCTCATCTTTGGGGCTGCAGAAACCTCTGTTCTGTGTGACCCTAGTGGGAACATTCCATCGTGGATAAACCCAGGAGAAGGAGGAGCTCAGAAGAAACTTTGGAGGAAAATTTGAAATGGGTGATTTCTTGCACACCTGAGTTTGGGGAGGAAGAGTCTGCCCAGTGCCATGGGCTCTGTGTTGCCCAAAGGAAATTACATTAGAATATTCTGCCCCAAGTCAACCTGACAGGTGCTCATGGCCTGAGATGCTTGACCCTGATCCAAGAAGAGCCCTTTGTTCTGTTTAGTCTGTAACCTGGGGCTTAGCAACAAGAACTTTGTATGGGGTTCAGATATGCTGCCCACCAGGGGCAGGGGGGCTTCTGGGGAGAGCCACGGGCTCCCTGATTCCCTTCCAGCAGGGGCTGGCACCGCCCTGAGGCAGAGGGAGCTGGGACCAGAGACTGAGGTCTCATTCCGGTAGTTCTCACTGTGACCAGCAGATGGCAGCCCAGGGCCACACGGGGCTGCTGGGATTGGCCCGCGTAGAGGTAACCTGGGTCTGGAAGCCCGGTTTCCTCCAAGGGCTCTGGGGTCACCACGGCTGGGAGGGGAGCCAGCCGGGTCAGCTGCAGCTGCGGAGGCCGAGGCTGTCGCCCTGACCTGAATTAACCGAAGGACTATCACGTGTCCCTGGGTGCCCCACCCACAAACCTCCTCCTAGTTAATTAATCTGCAGCACTGCGGTTTCTGGGCTGGCCTTAGAACCCCACACTCCCGGACCTTCACTCCTCTTTCTCGGGCTGTGTTTACACCACGGCTCATCTTGGGGCTGAGGTCTAAGGGGGGAGCTGGGTAGTGTCTGTAGCATCGAAGTCTCAGCTTCTTCGCCTGTAAAATGGAAACACTCTTGCCAGTCTGCAAGGCCAGTGGGAGGACTGGGGTGTCTTCATCCCCACAGTGTCACTCAGCTTTCGCAGTAACCCCAAGCTGCAGGAAGGGCCCGTATTCCCATCCCCATTTCGCAGATGAGGAAACTGATCCCTGTGAACGAGAAGCGACGCATCTCCCACTGCCCAGCAGAGCCTGGATTTAGATCCAGGTCTGCCCTGGTTCTCTCCCCTCCCCCACACTCCCCTATGCTGCCCTCCTGGCCCCTCCCTTCATTGGATCCCTTGGCTCTTTCTCATCCTCTCTCTCGTGAAGGGCCCCTTGGTGACTTGTGACCCAGAAGATCCAGGTCTTCTGGGAACCTGCAGTCAAGACCTTGACCTGGCACTTTGTAGTGCCCAGTGGCCCCTGGGCCTGTCCTGTGCAGCCCAGGCCGGCCTGAGAGCAAGTCCCAGGAGAAAAAGTCTAGGATATGAAATTAGACGATCTAGAGCATTCTTTCACCTAGCCTCAATTTTCAGCTATAAAATGTAAGTCAACTCATAAGGTTGTTTTAAGACTGGAAGCATAGCTATATTTGACAGTGCTCAGCGACAAAAGCGGTAACTGCATCCATACCATGTGCCAGACCAAGCTAAGACCCTTTCCTACACAGTCCCACTCAGTTCTCACTGAAACCCTGTAAGGTTGATATTACCATTGTTTTATTGTGTGTTTGTTGAAATACAACTTATGTAACATGCATGAGCCGTACGTGTACAGCTCAATGACTTTGTACAACTGCGTCCCCGCCACCATTATAGAGGCCATTTCCAGCACTGTTGAAGGCCCTCTTGAGCCCTTCAGTCAATGGTAACAGTATAAGTTTAGGGTTATTTATACCCATTTTACAGATGAGTGAACTGAGCCTCAGGGAGGGAATTGTTCAGAGCTGTTATGTGTTGGGACCCAGATTAGTCTGCCTCTCACCAAAGCGCATGGTGATCCATAATGGCTGTAAAACAGGTACTTCTTCCTATTCTTACCCCTGCTTTCCATTTCCTCTTCTTCCTCTGCCTCCAGTGTTTCCTTCTACACCGCTTACCCCCACAGCCTCTTAAGGGCCACCTGTTGTAATTTCAAAGACTCACCACCAGATGGAGCCAAAGGATGAACTGAGGAATCGGGGGGTGGGGGATGACTAGCCTCTAAGGACCTGGAGGAGCTGGGCCTGGAGAGTCGTCAAGGTTTGTGAGCTTTGAGGGTGGAAGTGGGGAGCAGAGAAGTCCCTGGTGGTCATCCTGGGATGACTCAATCATCATGGCAGAGGTGACCCCAACCCAGGCCTGGGTCCAGACAGACAAGAGGGTAGAAAGGCAGGCTGGGGCTCAGATGGCCATGGATGTGGGGCTGGGAGCAAAGAAACCTAGATCGTAGAGTTACCCCTGTAACATATTCTCTGAGTCACCTGCCTGCCCGACCTCAGGGGGTGGTCTTCTCCACAGACAGGTGAACTCTTGTCTCTGCATGTGTTATTCCCTGCACTTGGCGTGCTCTCCCCTCCACAGTCTGTCCATCCAACCAGCTAGCTAAGAAGCCCAGTCCAATTGCCGCTTCCCCCAGGAAGGCTTCCCTGACCGCCTTGTCACTGAATTGGTTATCTCTGTTGACCCCTGTGCAATGGCTCAGTGGGAGGAGGACTCACCCCGAGGCTCTTAGTGGCCTTCTATCCCTCCTCCTGGGAGTGGCTGGATTGCGGAGGGCAAGGGGGTGGCTTTGCCTTGTGCCAGGTAAGTGGGGAATGTTGACAGGCCGAGCTTGTGTCTTCCCTCATCTGTGTCCTGCTGGCATCTGCCATCTCCAGCCCCCGGAAAGTCAACCTCGCAGAACAGAAGTCAGGAAGAGTGCTCAGGGCTCGTTAATCACACAACAGCCCAGGTCACCCAGTACCTTGGCCATGAGACCTTGGCTCAGGGCTCCCCAGAAGGCCCTTTCAGATCCCCCCAGGTCTAAGGACCTGGCCACACCACCGCCCCTGCTGAAAGTTCCTCTCCATTTCCTTCCTCTGATGGAGCAGACTCAGTAAGGGCTTCTCTCAGCCAGAGAGAATCGGGGGCGGGGGGGGTCTGGAAAGGCCACCTTCCCAGCTGAAGTCTTGTGGGCCCCCACCCAAGCCCTAGCTCATGCCCACTTGTACCCCTTGTCTTCTGGTGGAAGACCCTAGAGCTGTAAGAGTCCAGCATTTAGGGGATTCCCTCCTGGCTTAGCGAGTTAAGGGCCTGGTGTTGTCACTGCTGTGGCTCTGGTTACAGCTGTGGTGCATGTTTGACCCCCTGACCTGGGAACTTCTGCATGCCATGGGCATGGCCAAAAAAAAAAAAAAAAAAAAACCCAGTATTTGAAATCAGACAGTCTTGGGTTCAAGTTCCTTCTCTGCCACTTATCATCTGCTTGACTTGGCCACATTCTTAAACTTCGGAAGTTTCTTAATCTGAGAAATAGAAATAAAAAAACAGTTTCTGCCTCAGCCAGTTGTGCACATTCAGTGGGGGAACAAATGCAAAACTCACAGTGTGGGCCTGGCACTGTGTTCGACTGAAGATGGTTCTATCACAGTTGTCGTGAATTTAGTCCCAGAGATAGCGCTTGGCCCATACAGAGATGGACCGCCTGCTGGAGGGCTGCAGGCTGATTGGCTGACGGGTATTCAAATATATCTGTGACGTCACCGCACACAGACCTATGGAGGAGAGGGCTGCTACTCAGCGCCCTCTCACCAGCCAGTAGGGGGCAGCAGGTGCCGAGCACCTGTGGGAGGTGTGGCCTTCCCGGAAGGGGAGGAAGACCGGATCCCTGAAAGGTCTAGGCTTCTAGTCCGGAGACCTGGGCTCCAAGCCCTAAAGATGAAGAGCTGTTTGGACAGGTTGTGAAAAGACGAGTTTCTTCATCTGTGACATGGAGGTGGCCCCTCTGCCTACTTGCTTTATGGAGTGGGTGTGTGGATCAGGTGAGCCGATGGATAGGACAGGGGTCTGAAAGGTGCTCTGAGCACTCAAGGCACAGAAAGGACTCAGTCCCTGGACCTTAGGAGCAAGTGGCCAGTCTGTACAGCTGAGGGTTTGCTTTTTAATTGCTCAAACTTTCAAATTTCATTTTAGCCTTTGGATGGAAATGTTTTAAAAATATAATCTTTTTTCCTTCTTTATTAAATAAAGAATCCTTTAATGTAATAATTTGTATTGATGCTTTTGAAATCTACTAAATCGGGCCTTTCCGTTGTGCTTTTTTTAAAAAAATTAGTCTCATATTGTCAGCTGTCATTTCTCACGCTATCAGTGTCCCTGCCTCTTAACAGTTCTCCAGTGCTGGAAAGCTTCCTACTTCTAACCTGCTGTAGATTTAGGAATCAGACCCTCACCTCTGTCAGAACTGTATGTAAAGTAAGAGTAAGTGAGCCTTGAGCAAGAGGGGCTCATGGGTAAAGTGTGTGGGCTTGAAGGTAGGCTTCCTTCAGCAGCTGCCTCCTCACTCCTGGTCTTGGCTATGAACCCGGGAGACAGGGTAGAGCCTGTGACCTTAACCATGAGTCATGCCCTCCTCAAAGGCTCTTGTGGTCACACCGTCCACTCCACTGCCCCACCCCACCCTCCCGTGCCCTCCCTCACCAGGTAATCTGCAGCAGCCCCATGGCTGGACACCCTACCTATCAATGGTGCCTGTCCAGCACCCCCACACACCCCGCCACTGCACTACCAGCCATTTTTCAGAGGACAAATCTAATCAGCTGCCTTCAATGCTTGAAATCTTTTGCTGTCTCTGCAGAGCTTTGGAACAAAGCAAACTCCACAGCTCAGTGCAGTGGTCCCCAAGATCCCACCTTTGGGGATCCATCTAACCTCTGCTTCCACCACCCTTTGCAGTAGCCACAAGAACCAATTTGGGATGCCACATTTCTCTGGCTTCGTGTGAGTTATTCTCTCTTCCTTTTCTTCACTTCTCTTCAGCTGGGAAAATTCAGCCCAGGGGTCGCCTTCTCCAGGAATTCTCCTTTGCCTTCTTCTAGGCGTGTCTAAATGCTTCCCCAGTCACCACCTCAGAGACTGTGGTAGTGATTTAAATCAAAGATTTTGGAGCCTGACTGCCTGTAAATACTAGCTCTTGTGACCACGTGACCTTGAGCAAGTCCCCTGACCTGGCTTCTCCACCTGCACAATGGGACTAAGAACAGTAGTTTGCTCGTGTACATCATCATGTACTAAGCTCCTAAGTGCCATGCCTGGCACATCAAAACATTCATTTATTGTGAGCTGTTCACAAGCATTTTGCTTATCTGCCTTGTAATCACTGGTTTCCAGTCTCCCCCACTAGCTCCAAGCTTTTCAGGGGCAGACACAGTCTTTATTCATCTGTAATCTCCTTCCTCGGTATCTGGTGTAGAACCAGGCACACAGCAGCTGCTCAGTAACAGCCAAATGCATGAATGGAAGTCAAGTGCAGCATTGACTGGGAGGGTCCTTTTGCAGCACGAGTGAACACCTGGCGCTGTGTGAGTGAGTTTTCCCTGAGTGTCAGTCTTCTCTCTGGAACCAGATGGTAGGCTCCCGAGGACGTGGCAGCAAGACTGTCCTTTCCATTGGCCACGGTGCCAATCACGATGCCTGGCACACTGAGGCCTGGGTGGGTACCCGGAAGATGCATCTCGGGTACTGTCCGTGGTGCTGAAGAGAACTGCCAAGTGACTAATTCCTCTGCCTGAGATGGATGTTGAGAAGTGGAGGGATTTGCTTCAGGGAAGCCAGGAATGGATTTTTTTCATCCCCAGATCTCAGCCAGCACATTTTGTTCTGACATTTCTCTGGCACCTTTGCAAATGACGTGATGTTGCCTGAGTAGCTCTTTCCCCTGCTTTCAGAATTCCTCGGAGAACTGTCATATATACCCCTATCCATCCAGTGCCACCACTGCAGCCACCTCTGAACTTGGATGTATCACTCAGGGACCCAGACTAAAGAGGCAGGAACGCAAGCCGTGGCTCTCACTTGCCAGCCAGCCAGCTCCGTACTTTCTGCAACCTACCGTCCTCAAAAGGCAGGCAAAGCAGGAAAACACTGGCCATGAAACGTGAGTGAAAATAAACTCAGGCCTGGTGCACACAGTGGAGTTAAGTGGTCCAAGCTTCTGAACAGACACCTGAGTTGGAATCCCACCACCCTGTGGGACCTGGTGTGATTGCTCTCTTCCCTGAGCCTCAGTTTCCTCAGCTGTTACATGGGAAAAATAATACCTTCCTCAAGGGTTACTGTGAGGGCAAAATTAGGCAATGTAGGTAAAAGGGAGGACAGCTGTGCCTGACACATAATAAATGTTCACTCAATAGTAACTCTTATCCCTCAGACTTTACTTTGATAAAGAAGCCTTTGGATTTCAGAGCTGGAAGGGAATCTAGTCCAGCACTTTCAGTTTACACACAAGGAAACCGAGGCTCAGCCCGGTGAAAGCTGTTTAAGGTCACACGGTCAGGAAGGGAGAGGACTCAGGACCTGCAAATCTGTGAGGCGTTGATGTGTCGTAACACCACGATGCTATAGTCAGAGGTATGGGGGTTGCCCTCAGGATGGAGGCCGATTGTTTTTATTTAGCTGCAGGAAAGGTCCTTGATTTAAACCTTAGCACCAAATCCCTTTGGCCCCTTTTCATCTCGTTTACCCCTCAACCGCAAGGCCAACTTGGTATCATCATGATCCCCATTTTCCAGATGATAAAACTGAGGCTTGAAGGGTGAAGGAGACCAGTGCAAGGCCACACAGCCACCTCCCTGCCAGGGCTGGCCATGAAGATCACGTGAGGTGAGCAGGTGGGAGTTCCTGAAGGGGAGCTGGCAGAGGACGTGCTTTTTTCCCTCCTGAAGGGACATTTCAGAGTGCAAAGAAGCATCTCTGAGGAAGCCAGTGGCTCTGTGATGCCGCAGGCCGAGAGCACAGTCTCCTTGGCAGGTAATGGAACTGATGCTGAAAATCAAAGCCAGTGAAGGGAGGTGACAGGGAGCCGCTTAGCAAGCGGGGTGAGGGGATGGGGGTCAGGGGATGCCTTAGGGACATCTGAGGATGCGTTTTGTCTCCCAGGACGTATGGCTGGGCCCAGCCAGGATGCTGAAACCCCCTTGGGCTCCATCCGAGGATCCTGCACTCAAATCCCAGCCCTAGAGCTTAGAGCTCTGGGACCTGAGATTGAGTCGCCATCATCACAGAACCTCAGTTTCCAGATCTGAAAAAGGAGAATAACAAGTCCTATCTGAGAGTATTAAGGAGAGTGAATGAGATGATTCGCATGGAGCATCCAGCACGATGCCTGGCACACAGTAGGTTCTCAGCAACTGTCAGTTCCTTTCTTGTTCTTCCAATGTTACCCGTATGTCTTCATCAAGTGTTTATTGAGCACTTACTATATGCCAGATCCTATTCCAAGTCCTGATGATCCAGCAGTTAGCCTGGCAGGTGCCTGGTCTCATGAGTTTACAGTTTGCTGGAGAAAGTCAGAAAAAAAAAAGGAGGCCAATAACGAACAAGAAAATTTTAGCTCTCAGTAGGTGCTATAAGGAACTTTGTACTTTGTTGTGCTAGTGAGTGGAAGGTGGCGACTTGAGGTAGGGGAACTGGGTTAGACCTTTCTGAGAGGTGCCAATGAGCAGAGGCCCAAATAAAGATCCGGAGGGAAGAACAGCAGGACATGGATGTGCAAAGGTCCTGAGGCAGACGTAAGTTTGGTGCTCTAGAAAGGAGGCCAGCATGGCCGAGGTGTAGGCAGTAAAAGGGGGTCACAGGAGATGAGATGGGAGGGCTGAGCAGCCTCGTAGGCGCTGGTGAAGCACTCACTTATTTTAGCTTCTCCAGTCTTGATGGTCCTTCGCTCTTGGTGACTTTGCTGTTTTTCCAGGTCTCTTACTAGTCTGTAGAATCAGCTCACTAGGCAGGGCCTTTAACCCTGGCAGTGAACCTTAAAATATCAGAACAAAAATGAGTCCTTGGAAATGCTCTTTTGAGTCCAGGATCTCATTGTTCAAATAGATCAGCTGAGACCCAGAGGCAGAAAGTGACTTGCCCGAGGTTATATCACAAGTCAGAGACTATCAGCTAGGTTGGCGTTCGTCTATAAGTGACAGATGACCCCAGATCAATGGCTTAAACAAGTTCATGTCTCTCTTGAGTAAACTAAGAGAGAGAAGCACCCGGGGCTGGTACCGCAGTTCCATGGTTATCAGGGACCCAGGTAGCTCCTCATTTGCTCCGCCATCCTCCACGTGTGACTTTCACCTCATGACCCTCTGTGCTATCCTATGTGCGGCCATCACGTCTGCGTTCCAGGGCAGAAAAATCAGAGGGTTGAAAAAAAACACACCTTTCACAAAAAGGAGGTGCCCCAGGGGTTGCCCTGATATTATGGCCAGAACTTAGTCGTGCGGCCACACCTGACTGCAAAGGGGCCTGGGAAATGCAGCCTTTACTCAGGACAGCCACGTGCCCTGCTCAAAATTGGGGGTGGCAATTCATTAAGAAGAAGGGGAGAACAGATAATGACGGACAGCTGGCTGTCTCTGCCATGGTGACAATGCTGAGACTGAAACCCACACACCCAGACACCCCAGTGGTCTCTGTACTGCCCACTCGCCTGCCCGCCCCCTCCCCCATCATGAGCGAGCAGCAAATATAGGGGACCCCCTGGGGAGAGAAGCCTGGAGGACCTAGAGGGAGGAGGGGGGCCACCAAGTGGGAGGAGCCGTGACAGAGGGAGGCCCAGCTGCTGGGCCCTCCCCCGCGGGGCTGGCAGCTGGCCCTGAGGCCCCTGACAGGGGGACACGGGAGTCACCTCCTTTGGAGGAGGCAGCTGGTGACATAGCTCCCCATTGTTCCCAGCGGACACAATGGCAGGTTGATCGGATCCCACTGGGGCAGCAGGTGGAGGGAAGGGGTCATTAGGCAGCTGGTAAGGCCAGCCTGCCAGCCTGCACCCCGGTGTCCCCTCCCTGTCCTCACCCCCATGCCTGGGTTGGGGGCTGGACCTGGCAGCCTGGGTACCCTGCCTAGACTCTTGCTGCTCCTGACACTGAGCACCAAGTGCTTCCTGCTCATTTTCCTACTCCCCCCCATCTCTCCTCTCTCCCTCCCCCTCTCCTCTGTCATTTCTCATCACCCCTGTCTTTCCTTCCTCCCTTTCATTTCTCTTTCCCTCCCTCCTCCCTGTACTTTCTTCCGGCCTTTTCCCCTCCTCCCCTTCAGGACTCCTCCCTCCGGGGGCCTCCCCCCCTCACTGCCCACGTCCCGCTCTCTGCCATCAGCACAGGACAGGCTCGGAGGACACTGAGGTGCAGGCTGGCTGGAAGGCCTCAGCTGTTCTGGGTTTTCCTGGAAGCTCCTGTTCTCTGTCCAGGATCACGAGTCGGGAGAGAGCGTGGCTGCCTGACACAGTTTGGGACAAGGGACGTGGGTTCATTGAGCTCCAGTTACGTGCTGGCCGCTTCACCCTCGCCGCAGTCCACGGAGGCTGGTTACTGTTATTCCCATTTTATTTTGAAATCTGCAGATGTTCCTTGCAGTGGATATTATTCCCATTTTATAGATGAGGAAACTGAGTCTCACAGAGGCAGTTATTAGAAGCCACACAGTAAGATGCTGGGAGCCAGAATGAGAAGGACCAGAGTCTCACTGCTGGGCCCCTGCCTGTCCCAGCCCCGCTCTGACGCTCAGTCCCCTTGGCAGTTTGGCGGCCCAGGCCCTCGGTCTCCATAGAGATTGAAAGATGAGGAGAGGGAGTTCCCCGTTAACTAGCAGATAACGAACCCGACTAGTACCCGTGAGGACACACGTTCGATTCCTGGCCTCGATAAGTGGGTTAAGGATCCAGCATTGCCATGAGCTGTGGTGTAGGTCGCAGATGCGGCTCGGATCCCGAGTTGCTGTGGTTGTGGTGTAGGCCGACAGCTGCCTCCGCGAGTGTGGCCCTATAAAAGCAAAAAAAAAAAAAAAAAAGAAGAAGAAGATGAGAGGGACACAGTAGGTGCTCAGTGCAGAGGGTCCAGGTCTTTGTGGCCAGCTTTTTGACTGTCAGGGCTTTATAGCCTCAAACACTTTAAATAGCCTCCCCCACCACACCCCCAACAACCATCCTGTCATACCCACACGTACCCACACACATGCAACGTCCAGAACAGATGTGACCTCCCACTCAGGCTGCCTGTGTAGGTGGGAGGGCTTTTGCATAGCGGTGGTGGTGGTGACGGAGATGGCGACGGTGGTGATGATGCTGGTGTTGGTGCTGGGAGTTCTTGTGATGGCGATGGTGATAGACATCTTGTTTAGGAGTTCCCGTTGTGGCTCAGTGGGTTAAGAACCTGACATACTGTCCGTGAGGATGCAGGTTCGATCCCTGGCCTTGCTCAGCGTGTTAAGGATCTGGCGTTGCTGCAAGCTGTGCTGTAGGCCACAGAGGTAGTTTGGATCCAGTGTTGATGTGGCTGTGGTGTAGGCCAGCAGCCGCAGCTCCCATTTGATCCTTAGCCTGGGAACCTCCATATGCTGCAGGTGTGGCTGCAAAAAAGAAAAAAAAACTTGTTTAGCCATACATAAATATATATTATACATACATATATATATTATACATACAAATTACACATACATACTACAAAGGAAAACAAGGACACAGTAACGCTAATTAATGAGGAACTGTGCTAACAAATGGACAATGTTTCCAAAACCTATAAGCTGTGCTCAGAGTGAGACATGGCGGGGCCACCCTGCCACCCAGCAAATGACACAAAGCCCCGCGTTACCCCGCCTTTCCGAGTGAGTGCAGCTCCCTCACCAGTGAGAAGTCCAGCCCTGCCCTGCCATCCGGCCCCCTAGACCAAGATGACTGAGTGCCAGGTTTTGGGGAGTGCTCCGTGCAGCCTGGACTCGCTCCCACAGTCCTCCTTGGGCTCATGCAGTGCGAGTCCAGACACGAAGGGGCCTTTCTAGACCTTTCTTACGATGCGCCCTGTGCTTCCTTGCAGCTGCAAGGTTATGAAGCTTAACATTTTCCTACCACCTGCATGTCCCTGGGACTTTGGTTGGCTGACTTCAATAACCCAGCAGTCAGCCCAGGGGTAACTAGGACAAGCGGGGTGGGGTGGGGTGCCGTGCGTACAGGCCCAGGGCACACAGGGGGCTCAGAAGGCACTGGCGATGGTTTCTTAGGCTAGCGGTGAATATCAGGTCTTTATTATTTTATAATCAAACGTTATTCTTTAAAACACGCATATGTTCACTCTTCTGCATGCCCGCTGCCCGGAGTGCACTGTGCTCTGCTCCCCTTCGTTGTAGCCACGGGGGCGCCCGTGGTGGATCTTGGGCCCCAAGCAAGGTTATCCCCGGGGCAGGGGAGGCAGTGGGGAAGGTCGCCTCAGACATGGCGGGAGCATGATTTTTTTTAATGCATAGGTTATATAAATTATTTTACTTGCATATGATATTTCTCTCTCTCTCTCACACACACACACACACACAAATTAATATGAAAAGAAAACAGAAGCCACCTCCCTGCTGAATGCCCAGGAGACAGCTAGACTTCCTCAAGGCACCACTTGGCTCTGAGACCAGCAGAACAGCCTCAAGGCTGGTTCTCAGGGCCCAGGGTCAAGACGTCCTCGAGGGAGGGAGTCTGAACTAGCAAGCGGCCCCTCATTCAGACCCTCCCGCCCACCCACATCCCTGCCCAGGCCTTGATGTAACCTCCCTTGGGGAAAAGAAACCTTTGAGCGTTTGTTTAGAGGCCTGATGTCCTTAAAAGGCTGGTTTGGGGCTTTGTTTTTTTAAATCTATGAGCCTGCAGCTCATTTCATCTCCCCAACAGCCTGGGGGCAGAGGGCAGGCCGGAGAGGAGGCGGGGGAGGACGGCTGGACCAGAACAGGAGGCGGCAACTCCTCAACAGCCTTGGGCCTCCCCTCCCCGAATTAGGGAGAGACAAGGCACAGACGGGATGGGAGGAGCCCGTGGGGAGCCGGGAGGAGCAGGTGTTTCCCCAGCTCCGCAGTGACATTGTGGGGATTCTAACCTGCTTGTCTGTTTGGATTTCCACTCAACGGGGCCCCACCTCCGGGCCCTGGCACCTCCCTCCTTCCTGTGGTGCTTCTAAAGACAAGCACCTTTTCATTCTCCAGGTCGTTGCCCATGGCCGCCTAAAGGAGGCAGCACCCGACCTGGTCCTGGGGTACACGCTCTCCCGAGGGTGGAGTGTGCGCTGACTGATGCGTGTAGGTTTCCTTTTGAGAGGCGTCGGCGCCGCCTTTGCACAGGAATTTCGGTTTTCTGTTTACTGTTGCAGCTACATCTGAAAAATCGAATGGTACTTTGACAATTGTATTTACCTAAGCTGTTTGGAGCAGTTATTTATTTAGCATGTGAACTCTACGCCTCTCTCAATAGGTTAATCATAGCTATTGTGAACATTTGAGAACTGAAATGGATACGAGCCAGAAAAATGTATTCTTTAACCAAAAGAATACACTTTGGCATTCTGGTTATTTTTCTTCAGTGAAGCTTGGTATTAATTTCGCAGGCATGAACTTCGACTTCTGAACTTTCAACCTTTTGGGCTCGAAATAGGAAAGGGAGTCGGTCGTTTTTAGATACAACTGAAACAGAGCCGTCTCAGCTTGGCCACTGAGAAACATCCAATTTGGGGGTAAGAGGGGAATTCTGTTTTCATTTTCTTGGTTTTTCACTGCCAAGAAAAGCAGTACAAGATTTCCTGCTTTTTAATTTCCCAGATGATTTATAGCTTTAGCACAATGTTGTTTACGGGAAAACCTCAGAAGAAAAATGATCTTTCTTCATCAACAGAAGGAATTTCGAGAGACATTCTTCAATTAATAGTCTTCTGTGTCCCCGGTGAGGCCTCTCCCTGCCAAGGGATCTTTCCTGGGGGCGGGGTCCCCCACTCTTAGGATGGTGCCTGACCTCCTTAGGAGCCCACAGCCCTGAAAGACTAGGTCCCACCTCCCTTCTTTGCTCATCTGCTGCCTCAGTGCTTTACGCTTCGGTCTGATTGTACCTCTCTAGGTTCCCAAACAAAATCTGCCTTTCACCCTCTCCGTCCTGGCCCTTTGCACACACCGTTCCTTCTGCCAGCTCATTCCTCCTCCTTACCCCCTATTCATCAGTCTTTCCTTAAACAGCTTAGATGTCACTTCTTCCAGGAAGCCTTCCCTGATGCTCTGGAATGAGGCAGTAATGCGTACCCTTCTCTTTGCTCAGACAGCTTCCCACGTGCTTGCTTATCCTGCTGGGTCATCTCGGCAATTCCTCTGCCTGCCTCCTTCACTAGCTCTGTGAGGGCAGCCACCGTGTTTATGCGCTCACTACTGGAGCCCTAGGGTTTGCCATGATTTTTGACACATAGGCAGTGCCTAATTAGTGCCAGATAAATTAATGAATACAGGCAGAATTTGATTGGTGTCCACCAAATGCTGGTATGAGATCACTTACAAGTTATTCATTCACAGTTCTTAAATGGTTTCCTCTTTCTTTCTTTTTCTTTTCTTTTTTTTTTTTAGTGCCTCACCTGCAGCACATGGGAGGTTCCCAGGCTACTAGGGGTCTAATCGGAGCTACAGCCGCCGGCCTACACCACAGCCACAGTAACGTCAGATCCGAGCAGCCTTTGCGACCTACACCACAGCTCACGGCAACACTGGATCCCTGGCCCACTGAGCGAGGCCAGGGATTGAACCCGCAACCTCATGGGTCCTAGTCGGATTCATTTCCGCTGCGCCACGACGGAAAATCTTGGGAAGAGTATTCTAGAAGGAAGCAATCACATGAGCAAAGGCACAGGGGATAAGTCTGGGCATGTCTAGGGAATCCAGCAGGCCGGGGGCAGTAGGACAAGGAACGGAAGCAAGGAGAAGTTTAGAGATGGGGCTTAGGGCCAGACCGCAGCCCCAGTGCAGGAGGCCAGCCAAGGAAGGGCAGATGGAGGCGTAACTCCCTCATCTAACAAGTTTTGGGTTTTACGCATTTATGTCACCACTTTAGGGCCTGTTGCCCTTTCCTCGGTGGTCTGCAGCAGCACCCGGCCTCCCCACTTGCCTCAGGTCTGGTTCGTCCTCCGCTCCCCTGCAGGCAGCAGAATTTCCACAAAGGACCATGTCTTGGTGCCCACCCCCTGCCTATGGCCCTTCACGGCTCCCTAGTGCCCTGTGCACAGATTCTAAGCTTCTTGTCCTGAATTACAAGCACCCCCGGCCACACACACGCAGACCTCCTCACTGCCCCCACTCCTCCTAGGTCTCACGGGTTTTCATACACTTCTTGACTGGTCCCTCTGTTTTCTTCTGTTTGAGGCAGTCCCCAGCCCCCGCTGCCCTACTCTGTGCTGGGGACAGATGCCGATCGCTTCTTTGGCGATCCTTGCCCCGCTTAACCCCTCCGACCTGGCTGCACACATTGTTGCTTCCTGTTAATGGGCTAGACTGTGAGCTCCTTGGAAGAGAGGATGTTTGCCACGCTCACTATTCTACTGCCTTGCCAACCCCTGCTCAGGAGCGTCCCTGGGGATAGATGGGCAGAAGAAAGAAAGCCTTGGGAGTTCCCGTGTGGCTCAGCAGGTTAAGAACCTGACCAGTATCCATGAGGATGCAGATTCGATCCCTGGCCGTGCTCACTCAGTGGCTTAAGGATGAGCTGTGGTGTAGGTGTAGGTCGCAGATGAGGCAAAGAGCAGGTGTGGCTCTGGCTGTGGCTTCGGCTGGCATCGGCAGCTCCCTTTTGAACCCTAGCCTGGAAGTTTCCACATGCTGGGAAAGCCTTAGCTGGGCCTCCACCTGCCCACTCCCAGCTCCCCGCAGCCCCGCAGGCTGAAGGGGCGGCTGCCACCACGCCTGAAAGTGTGAAGTGGGACAGTTGCACTTGGGAGGAGGCCCTGGGAGGTCTGGCAGCTAGAAGCCCGCCACCAGGAGGGAGGGAGGGTCTGCCAGGGCTGGGGGCGGAGGTTGGCCGCCCCCTCCCGCCGGGGCCTGGGTGGAAGGGAGACACCCCCGCCCTCTGGCCAAGAAGCATCGGGAAGCACGGAGGGAGACTGGGGACTCCACATTCTTGTTACCCTTTCTCCCTTTCTCTCTATTTATCTTACCAGTTAGACCTGCCTGGGGCTATTTTTGCTTCCTCCTTGTTCGGCTGCCTGAGCAGCCTTGTGGCTTTAATTGGCCCATTTTCTGCGAGCCGGCAAGATGGTTCCCTCCCGGTCCTGCTGCCCACCTCCAGCTCCCATGGGGCCTGGGAGCCTAAGAGTGAGGCTAATTATGGAGAGAAAGGCCGAGACAGCGCAGAAGGAACGCGGGAGAGACACGGAGCCCCGTAGAGACGGTGGGGGGGGGAGTCAGCAACACGGAAGAGTGGGAGCCTGGAGAAACAGACAGAAGTAAATCATCGAGATAAGACAGAGAGAAACAGAAAGACAAAGAGAGACACAGAAACAGATGGATTTAGATTCCCGTTGAAGACAAAAGAACAGGTGGCCAGCCACCTGGAGGAGGAAGGTGGTAGCCAGGTGGGGGCAGGGAGCGGTGGGGCCGGGGAGGCTGGGTGGGTGGGGATGGGTGCATGGAGGTCTCCAGCAAGCATCCTGCTTCTCTGGGCCTAACTGGGACACGAGGGTGAGAGATCACAGGTTCCTACTGTCTGCAGGAGATGGTTGGCCAGGACGTCAAGGTGTTTGGCAAAGAGCAAGGTCTGGACCCAGTGGGGGAAGGAGGGGACCATTATTCCGAGGTGTGGGCTTTACACGTGTCCATCTTCATGCCTCTTGCATCTTATACGGCGTGCTAGGGTGGGGAGGGCAGGGCTTACCACTAGAATTTGTGTTTCTTCCTATTACAGGCCCTAGCCGGTCACCCACTCCCGTGGCTTTGCGTCCCTTCTGGGCTCTGAAGATACGGGGTGAGTGGGGCAGGGCTGCATTAGGTGATGAAGGGATGTTTAGTGTTTGCTGAAAACATCGTAAGGAGAAGGGGCTGATGGTGATGCTCCACGGTCCCCTGGCATTTGCTGTAGCCGAGGGGTGTCTGGAGGTGGGAGAGGGGGGTCCCTACCTCCCCTTGGCTGCAGTCAGGGACCGCGTCCCAGAGGAGGCAATGTGGGAGACGGTCTTGGAAGCTTTCCCCAGGGACAAGGCAGGGCAGGAGTTTCAGGCAGTGGGAACAGCCTATGCAAAGTGCAGTGGTATGGAAGTGAGGCGAGGAGGGTACCCAGGAAACGGAGAGGGAGGGTGGGGATCAGGGTGATGAGGCTGGGAAGGTAGGCAGGGCTTGAATGCCGGGCAAGGAGTTGGGGCAAATCAGTGGTGACGTCCAGGAAAGGAATTGCATGATCACATCTGAGCTTTTTCAGAGAAATTCCTGCCGGGATGCAGCAGAGCGCATTGGGGCTGGGAGAGAAGGAGGAGGCTGGGGCGAAGGCCCAGGGGAGAGAAGGAGGGTCTGGGTGGGGCAGGAAGGCCCGCGGGTGAGCGGTGCTGCGCTGGGCCAGCTGGCTGGGCTCATTAGGCCTCTCGTGCCGGCCCAGCTGCCTCTCTCTAGACTGTTCCATGACCCACAGCCACAGAAACCTCAAGAGGGGCTTCATGGCAGCTTTGAGACCAGCTGGTCCACGGCTCTCAAACTCAGGTGACTTCGGGGGACTTCAGGGAAAGTAGCTGGAGCGAGCCAGTTGGAGTCAACAGGGCCTGGGCCGAACTGGAGTACACCCTTGAGCTCAGTTTTTGGAAAACAAGATGTTGGTTGAAAGAAATGGCTGATCAAGTTTGTCCCTCAAGCATCCCTAATTTTTGACCTCTGATGTCACCCCTCACCCACTTTCTTTTTTTTTTTTTTTGGCTTTTTACGACCGCACCTGCAGCATATGGAAATTGGCTAGGGGTTGAATCAGAGCTACATCTGCGAACTACACCACAGCCCACAGCAGCGCCGGATCCTTAACCCACTGAGTGAGGCCAGAGATGGAACCTGCGTCCTCGTGGATACCAGTCCGGCTCGTAACCCAGTGAGCCACCGTGGGAACTCCTTCCCTCCCCTACATGTCACAAGTGGGGAGGCCAAGGCCAGAGTGGGCGAGAGACTTGTCCAAGTGCGAGCTCCTTGTCCTCATGATCCAGCCGAACGAACACCTTCATTTACGGAGGAGGAAACTGAGTCTCAGAGAGGTGAAGTGGCTGACCTGAGACCACACAGCTCTGGGGGCGGGGGGGGGGGGGAACGGGATGAGCCACAGCCACAGGCAACACTCATTTCTGGAAAGTGACTCAGGCCCTCCCACCACCCTGGACCGAGGGAAGCAGAAATGTCAGGGGAGCGGGGGAACTGCTGATTACCCGATGAGAGATAATTGGTGGTGGGAGGGGTGAGGTCGGCTTAATGAGAGGGTAGCTGGGGTGGACACGTCTTGGTAGGAGCGAATATGGGGGCTGGGGGTGGTAAGGATCCCCAGGGGGAGGGGTTCCAGCTCCTGAATACAGCTGACGGGGGCCCACAGCCGCCAACCAGCTGCCGGGCAGGGGGCCGGGGCCAGGGCTGGGGACAGCTCAGCCTCAAAGGTCCAAATCGCCCTGGCCTGGGGCCTGCTGAGCTGCTGATTATTCCAGACGGAAACCCTGCCGAGCTGGACTTTAGAGAATAATCATCACAGCCAATAATAATGCCTCCCACCTGCTCTGAGCTTTTAACATGTTCAGCTACCAGCGAGCAGCTTGTCTCATTCGGAGAGCTGGGCGGTGGGGTTTGCGGCAGACTCTAAGAGCAGGAAAGAGTCCAACAGAGGTCAAAGCCAATGTTACCTCCTCGAGCCTCAGTTTCCTCAAGTGCAAAATGGAGATGTTGAGATCTGCCTCAGTTTATCTTTTCATCCTCATCTTCTACCTCGGACCCGCCCAAACCCTCTTACTGCATCCCCAAACACACACTCATTACAATTCAGACCCACAGCGCACTGTTGATCAACTCCTCTGAGGTCACTGCCTTTGTTCTGTATCAAATGCCAACCTGCTCCAGGATCAAGCATCACAGTGAACTCCTCTTCATCCTACAAAGCCCAGTGCCACCTTCCCTGTGAAGCCCTCCCTGATTCTCTTTGGACAGAGTTAATCTCTCCCTCTGGGCTGCCACTGTTCTGTGTATATTACAGTGAGATATACTTATATCTTTGCCCATCTCTTTCCCCCCAGCCTGGGACTTCTTTGAGGCCAGGGAGACCAGACCTTACTTATCTCTGTGTTCCCATAGCTTAGAACAATTCTAGCACACATTAAATCCTCAAGCACTAGTTCGTGAACTGAATGATCACACCAGCTTATGTTTGTCACTTTCTGTGTCTGTTTCCTCCACTAAGCTGGGAGCCGCCTGGGGGCAGATCTGAGCCCTATTCATCTTTATATGTAGTACCTGGCACAGAAGAGGTCCTCAGCAAGGGTTGGCAGGTGGCTAAACAAAGGCAAGCACTTTGCTCATTATAAAGCAAGGTCTACGGGAAAGGTGGGACAGAAACTAGTCCTGGAATTTCCGTCATGGCTTAGCAGTTAACGAACCTGACTAGCATGCATGAGGACACGGGTTTGATCCCTGGCCTCGCTCAGTGAGTTAAGGATCGGGCGTTGCCGTGAGCGGTGGTGTAGGTCACAGACGCAGCTTGGATCCCACGTTGCTGCGGCTGTGGCGTAGGCCAATGGCTACAGCTCCGATTAGACCCCTAGCCTGGGAACCTCCATATTCTACAGGTGCGACCCTAAAAAGACAAAGAAAAAAGAAAAGAAACAAATCCTTAGATGGAAGAGAAGTTAGGCAAGGACGTTATTCAGAGTGTGTGTCCTTAAGGTGGTGGGTGTGTCTGTCTGCATATCCGGGAATATGTCTGCTCACATGTGTATGATGGGTATTATTTGTGGGGCTGTATGTGTAGGTATGTAAGGATGTAAGTGTTATTTGCTATGTGTGTGTGTGCGTGTATTATTGTGTGTGGTGTACGGGTATTACTGTACTACTGTGTGTAAGTGTTCTTGGTCTAGAGTCTGTGGGTAAGTCTGTGTGTGTATAACTGTCTGTGCATCTGTGGTTTGTGTGTGGGGGTGTGTGCTTGTGTATGTGAGTGAGTGTGCGGGGGGTGTGCTTAAATATGTGTGTGTGTGGAGGTGTAGTGTTGCATTGGAGTTGGAAAGATGAGATAGGAGGGAGAAGGATAGACAGACCTTGTGATCGTCATGGGCCAAGTGCAACGAGCAAGAATGCACAGGGGTTCCCAGGAGAGACCCCCATGCCTTGCAAACCCCGTTCCCAGCGGCTACTCCATTCATTCATTCCTTCGGTCACTGATGCTGACTCGGCTGGGCCCTTTGTTGGTTGCTCAGGATCTGACAAGTCCCCTCCCTCCAGGAGTGCCCAGTTTCCTGGGGGGAAGGCGTGCAAAAAACAGTCACAGGGATGTGCAAACAGCACCACGACAGAGGGACCCAGGGCAATGTGGGAGAGCCGAGGAGGGGCCCCTAAGGCAGGTGGGGGGGGCGGTCAGAGCAGGCTTCCCAGAGAAGGGGTCACCCTGGCTGAGCCCTGGCGCGACGGTCTTGCCTGGGATGGATGGCTTTGCTGGGCGGCCAAAAGCTGCTGCCCGTGGCTGGCTGACTGGAGGGCCCCTCCTGTCCTCCAGGGGCCAGCTCGGCCTGGTTTGCTGGCTGCCATTGCTGTCCCCCTGCCCCCTCCCTGGGTCTCCCTTCCCAGCAGGGCCCTGCAGGGAAAAGGACTGTTCTAACTAGGGAGGGATGAGAAGAAAACCAGAGATGAGAAAATGGAGAGGGCTCCGGACGGCTCTCCTTCCGCAGGGGCCCTGGCTGCGTGCCCCTGAACCTCCAGAGCGTTCGTGGATGTGAACTTGTACATGCCCAGCCTGCCAGCTCGGCAGTTCCTGGAGGGCAGAGGGACATTTTTATAGTCTCTTCCTCACCCCATGCACAGGGCCGGGGTGGCAGGAAGTTCAGCTGCGTGTGGCCAGACTGACCTGCAAATTCTACAGCCAAGTGTGGGCAAAACACCCAAATTGGTTGATAAAGGAAGCTGGTCGGCAGACCAGACTCTGGAAGAGAAAAGATCAGGCTCTTGTAACTAATGTGATTTTAAATCCTTATTCATAGGCAGGCCTAGAATTCTTTTTTTTTTCTTTTTGGTTTAAGAAAAAAGCTTGAGAAAATTAGATGGCAAACATGCCAGCATTCTGAAGGCTGCAATTCCATTTAGTGCTTCTGTCTCTTATTGAGCACCTGTTATGCACCGGGATCTGTGCTGCACAGGCAAAGCTAGGAAGCTGTGGCCCAGGGTGAGACACGGGACTAGGATGTGACTCAGGCCCCCACCTGGGGCTGCAGCCGATGGGAAGCTTCTGTTTGGTCGGAGGAAAATTTGGAAGAGCTTCATGGGAGAGCTGACCTTTGAGATGTGCTCTGAAGAAGGAAAGATGTTTTTGAGGAAATGACTGGCATGTGCAAAGGCCCAGAGGTGGGAATGGCGGGTATTTTTCATAAAATAGTAAGCAGCACCCTTTGACTTTGAACCTAAATGCCGGTCAGTGCAGTGGAGTGGTGCCATGAACTCAAATGTGAGGAGCTGGTGTCAGCCCCGGGCTCCCGTCCTCCACTTGCTGTGTGGCCTTGTTCCATTCACTTCCCCCTCTGTGCAGACTTTTTTAGGTGACCACATACAGACTGGAAATGTGGCTGCAAAGACGACGGGTGAGGTTCTCACAGCCCTGCCAAGCTGCTCCTTGCGCAGACACCACTAACTCCCTGGGATGAGCTTTTATGTTTGAGGAAACGTGATGTGGTGGGAAAGGGCGTGGCTCTAGGTCCAGACTACATAGGTTCAAATCCCAGCTCTGCCACACACACTCCATGAATCCTGGAGCAAGGCCTGCTAAACTTTCTGTGCCTCAGTTTCTTCGTCTGTAAATTGGGGATATAAGGAAAGCTACTTCATGGCGCTGTTGCTGGGAACGAGTGAGCTAATAGATGTAAAATGCTTAGGACAGTCCCAGGCATGCACTCTGTAAGAGTGTCTCCCCTCGGCCCCACACATCCCAGTGTTTCTGCAGATCCTACTCAAGGCGGCCGCTGTCCAGGCATTCTTGCTTCACCTGATTTTTTTTTTTTTTGTCATTTTTTAGGGCTGCACCCATGGCATGTGGAGGTTCCCAGGCTAGGGGTTAAATCAGAGCTTCAGCTGCCAGCCTATGCCACAGCCACAGCAACGCAGGATCCAAGCCGCCTCTGCAACCTACACCAGAGCTCACGGCAATGCTGGATCCTTAACCCAATGAGAAAGGCCAGGGATCGAACCCGCGACCTCATGGTTCCTAGTCGGATTTGTTTCTGCTGAACCACGACGGGAACTCCTTGCTTCCCCTGATTTAACCCAGTCTCCTTACTGTTGATGGGATAATGAGTCCAGGTGATGAGAAATCCCTGCCCAGGGTCTCAGTGATTTAGAGCTGGAGTTCACAGTGGTTTCCTGAATCTGAGACCAGAGCTTATTGTAATACAGTGACCTATGGGGATGGGCTTGCCGACAGAATCCCCCCAGGGCTTGAGATGGAAACTTCTGGAATCTTACTCTCCCATCTGCGAAGCACTACCTGATGTCCAAGGCCTCCCAGCTCTGCGGGCTGGGACCACACCCCCAGGGCTGGCCCATCAGAGCAGCGGCGGGGCCAGGGGAGGCCAGTACCCCGTCCTCTTCAGCCCGATCACCCCCCTCCATCTGAGATCAGCTCAGATCTCTGCTCCACTGTCCCGGGCCCTTTCTTTCTTTTATACCTTCTCCAAAGTTCAGCTCTAGCCTTGGGGCCTCGCAGGAAAAAACACATGTCCCCTCAGCTGGCCTTTGAGGAGAGGGGCCAGGCACCCAGCTCAGGCCCCGGATGGGCCCAAGCCAGCGGCCGGCACCAGCCTTCAGAGATACCCTGGCTCCAGGTGACCTGGGTCTGAGAGCCCCGGAGGATGGGGACTCACTCCAGCTTTGCAATCGGAACCTCTTCCAGATCAGCAGAGATGCTTCCAGCCCTCGGAGAGAAAACCCAGAGAGGTGCTTCCAAGGTGGGGTTCAAAGAGCATCGCACCAGAGTCACCGCGGTGGCGGGACTAACGGAGGCTCGTTCAAAGGGCCGATCCCGGGGCCTTGCCCAAGACTTATAAGGTTAGACTTTGGGGGCTGGGGCCCAGGCCACTGCCTGTTAGCCAGGTCCCCTCGTGAATCCCGAATACTGGAACTCAAGGGACAACAGAGGTGGGAAAACCTTAGTACCGGGAGTCCTCTGCACTGTCCGTGCCCTGTCACCACGCTCGCTGGGGGACTCCAGGGAGTCCGCTCGTACTGATGAGCAAGCCCCAGCCTTCCCTCCTCTCTCCCCAGCTGCCCACGCTGCTCACACGTTCCCCGCAGTTTCTAAATTCAAAATGGGGCCGTTTTAGCTGTATATCAGCTCCCTTCCCCTGGGCACCGTGCCTTGGGAGTGTGCCCGCCCGCCGGCGAGGAGCCTGGGCCCTGCTGGCAGGGGACAAGGGTGACACCTGTGGCCCTGCTGCAGGCCAGAGCTGGGGGTGGGGGCAAGTGTGGGGGTTTCCTGACCTAGAACACTCCCCGACTTCCTTCCTTCCTTCCTTTGTCTTTTTGGGGCCACATCTGAGGCATATGGAGGTACCCAGGCTAGGGGTCAAATCGGAGCTGTAGCTGCCAGCCTACACCACAGCCACAGCAACGTGGGATCCGAGCTGTGTCTGCCACCTACATCGCATCTCACAGCAACGCTGGATCCTTAACCTGCTGAGCGAGGCCAGGGATCGAACCTGCGTCCTCATGGATCCTAGTCGGGTTTGTTAACCACTGAGCCACAGTGGGAACACCTGCCCCGACTTTCCGGACGCAGCTAGGCCTCCTCCTCCCTTCCTTCCCGAAGTCCACCTTTTCCATCCTTCCCCCGTGGTGGTGTGGGAGCCGGGAGACTCACCTGTGGAGGGACATCCTGGCTGGGCCTGGGAGTTGGCTCAGTGGGCGGGCGGGGAGCGTGACACCCACTCTGGCCCCTGCAGATGGTCCCACGCCTCATTCACTGTGCAAAGCGTTCGTTGAACACCTGCTGCGTGTAGCTTGCTGTGCTGGGTGCTGGAGGGGGGAGGGTGGGGGAAGGGAGACCATTTGGGGGCGTAGAAAGAAATAGAAGACCGGGGGAGTGGAGAAGCCCACACGCGGGTTTAGAACAATCACCGAGCAGCACGCCAGGCAGGGCGAGACGCACGCGTCTAAATCCAGTCTGCACGCGCTTGCTCAGCCGGCCCTGGGCTAACTGTCTCAGGAGAGTGGCGTGTGTGCTGGGGTGGAGGGGGGCAGGGGAGAGGCAGAGACAAGCAGGACCGAGTTCTAGGCCACCATGGACTTGCTGTGTGGCCTTGGGTTAGTTGATTCCCCGCTCTGAATCTGTCTCTTCCCCCGGAGACGCTACCTGGAAAATGGCAGACTTAAAACAAATTTGCCCGACACTGAGCAAGGGTGTGGCTTCTTGGGCATCTGAGTACGCTCTCAGCTGGAGGTCTGATAACACCCCGACAGGCTGTGTAGGGTAACGGTTAGAGACCCCGTATTAGGGGTCACAGACTTCCACGGAAAACCAACTGCGTCACTTACACGTGGATGTCCCTGTCCTTACATAGAATGGGCAGATCTCCAGCGACACAGGGAGGAGGATTTGATGAGATACCCCTGGTTTGGGGAGGGATGCCTGGATGGGTACCCAAGGATGGGGCCGGGGATGTGAAGCTCATAAAGCACTGGTTTCCTCCTTTGTTTTTATTCATTGGTAATTACAATATTTACTCAGCGTGTGTGCATGTGTGTGTGTCTGTGTGTGTGTATCTGTGTGTGTGCGTGCCTGTGTGTATGTATGTGTGTGTCTGTGTATGTGTGAGGGTTCCAAAGAGTGCAAGAACAGAGAAAGGCTTGTTTCTGTGACAGACCACATGAGGAATGAGGCTGAGGAGCCCCAGGATGAAGGCACCCAGCACAATGCCTGGAAGTTTGTAAGCACCTGTGGCTTTTAGAAGACACAGTTCTTGCCCGCAATTCTTTAACATCTGCTGCTGACTCTTTTCTCACCCTTCTCCTCCTCAGTTATATCTGTTCCCTGAAGACTGTCAGAGCCCTCCCTTCTGTCCAGCGTCCAGCTGGGCCTCTCTACCCAGTAACTTGGTCCTGAGCTAAGCCTGGTTCCTGCCCTCATTGGGCAGCGCAGAGTTGAGGGTTATGTGTGCAGGCTTTGAAAAAGGAGACCCATGTTCCGATTCTGGTGTGACCTTCACTGGCTGTGTGATCTAGGACAAGTTACTTAGCCTCTCTGTGCTTCAGCCAACTCCTCCATAAGAAGGACTAGCAACGGACACCACGGAGCTCTTGTAAAGATGAAATGAGCAAGTGCATGTAAAACAGCGCATACTAAGCAACCAGCAGGTGGGCTGTTCCGCAGTTTAAGGCCATGCAAGCTATTGGGTGTCTTTTTTTTTTTCTTCTTCTTCTCAGGGCTGCACCTGTGGCATATGGAAGTTCCCAGGCTAGGGGGTCTTCCCTAGTCACAGCAATGCGCGCTTCAGGTCAAATCGACAGCTTGCGTTAATGCGGGGAACGCCCGTTTTCTTAACTTTAGCAGAGCCATCTCCCTGCCTGGGCCATCATGCTGGAAAGTGGGAAATCAAATGAGGAGATGGATCTGTGTGAACATGTGGTTCAGTAGAAGTTCCCCTGGAAAGGCGGGAGGTGAGGGGTCCAGGGAGAGCCTGTCTGGATGTTTTCAACCGTCGTGGGCCTGGGGATTGTCATGGAATGAGCCGCTCACCGACCCTGGCTGAGCAGTCTTCAGCGCATGAGGACGCGGGGCTGCAAAGGCACATCCGGTGTGCAGGAGCTGGGCTCCACTGGGAAGGTTCCTCCGAGGGAGCAAGGCTTGGGCAAGGGATGGCAGCCCAGCCTGGACTCTAGCCAGTCGAGGGAGGAGGAGCAGAAGCTACGCGATGGCTGAGCAAACTGACCTGAGCGGGGGGCCTGGACACTCTCCCCCCCCTCCCCCTCCGTCCCTCCTCCTTTTCCTCTCCCATCCTCCCCCCTCCCCCCCGGAAAAGTGATTTTATCCTGACCAAGCAGAAGAGAAAATTCAATCTGATGGCATTTTACGTCAATGTCTTTAAATGTCTGTGACATCCTAAGAGAGCGAAAGAAAGAAGATTCCATCCACTTCAAAAATCTTGATTTAAAAATGTAAATACACGAAGATATAATCAGAATTGAAACAAGTAAACGGAAGCATTTAATCAACCTCACGTAGGCATAGACAGATGAATTAAAGAGTGTGCACATGTGTGTGTGTGTGTGTGTGTGTGTGTGTGTGTGTGTGTATGTTTTTTTTTTCTTTTTAGGGCCTCAGCCGTGGCACATGGAAGTTCCCAGGCTAGGGGTTGAATTGGAGCTGCAGCTGCCTGCCTACGCCACAGCCACAGCAATGCTAGATCCGAGACTCCTCATGACCTACACAAGTGCATGGCAACCCTGGATCCTTAAGACACCGAGCGGGGCCAGGAATGGAACCCACGTCCTCATGGATACCGGTTGGGTCTGTTACCGCTGAGCCACGATGGGAGTTCCCAGGAAATGTGTATATTATCAGAATCCAGAGATTGGGCCAGGGAGCTGGGGAGACAAGACTTTGGGTTTGGTTTTTTTTAAGTCCATGACAGAACCTGGAAACAGGATTCAGGGATGCCTCTGGGGCACCAACAAAAACTTAACCAGTATCCTAGGAGAAATTTCTTACTCTAAGCAACTTCAACTAGCTGGGCTCATGACTGCCCCTTGTGGGGCAGGCAGCCCCAATTAACCCAATTAATAATGGCTACACATCTCTGCACTCCAGAAAGATTTGGAGTTACCTTTGAATAGGCTTATGGGAATCAAAACAGTAGTATTTTATTTTTCTGTTATATTCTTACTTGTAATGCTAAGAAAATTTCGCCTATTAAAGTGAGAGTCTAATCATTCTAATTTAAAATGTAATTGAACAATTAATTTCCATGTGTGGGTTTAAGCTGAAATCTTACTAAGCTTATACTGAGCAATAGAAATAGTTAAGAGCATTTTAGTTTCACTACACATACACATTTAATTGACTAGATGTAAAAGAATTAGTTAGGTACCCAGGGAGTTAAAAAGGAAATCTAACAGAGGACTAAGAATTCTTTTGAGATGTATCATAAGCTCAGAAAAGTCCTCAGATCACAAAGTGAACCTGAACCAGATCAAGAAACATAATGTGGGAGTTCCCGTTGTGGCTCAATGGATTAAGGACCCGACACCATGTCCATGAAGGCTCGGGTTGGCCTTGTTCAATGGGTTAAGGATCCAGCACTGCTGCAAGCTGTGGCGTAGGTCACAGATGTGGCTTAGATCTGGTTTTGCCGTGGCTCTGGCATGGGCTAAGCTGCAGCTCTGATTTGACCCCTAGCCATATGCTGCAGGTGTGGCCTTAAAAAAAAAGAAAAAAAAGAGAGAGAGAGGAAGAAAGAAATCTAATGTTACTGGGACCCTAGGAACATCCCTTCCCTTTGATTCTGTGTCTCCTCTGGTCCCTCCCTCCCCTCCCCCCAACCCCTGGAAGGGAAACCACTCACTCAAACCATTAAATTTATAAATACGATATGAATTGTTTGAGGCATGCTTAATTAATTACTTGCATTTATAAACAGGACCAAATGTCATTCAAAGCCCTCTTAGAAGCGGTTGCTAAAATCTGCTCTGTATAAACAGAGAAAGATTTGTTAGCAGATTTCAAAGCTTAAGAGACAACCAGGGTTAAGACTTTGTCAGTTTAGTAAACCGAACCGCAGTTATTTAAACTCAAAGTAAACTTCTCAGTCGTCTTTTTTGGGCACAACCACTGGTTGTGAAATCACCACGAGACTTAAGTGAACATGCGTCAAGTCTGGGGCAGAGTCATGGTCCAAAGTCTTAAAAGAATCTTCTTTAAATTACACATTATGCCTCTGTACTTTCCTTACGAAGAGAGCCCATCCCCAATTCCTAACGCTTGTTTCCAAAGCCACATCTTTAAATGGCATTAAATTACCTACAGTTTACTTCAAAATGCTTCAGATAGACCATGTGACTTTTAATCCATACTCAAGGACAGTCCCTTAAATAGGAGTACGGACTCCCAAGATGGGTGATTAGTATTTGAAAGACCCATCAGAAGCCCACAATTCATAGGGGGAACCATAAGCATTTCAGTCGTCTTTATCTCCAATAGGCCCTGGAGGGTTTTTTCATTTGCATAATGGGCATAGAATGACTTTTGATTGGTGAATGCAATATGTAAGCAACTGTGTTGATTGGCTGCGGATACAATCCTGGCGCTGTCCTGTCTCTATGACCAAGGTCATAGAATTCAGTGGGTCCTGGAGTCCACAGAAAGTCCTCTAGATTCAAAATTTCTGTCTGTTCTTGTGCATGACCTATCAGTGGAGAATGTCATTGCCTGCCTACCTCTAGAATCTCAGCAGAATTCAGCACAAATACTGTTGCATCCACCATGGGTAAATCCTTCATGCAAGAAACATCTAACAGCGAGACCTGGGACTTTATGGGGGCCTGCTTGGCAGTATATAACACATACTTGCTAATAAACTTGTGCCCGTGTGGCCAAATTCAGTATGAGACTTGCTTTCATTGCAACTTACGCCTGGTAGTCAGATTGTTGGGGAGAAGACCACGAGCCCCCCAGTCCCTCTACTTGTCAAACGTTGTTGCTATTTACTGCAGTGGGTCCGATATTTGTGAGCGACCCAGCTGGTTCAGCGGAGAAGCCAGGCTATGGGCCATCGGTGAATGGGTCCGGTGGGAGACCTTGGACCTGGTTGGGAGACACATCTCTGGGTGGGGACGTTCCTGGCCCACCCACTCCCAGACTGTCATCTGCTCCAGCTCTGGGTAGTGGTATTGGGGCTCAGCTTCCTCAGATTCTTTGAAAATGTGCCCAGGGGGCTCTTGGCTTCATCCCATTCCAGGACCTGGAAGTTTGAGGGTGGGGTGGATCGACTTCCTTACAATAGAGCCTGGGGCCCCTGTGGGGTCCTTCTGTCCTCTCCAGTACTTGATGTCAATGGGCCTGCTCCCACTTATGTAGAGCCCAGCTACCTACCAGTGTGCATTTCAGGGACAGCCTCCGGGTTCACATGAAATGTTAGTGACTTCTCTTCAAAGTCTCCTTCGAGGTCCATCTGGAAATGGCTCTTTTGAAAAGGAGACGGCAAATCCCTCCTACTCCGCCCTACCTCTCTCTCCTTCTCCACTCCTCCTTTCCTTTCTTTCATCCCAAGCGTGGAGCTTTCTAGATCCAAACTGAGTACAAGCCAATCAAGCGTACATTTCATAACTCAGTTCTCCGGGACCCACGCTTAGTCTTAAAGGACACTGACTTGTTCTTCCACATCCGGCTTCTTCCTGGGCTTTTCCCCGTAGAAGACTAGCTCAAACGGCAGCCCTGAAGAAGAGGCCTTCTTTTGGTTGAAACCCTCAAGTTCACTCCAGGCAGCTCCCTGACCACACCAGCCATAAACTCCTTGCCCTGCCCCCCGCCCCCCCTGCTGAAACCTCCAGGCACACAGAGCCCCAAGAGCTTCCAGAACACTCCAGACTCCTCGGCAAGGGCAGCCTTTTCCTTGGTGGCCCTCCCCACCTGCCTCCCAGGACTCCCTCCACTCTGACAGCCCAGGGGTCCTAGCGCCGTCCTTCCCTCAAGCTGAGCGCTGGTCCCCAGCCGGCAGGGAGGTAGGTATTGTGCTCACATCCATCAGCTGCTCTTCGTGTCCTCCCAGCCAGCCGGCCAATCAAGGTCACAGTGCCGGTCTTTGGTTTACTTGCAGGAAAATAGCATGGAAAACATGAGGAAGAGTGGGAAGGGAGAAGGGGAGTCTGAAGTGGATCATGTTTGGGAGACAATTTTTTCTTGTTGTTTGTTTTTCAGGGCTGCACCCACTGCACGTAGAGGTTCCCAGGCTAGAGGTCAAATCGGGGCTACAGCTGCCAGCCTGCACCACAGCCACAGCAACGCCAGATCCGAGCTGTGTCCGCAACCTACAGCACAGCTCACAGCAACCCCAGATGCCCGGCCCACTGAGCGAGGCCAGGGATCGAACGCTCATCCTCATGGATACTGGTCAGATTCCTTACTGCTGAGCCATAATGGGAACCCTAAGGGGGACAATTTTTAAAGGTAATATGGAGCTGTGTTGGTCACTAGGCTCCCTGTGGGAAACAGCTGGTGTCAAAGGCCCTGGTGTCAAATGACTTTGTCGACCACTGAATCCGGGAGCTGTAGGAAAGCGGGTTAAAAGACCATTTATTTGTGCTCAACACCCCTGCAGCAGAAGGAGCAGGTCCCGCCTCAGCCGGTCCGTGCTGTCCTCTATCTCCCAGCTCTGCCTCCGGGAGGTGACAGCGGGCGGCCCCGGGCCTGGCCTCTCACTCATGCGGTTCACCTAGTGTAGAGATGGCTCATCCTGGGAGTTACTCCTCTACAGCAGGGGTCGCTTTGTCCACGACATCCTTACCCTCCGGAGTTCCCTAATTAGGAACCAGGCCATTTTAACCCACCCAGATGGGGCTCAGACTCTGCGCTTTGAATCTTTGTCCACATAAGGTACTACGAGTGTTCCTTCATCTTTAAGGCTGTCGCAGAATCCAGGATCCTGAAAAGATCCAAAAGATCTGGGTTTGAATCTGATCCCTTGAACTCCCTAGCTGTGTGACTTTGGGCAAGTCACTTAACCTCTCTGAGCCTCTATTTTATCCTCTGAAATGTGGAGATTTGTAGAACCGTCCTGCAGGGTTAGCATCCTCATGGACCCAATCAATTTCCTGGCACACCCTGAGTGTTCAGCAAGTGCTGGTTTCCTCCTCTTCTGGGCATAGAGGGGAGAGGGACCCCCAGGGCTGCATGGTAAGTCAACCTGGCTGGCTGGCTCTGGGACACGGGCTGCTTGGCGGAGCACAGCTGAGGGTGGACTCTGCCAGCCACGCTTTGGGCAGTGTTTCTGCAGCTGGAGAGGCCCTGGTCCCAGAGGGCAAAGAGGTCTCAGAGTCTCCACCCCACTCTGGGGAGCAGCCCAATTGGGGGAGCCTTGGGGTGGAGGTGGGGTTGGTGATGAGCGTTGCAGTTGAGGCTGCCATCCTTCTGAGCCAGCTGTCATTAGTTGTTCTGGCTCATAATTGGGCTGTAAGCACCCTTTGGGACCATGATTATCTGTGATTAGCCTCTTCGTGCCTGGGAATGCTGATCCTACACTATCGGCCCCTCTGCCGCCCCAGCGCTTCCGGGGGACCCTGCCAGAAGCAATCAGACAACAGATTCCTGCTCAGAGAGACCCGCATAGCAAGCTCCTTCTTGCCCTTTGCTAGGCCTGTGCCAGCACGACACCAGGAAATAGAATTGCTGAATTGCTCTGTTCCTGATGGTGGGCGCCAGCTTCCTTCCTCTCTAGCTAGTGAGGGATGCAGGCGTATAAAAAAGAAAATCTGGGGAGTTCCCGTCATGACTCAACAGTTAACAAACACGACTAGTATCCATGAGGTTTTGGGTTCGATCCCTGGCCTTGCTCAGTAGGCTAAGGATCCAGCGTTGCCGGGAGTTGTGGTGTAGGTCGCAGACGCGGCTCAGATCCCGTGTTGCTGTGGCTGTGGTGTAGGACGGCAGCTGCAGCTCTGATTTGATCCCTAGCCTGGAAACTTCCATATGCTGCGAGTGCGGCCCTAAAAAGACCAAAAAAAAAAAAAAAAAAAAAATCCATCCCAGGGCAATGTGGCCTGGTGATGCAGGATGCAGACTGAAGTCAGACCAGCCTGGGATCTCACACTCGCTTTGCCACCTACGAGCTATTTGGCTTTGGGCAAGTTAGGAAGCCCTCTTAGGCTTTTCTCACCTGTCCGGGGAGGATACCTGCCTCAGGAGTTGGCAGCGAGGATTTTGTAGGTTCACAGGTCAGCCATTCAGCTCATCAGCTGGTCACAACGTCTCCACTGAGTGTCTCCAATGTGCCAGGAAACCACCTGCAGGTACAGGTGAGCTGGATGGAGATTTTGGGGCTCAAAAGGCTCATATTGTGGGCAGACAGAAAAGACGTACACATTATTGACAAAGTCCTAGGTAAGAATCGCTACCATAGGGCCCAGCAAGTGATACGTTGGCGGCGGTGGCCGGGAAGTGTTCTCAGAGGCGGTAGCCTTTGACGGGACCTAAAGGGTGAGCAGTGGCCAGACAGGCAATGGGGGCCAGAGCCCTGAGATGAACAAGCTTGGCTCATCTGGGGTCAGGAGGGCCCCTGGGCCAGCAGTGTCCTGGCAGACGGGGCAGGGGCCATCAAATGGGCCACCATGGCACATGGGGATTTGGTTCTGATCACAGAGCGGGGAGCCTCTGACGGGATTACAGCAGGTGTGGTCAGATGGGTTTCCATCTTTAGAGAGAGCACTTTGGTGGGGTGCTGGGGATGAATTCTAGGGGGCCTGGGTGGAGGCAGGGAGGCCAGCTGGGAGGCTGCTGCCATAGTCCAGGCCCAGGAGGATGGGAGCTTGAGCCTCAGTGGGCAGTGGGGTCAGAAAAAAAAAAGCAGATTTTAAGATGCCTCGAGCCAGCGGGACTGGCCATGCGATTGGATATGGACATGGAGGAAAGAGAATTTATGCTTTAACCTGAGAACTGGGTGGATGGTGCCATTTTTTACTGAGTGGGGAAGGCCTGGGGGCTGGTAGAGGATGTGAGAGAACCAAGAATGAGGTGCCTGTAAGATGTCAGAGTAGAGATGCTGACTAGGAAGCTGAGGCATCAGACCAGGAGAAGCAGGAAGCCGGGGATGGGGGTGTACCTGCTGAGTGGCCTGCATGGACGTGGCGTATAAAGACACGGTCGGGTCATGATCACCCTGGCAGTGGATGCAGAGGGACACAGAGCGGGGGAACTTCCCACCACCCACCTTCAGGAGGGAGTGAGGAAGCACATGCAGCAGAGAAGGAGCAGCAGGAGGCTAAGACGGGGGCCTCGGAAGCTGGAGGAGGAGGTCAACCCGGCGAATGTGGTGTTCAGAGGGCAGTGCAGGCATGGGGTCACTGTTCCATAAATAGCAGTTGTTCTGAGCATTATTAGTGTGGGTGATTGAATAGGGTTTCTTGCTTTGTGTTTTGGGAGACACAGGAGGGAACGAGTTTATCAGTGCAATCAAAGAAGACTTCCTGAAGGAGGTGGCATTTAAGCTAGATTTGGAGAAATGGGTAAACATTTGACAAAAAGAAGAAACAATTTCTTTCCACCCTCCCTCCCTTCCTTCTTTCTTTCCTTCTATCCATCCTTCCTTCTGTCCTTAATTCCTTCCTCCTGTCCTTACTTCCTTCCTCCTGTCCTTCCCTCCTTTCTTCCCCTCCTCCCTTCCTCTATTCAATACATTCTTGGGAGTCCCCGCTAGGTGTAGTGAGGGCCCTGTTTTAGGTGCTGGGGAAACATCAGCGAAGAGATGAATGTTCCAGGCACCTTGAAGCATTCAACCCAATAGAGGCCAGACAATAAACTAATTAGCGGGTCATGTCTGGTGGTGAAAGATGCTAGGAGGAAAAGCATAGCTGGTTAAGGGGCAAGAGAACCAGGGAGGGACTCTTCTGGCTAGGATGACCAGGAAAAGCCTCTCTGAGTGGCTGACACTTGAGCAAAGACCTGAATAAAGCAAAGGAGACCAACCTGTGGCTGTCTGGGGAAGTATGTTCCAGGCAGAGGGAACAGCATGGCAAAGATCTTGAGGTGCATGCAGCAAAGAAAGAGGAGAGAGGGTGGAGATGAGCCGGTCAGATGGGTGGCTGGGGTGAAGTCATGGGGGCGGGGGCTGGGAGGCCAACTATTTTACTGTAAACGCTGGGAGCCGCTGTAGGTCTGCCTGCACATATATATGTGACAGTGTAGCTGACAGCACTGGCCTGTGTGCTGGAATGGGGGTTGGGAGCAGATCCTTTAAACTTTGCTCTTCTGGCGAAAGCAGGTGCTTTTGCTGCCAGAGCCAAGGCTCCAGGTGCCCAGGGAGGAAGCTGGCACTGCTGAGGCCTGGGTGCTGCCGAGGCCTGGGTGCAGCCGGGCCCAGTGCCACCTCCGTTTCCCTGCCCTTCCTCCCTCCTGCTGTGCAGTCTTCTGAGCTCTCCCACCCGCAGCTTCTGAAAGCCAGATACCTGTCACCTGCCTTCCACCTGTGCCGTCCAGGCATTGCTCAGAGCATTGGCTGAATTGCTGACTCAGTAGCTCGGAGGCTGGAGAGGTCAGAATGATACTCTCACCTCCGATCTGGAAAACCACCTGGGCCACTGCTCACCTGCTGCCTTCAATCCCCTCTTCAGCATCTCTGCTGGCACACCTGCAGGGACGGGGAACTCACCCCCTTGAAAGGCAGTGCATCACTGGAAAACACTGTCTCCTGGAAATCTCTTGAAATTTGCCTCCCACTAGCTCATACAGAGAACAGTCCTGGTCTTTCCACCCCTTCAGGGATGCTAAGCGCTCAGCAGCTGCCCAGCCTCAGGCTCTCCCCACGAGCCCCCAGGCAGGTGCCTTCACCTCTGCTTCTGCTCTTGACTCCAGAGGCATCATTTGACCGCCATTCCCTCTTCCAAGGGCTCAGGGGGCCTGGAAGCCCTGCCATTCGGAGCTTCTCTCTTCCACTTCCCTGAGAGGGCGGGGGAACACAGGACAGAGACTGCAGTCCTTTGAATCCCCTGCCTCTGCAGCCGACCTGGGGAACCTGTGCCCACTTTGAGCATTGTCTACTGCCTCGTTGTCCCCTTTTGTTTCCTCTCTGCACAGCTTTCCCCCGGAGACTTCCCCCGGGCAACGCTTTCTCAGGGAGTTGCAGGAATGAGAGTTACGGAGGGGTCAGCCTCTGGGCTGCCCAGGGCCTGGGGGAAGAGAAAGACCAGAGGGTGGGGCCTGCCAGGAACTGAGAGCTCGCTTTTACTGAGCACTAGTCTTTTCCCAGGCCCTATGCTAAGCAGGGCTTCCTGGCACAACTGCAGAAGTTGTGCACGTCTCCATTCCCTGGAATGGTACAGTGCCCAGACTGAACGCCCGTACAGGAAAGTCGTGTGAGCATTTTGCCTGCTTTGTCTCAATTGTTCTTCACAATAGCCCTGTGAGGACCGGGTTATCAGGATGTCTATTTTATAGACGAGGAAATGGAGGCAGCTCAGAGAACTTGTGTAATAAGTTCAATGTCAAAACAGTGAGGTAGTGGCCAAGCTGGGATTAAAACCTTCGACTTCAGGGTCAAGGTCTTCACCTCTGTGCTTTCATTGCAATGAGTCGCATAGCTGAGGCTTCATGGCTAGACTGTAGAATCAGCCTTGCTTCAGAGCCTAGCTTTGTTATTACTGCCTGCTCTATCTGAATTTGGGAAAGTTACTCTGAACTTGTGTCTCCTTTTCTGTAAAAGGGAGAAGGGAACTTCCCAGAGCTGTCAACAAGACTCAAAGAGACAGTACATACGAGAGTAGCTGGCGCAGCCTAGCACCTTGTAAGAGAAATACATGGTAGCTTGAAAAACCACACTTGGGAGTTCCCGTCGTGGTGCAGCAGAAACGAATCTGACTAGTATCCATGAGGTTGCGGGTTCGATTCCTGGCCTCACTCAGTGGATTAGGGATCCTGCGATACTGTGAGCTGTGGTGTAGATCACAGACACGGCTCAGATCGGGCTTTGCTCTGGGTGTAGGTCAGTAGCTGCAGCTCTGATACAACCCTTAGCCTGAGAACATACACGCACCTCGTGTGAGGCCCTAAAGAGCAAAAAACAAAAAAACAAAAAAGCAAAAAAAAAACCCACACTTGTCCAGAGGTCCATGGCAGGGCTGAGGGCCACCAGGAGCAGCCCCAGCCTGGTAGATCAAAGCTGCCAGCTTGGCTCTATGGTTCCACTTGACTTCCTAGCTCCGCTCTCATCAGGGGCCACAGGTGGACTTATTTTGGAAGTGGCCAGTTTCAGGCCAGCAGTGGGGTGCTGCAGTCTTGCCTGTAGCAGAACGCCTCCTGCACAGCGACCTCAAGCCCCTTCCAAGGAAAGATGTGGTCCTCAGCTGTGTTTAGCACCTGCATTGTGAGAAGCGAAGAGCTCGGTCTGCTCCTTGGGGACCTGTGAGCTGAAGATACAGTGATCGGTAACAGGCTGCTGATTGAGGCTTTTCTGTTGCCTTGGAATTGCCACTCAAGGGATGAAGCTGAAAACAATGGGTGCTGAGTGGTCCTACGTTCAGAAGAGAGAGCTGCGCGCTTACGAAGAGGAGCCTAAACGGCCCCTCTAACGTGCTCACAAATGTACGTAGACAACACCAAGCCTCGGGATTCAAGGGAATTCTGAGAAACACATCACCAGCCAATTTGGGGGAGGATGGGGCTGTTCCTGTCCCCTCCCAAGGGTGGTCCTTCCGCCAAATCTAATGGAGCAGAGGACACTGTAGAAACTAAGGGTGCCTGGAAGAGGCCCTTAGCATCTCGGCCCGCTCTGGGCATCTGTGCTACCTGTTCTGCTTGGGTCAAGATGAGAATCCAACATGGAGAGATGGCAGAGCGAGAGCAGAGTCGAGGGTCGGGAGGCTGCACGTGTGCCCATCACTTGGTGTGGCGAGGATGCAGGGGGTTTGGGGTGGGCCCTTCGCCTGAGCCTTCCTGCTGAAGTGCTGGTCCCCAGTGAAGGGGTCCCCACGGCAAAAGGGAGGGGTATCTGTAGGGAAGAGGTGAGCAGTGTTTCTTGCTTCCACCCCAGGACAAGGGGGAGGGGGAGGAGGGGATTTTTCTGTCTCTTTATACAGCTTCTCCTGGGGCGGGCCCCGGGCCAAACCCGAGCTGGAGTGTCCTTTAAGTAAACACTGAAGCACAAACCCGTGTCCCTCGGGACTGGGGCTTATATCTGCACAAAATGCCTGGGAAGCTATGAGACTTGCCTGGATGCTGTTAAAACATTGAATGGAGAGTAGACGGAGCAGGGCTGAGGCAGTGACGGGAGAATAAGAAAATGGGTTCCTGAAGGCATATTGTTGGTTCAGATTGTGCCAAAGAACAATGTTTGACTCTTTGTTTTGGTCTGTCTTTGCTTGCTTTTTATTTTATGGCCGCACACACTGCACATGGAAGCTCCCTGGCCAGGGACTGAATCCAAGCTGCAGCTACAGCCTACACAGCAGGCGCAGCAGTGCTGGAGCCTTCTAAGCCACTGTGCCAGGGATTGAACCCTTGGCCCCTCTCCCGCCACCCCAGCGACCCAAACCGCTATAGTTGGATTCTTAACCCACTTTGCCACAGCGAGAACTCTGGCCTAGTTGGTTTAAAAGAAGCCTTATATTAATGTGTGTGAGTGAGTGTGTATATCTGTGTGTGTGTGTGTGTGTGTGTGTGTGTGTGTGTGTGTGTGTGTATAGATAGAGATATAGAGACAGAGAGAGATAGAGACAGAGAGCCTGGATTCTTTGACGGAGTTATGGTTGTTGCCCCCGGTCATGGATCAAGGCCATGGAAGCAGCTGATTGAGTAAACATAGATCCATGTAAGGACACAGAAGCCAAATATGACAAATCACAAGTAAAGAAATGAAGAGGCAGGTCGGTTGAATGTCTCACAGCGTAGATCTGGGGTTCATGCTCTGCTACTGTGGTAGCAGCGACCTCTTTTGCAAAATATGGAAAGTAAAACTTAATTCTCTAAAAAAGTCAATGTGAGGGCTATGTAAAATCATCTCTGAAAGTCCATAACTCAGTGCCTGACAAGGAAATACAAAGGAGATGAAAATGAAGGGTGTTCCCTGCTGGTCTAGTGGTTAGGACTCAGTGAATGTTTGGACTAAGATCCCATGTCCAGCCGCATTTGGTGAAAGAAGGAGGGAAGGAAGGAGGGAGGGAAGGAAGGAAGGAAGGAAGAAGAGAGAAAGGAATGAAGGAAGGGGGAAGGAAGGAAAGAAAGGAAGGAAGGAAGAAGGAAAGAGGGAAGAAGAAAGAAAGGGAGGAAGAAAGAAAGACAAAAATGAAAGAGTGATGCTTTGCCTTATAAAAATATGTATTTAAGAAAAGTCATTCCCACGCTCACAGTCCTTTTGTATATATACCTCTTGCGCATTTGAAGTCAGGTCTTTCTAAATTTGACTTACAATCTCCTTTTCCAGGAATAACAAGAAACAGCAAGAGCATGGATTAAGCTCTTGTGGAGTGCCAGATTCTGTTCTAAGTGTTGTATTAACTCAACATCCTTTGTTTTACATGAGGTGTCCCTGGGTGGAAGAGGTTCACTCTTCAAGCTGGGTCCCTGCCCCCCACCCCACTACAGCCTCACCTGGACCTGACTCCTCCAGGGTGGTAGGGAATGCTGGTGGGTTTGCCAGGGACCAGGGATATAGGCGCATGAGAGGCCATGAGTGTGTGCACACAAGTGGGCACCAACACAAAGGCCATCACCACCAGAGTACAGATGTTTAAAGTTCTGGGCATGCTTGCCAGAGGACTGAATTAGCAATTGCTATGTGGTCTTGGGATGTGATGGTGAGACCCTAAGGTGATGTCTGATGTTATCCTCCTCCTTGTGTCCACACCTTTGTGTGATCCCCTTCCTTGGATGTGGGCAGGTCCTACGACTTGCTTCTAACCAATGGAACATGGCAGAGGTGATTGCTATCCCTCCTGTTATTAGATCTCATCATATATGACTCTGTCTTAGCTGACTGAAGAGGGAACTGGAGAGACTCTTGCTACTATTACAGAAATAAGTTGCCATGTTGTGAGAGGGTGTAAGGAAAAAGCCATATGGCAGAGAATACTGGGTGACCTCTGGGAGCTGAAAGTGGTCCCCCACTGACAACACAGGAAGGGTGATCTCAGTCTTTGAGCTATAAAGAGATGAACTTTGCCAACAGCCTGAATGAGCTTCAAGCAGGTCTTTCCCCAGTCGAGTCTCTGATGAGACCGCAGCACTGACTTACACTTGGGTTGCAGCCTGGTGAGACCCTGAAGCAGAGAACCCAGGTAAGCTGCGTCCAGCCTTCTGAGCTACAGAAGCTATGTGACAACAAATGTGGGTGTTCAGTCTGTCGGTAGTAATTTGTTATGCAGCAATAGAACATGTAGCCTCTCTGTGTAAGTCCCAATTTTGGTTAAACAGGGAGAATAAAAAACTTGGCTTCTTTCCCTCCTCCATGACTCCTGCCCACTGGTCTCACAGGACACCATGAGGTGAATTAGATAAATAGCTGTAAATTTTTCTAATATTCTAGAGAAAAGCACTAATACAGAGTATAGTGATTATATCATTAAAGAGGCTTTTAAATTCATCTAAAGACCAGCTCTGATGAATTGTATGAATACTGGTTTGAGGGAAGTTTGGAAACATAAAGTGCTTGGTAAACTCTGGAAATCAGGAGGGCTTCCATTAGAGTTGCTCAGTTTCTATGATCAGTAATTATGGAGTCAGAACAGGATCTGCAAAGCAGCCCCTTCCTGGGTCCTAACAATAGGCATAGAAGAATGAGGTTAATAATCCCTAACGAGGAAGATAGCTGACGTTGGTGTCTTAAAGAGTAATTGTCATCCCCAAGGACAGCAAAGCCTTCTTATTAATGTTTCATCCTGGGACCGAAAGTTCAGATGGTATGCCTTTTGAAGGCGGCACAGCATGGGGCAGCCATGCATACTGCTTGTAGGGAAGGTGAAGACTCCCACATCATTAGGCTGGGATTTTTCCATTTCACCTTAAAGCTGTGGGTGTCAGCAGAATTTGAATATACTTGGTAGAGTGTGGTAGTTAAAATATTTTGGACTTTGGAATGTGGCCTGACAGACACAAGTTCAAATCTCATCTGTGTCTATACCACCATATCAGTTAGCTCTTGCTGCATGACAAACAAGCCCACATTTACTAATTTAAAGCAACTGTATTTATTTAGCTTACAAGTCTGCAGATCATCTGAGAAGTTCTACTGCTCTGGACTCACCTTGGCTGACCTTGGCTGAGCTTGCTCATGAATCTGCTATCAGTGGTTGAGCAGGGGTATGACTGTTCTTGAATGGCTTCTATCCTTCATGGTTTACTAGCCTCTAGCAAGTTAGCTGGGGCTTTTTGACATGGCAGCTGCCAGAGCTGAAGGGAAAGGGCAGAAGCTTGCAAAGCCTCTTGAGGACTAGGCTTAGAATGGGCACAACTTTACTTCTACTTCATTCTGTTGATCAAAGCAAGTCATAAAGATAGCTCATATTCAGACCGGAGAAACCAACTCTACCTCTTGATGGGAGGAGCTTCACAGTCACATGCAAGGGGTGTAGCTACAGGGATGCTATTAGTTAGGGTCACCAATGCTTCTTCCCAAGGCAGCATTTTTCCCAAAGCAGCAACAATGAGCAAATCTCTGTTTGAGTCATGTTTGTTAAAATTCTGTTGGCCACATTAAGGTGCATGTCCAACCAGAACAAAGGTTGCAGAAATAAACTCTACCTCTCCATGGGAGGGAAAGAATTTGTGCCCATTTTTGCCCTTAACCGTCACTAAATAAACAGATCTCAGATGAGACAAATGTGGCCAAATCTTAATAACTGTCAGTTCTAGGAAGACTGCAGTCAGTAACTTGGTGAACACAGAGTCCACCATTGCCACAGGAGTCTCTGTACCCCATGTCTTCGCCCCATCGCTTTGGTCTTCTCCAGCTCATCAAAGCTGAGGCCACTGCCCTGGGCACCATGTTATGAAACAGCCCTGTGCAACAGAAACTAAATGTGATCCATGGATGTTGTTTTAAATTTTCTAAGTGGCCACATCAAAAAAAAAAAAAAAAAAAAAGAAGAAGTAAAACGAGACGGTTGAAGTTAATTTTAAAAATATCTTTTATTGAATTTTATGTCTAAAATATTATCATTTCAACAAGTGATCAATATAAAAGTGATGGCTGAGGCGTGTTTTTTATGTATTAAGGCTCAAAATCCAACATGTTTCTTAGACTTGCAGCCCATCTCAGTTTGCACCAGCCACGGCTGAAGTGCTCAATGGCCACATGTGGCCTGTGGCTACTGAACGGGACAGCAGAGTATTCGAGGGTCTTGCTCTGGCTCTTCTCCAGCAGCATCCCTCCTGTGGAGCAAGGAGTCCAAGGGACCAAAAGGACAAGCCCACTCGGAATTCACAGTCCATTTTGAGACCAGACTCTAGGACCCCAGAATACCATGAACATCAGCCCCAAGCTGGCTCGCCAGGCTTCTAGGACTTCTTTCCCAGGTGCACCCTCTAGACAGATATTCTGGGGCTTGCCCTTAGGCCCAGGTGGCTACAGGATGACTCTCTGCTGGTGGGATGGATGGACATTTCTTGGATGTGAGTGTGTGTGAGCTTGTTGCTGTAAGGGATGGAGCCGGAGGTGGGAAGAGAAGGACCTGGGGGGTCTTGATCCAGGAGCCTCCATTGGTACTCTTGCCCCAGGTCCCCAAATATTGACAGACCCCATCACTGCCTGGAGGCAGAACAGGAATGCAAGAATCCTCTCTCGTTCTTCCTCTTCCCACCACATCTAATTCAATGGGCAGGTCTTGTTGATTTCACCTTCTGATACAATGGATTCTCCGTATTCACAGGAGCTATGTTCTACAAAGTTGTGCAAATAATGCATTAGGGAATGTGGCACAATTGCTCCTAGGAGAAATTCAGGGTTAGGTTCCTGCAAGCCTCTGGTCTCAACATTTTCATCGGCTTCTCTTACATATAACCTGGCTTTATGTGTGTTTCTCTTTAAAGACATCCTGTTTTATATATATTGATTCATTAACACTGAGCTCACAGCCAACAGCACTCTGCCTGAACAAAGCTTCTCTAACACAAATGTTTTCTCTACAAGGCATATCACAGACTTCTTAGAATACTCAGCAGCACTTTTGCAGTATAATTGGGGATAAATTTAAAGAGCAAAATCACCAACAAAAAGCACAAACATGGGAGTTCCCATCATGGCTCAGCGGTAATGAGCCCGACTAATATCCACGAGGATGAGTGTTCAACCCTGGCCTCGCTCAGTGGGTTAAGGATCCAGTGTTGCCATGAGCTGTGATGTAGGCTGCAGATATGCCTGGATCTGGCATCGCTGTGGCGTCGGTCGAGGTGCGGCCCTACAAAGCAAAAAAACAAATGAAAGCACAAACGTGAAAATATGTGCTACTAAATAGGATGCAGACAGGACTCTTGCCAACAATGTGAGTTAAAGCAGAGAAGGTGGGACACCATCTTACTTGACCTCAGCGGGGAACAGGCACGAGAGCAACACAAACGTTGTGCTGCCCCGCGCACAACCGAGAATGACCAGGAAAGCACAATGAGTGCGGATTTGGGTTTGCCAATAAACTTCAGCCAGAAGGTGAATTTGCAAGTACAGAATGCAGGAATGAGGAGGATCGGCTGCCTGTCTTCGTCCCGCCCTTTGCCACAGGCACTACCTCTCTCTCCGGAGGAAGCCGGGGCCTCGGACTTGTCTTCCTGTTTCCTCCATTGGCCTCCCGCCTCTGTCACGTGCTTTCTGCTTAGCGGCCAGGGTCATCTTTCTGAAAGCTCAGTCCTGCCACAATCTTTCTGGTTCACGCAGGACAGAGCCTGCACTGTTGGCGGTGGCCTGGAACGGGCTCCTCGCCTGCCTCCGGGGATATCTCAGGGGTAGCCCCTTACCGTCTCCCCTCACTCGCCTTACTGATCTCCCCCATCCTCCAGCATGCTGGCCTTCCCCGCCTCTTGTTTCGGGTCTCAGTCTGCAAAGCTACCCCATCAGAGAGGCCACCCCAACCATCTTCAGGATGTCACCCCTCCATCATTCCTCTAGCAGGGCCCCCTGTGAGCTTCCTTCCTAGTTGTGTATGGCTTGCCATGCAACGATCATTTATTGGGTTACTTGGAGGGCACTGCCAATGGCCCGTGGCCTCTTCAACGGCAGAGCCAAAAACGGCTTTATTCACTGAGGAATTTGAGGTCTGGGACTGCGGCACACGGTACACGCTCACTGAATAAGCGTGTGAGCGCCCCCTGGCAGAGTGGCCTGCTGGACCCTGCTCCCACTGAGTGTCCCCCCTTGGAGTGGGTGTTGCACCGGCTCTCGTGTGCCAGACACCCCATGCAGTCTCCAGGCCCCGAGAGGCAAGTGTCTAATCAGGAGTACTTGACATCCAATACCCACACCCACGGCCTTTGCAGCCACAGGACTTGTGGCCTCGCCTAGGAAGCCAACCTCTCCCTGTGGGAAAACACATTCCTAAATTTAGAAACCACAGGGCTTTGTGGTCTCAAGTTGCACTGCCTTATAGCTCAAAAATCTAACCATCTCACAATCTCCACCCAAGGAACTTGAGTGCCCTCTTGTCCTCCAAAACCCTGGCTAAGGCAAGCACCACATTTTTACGATTATAAAGCAGCAAGATTTCATAGCCCATCCAAGGGTCTGACTCCACTTCTAAGACCCACTTTTGAGCGGACACCACATCCTCCTGTTTATGGGGCCACAGACCCTGAAAGGCCCCAGCTGTGAGGACAAGGCCCCTTGTTTTCCAGAGCCGCTTCTTTTTTTGTGTGTGTTTTTTTTTTCTCCTATTTTAGGGCCACACCCTCAGCATCTGGAGGTTCCCAGGCTAGGGGTCGAATCAGAGCTGTAGCCGTCAGCCTACACCACAGCCACAGCAACGCGGTATCTGAGCCGCATCTGTGACCTACACCGCAGCTCATGGCAACGCCGGATCCTTAACCCACTGAGCAAGGCCAGGGATCAAACCTGCATTCCTCCTAGTCGGGTTCGTTACCGCAGAGCCACGGAGGGACCTCCCCAGAGCCGCTCTTCGGATAAACACCACAGTCCTGGATTGAGGGAGCTTGTGGGGCACCATAAAGAGATGTTTTTGGCATGCTGCACAATTTGAAATAAAAATACCAAAGAAAACAGAATAACCCCATGGCCTATACCCTGTGCCTGCAATTCCAGGAAGACTCAGCCTGTGCTGGACCAAATATGCAGAAATACAAACCACCCCGGCGGCGGGGGTTGGTGGTGGGGGGTGTTGCGGTCTCTCCCTCCTAAAGGTTCTGTAATAGCACCGCCTTTATGATGAAAGCTGTGACCAAAACAGATCTGCGCTTTGTTTCCCCTCCTCCCCAGGGTGATGAAGATGATTTATCAGCGTTTAACAGCCAAGTTAACGCTCTGCCCTCCGGACTTGCTGACCTGCTGGAAAATCACTGGGATTTATCATTATTACCAAAATGGATGCCCCAGGTCCCTATGTGGTATGGGTTTGTTCTGCACCGTAATGAATGAGGGTGAGCGTGGGTGCCCGGGCCAGGCAGTGCATCTATCTTATCAGGGCGCGTAACAACCAGGCAATTATGGCCCATTTGCTAGCGGGGACCGGCTGGTCCCGGGCGGGGGTGTTAGCCCAGGATGCGGGCTCTGCCTGTTCTCTGGGGAGATGCCCATCACCCAGCAGCGACCGGAAGTGGGAGGAGGGCTGCCCTGGGGGGATGTGAGGATGCTGATGGAGGGTAAAGGACCCGGGTGGTCCTCAAATGCGGGTGATTTCACCTCCACTGGGGGACATTTGGTCACGTCCGGAAACATTTTTGGTTGTCGCAACCGGGGGAGGGCTGCTCCTGGCTTCCACAGCGCAGAGGTCAAGGACACTGTCCGGCGGTGCCTAGGACAGCTCTTCCACAGCAAAGAATTCTCCTGCCCGGAACGTCAATGTGCCGAGGGCGAGAGACCCGCCCTAGAGCGAGGGAGGGCTTTGTCTCAGTGGGTCAGGACACTGGCATCTTCAAGGTCCTGATGTGAAAGCGGGTTCGGCACGGACAGAGCTGCTGAGCAGGGAGGGCTCTGGAAAGGCATCTTCTAAGCTGGTTCTACTTAAAGCTTCTGGGGCCAGCCCTTGTTAGCGTTCTGAGTGACTTCATTATCCCACCCCATGCCACCCGCCACACCAGAGGGACCACATAGCGTCCTCCAAGCACGTGCTATACTCCAGCTTATTCTCTGCCATGCCCTGCCCTCAAGGGTACCTGATTTGGTTTTTTTTTTTTTTTTTTTTGGTCGTTTTAGGACAGCACCTGCAGCATATGGAAGTTCCCAGGCTAGGGGCTGAACTGCAGCTGCAACTGTCAGCCTACACCACAGACACTGCAACGCCAGATCCGAACCGCATCTGTGACCTACACCACGGCTCATGGCAACACCAGATCATGGAGCCCATTGAGTTAGGCCGGGAATCAAACCCAGGTCCTCATGGATACTGGTTGTGATTCGTTACTGCTGAGCCACGACGGGAACTCCCAAGCTACCTGACTTAATCGACCCGTCTTTCAAGGCTTAAATGCCACTTCCTCCATAAAGCCTGCCCTGATTATGACCCTGCTCTGTATCAGCATCCCTAATTACCTTTCCTTCACTGGGTTAAATAGGGAATCACCCCCAGCCTGGAAGAGGGGACCCAGTAGTTACCACGGTTAAAGGCACAGACTTTGGTTTCCCTGCAACTGGGCTGACATCCTGTTTTTGCTGTTTCTGATTTAGTAGGTAGACAAGTTGCTTTAACTTTCTGAACTCTGTTTCAACATCCCTGAAATGGGGCTCAATCTAGGGTTGCTTGGAAGATTCGATGCCTTGAATGCTTTTGCACAGCTGACACACGGCAGGAGGGATTAAGCATCAGAGCAAACCTTTACCACGATTGTCCCCACTTCCTAGGTGGGGAACTGAGACCCAGAGAGGGTGGGCAGCATGCCAAGGTCACACAACCAGGAAGCAGGACTGCAGTCCCCCGCCACCCCTTGGATGCAGTAGTTCCCCGACATCTGCCAGAATCAGATATGAAAGCCCCTTCCTGGGCTGCTGGGGTGACTGCAGGCTCAGACTCTGAGCTGACCCAATCTGCTTCTTGCAAAGTGCCTGGTGCTCACCTGGCCATCTCGTATGTAGGCTGTTAGGTCTATATCCTGTTCTGCCGTTCCATTCCCCCAACGGGCTTTTAAAGTCCATACAGCCATCCCAGTCACCTTACAGATGAGGAACAGGGACTCCAGGAGGCAACTGACATGCTCAGGGTGACACGGCCCCTAAGAGGAGGGGTCAAATTCAAACCCAGGTCTGTGGGTTCCAAAGCTAACAATACCATGTTTTAATGATAAAAGCCTAGTAACCATCACAAATGGCTACAAATAGCTGCAGTTCCCTTCATGGCTCAACAGTTAACGAACCCAACTAGGATCCATGAGGATGCGGGTTTAATCCCTGGCCTCACTCAGGGGGTTAGGTGTGGCGTTGCTCTGAGCTATGGTGTAGGCCCGCAGCTGTAGCTCTGATTCAACCCCTAGCCTGAGAACTTCCACATGCTGCGGGTGTGGCCCGTACTGGGCTAAGTGCTCTGCAGGTGTAACTTACAGGTGCCCTTGTTTTCACCAACCTGCAGCTCAGGACATCAAGTCCCACAGGGAAAAGGACTCTCCTAAGGTTCCCAGCCACTCTGACTCTTTCACCCCATGGTTTGCCAACTTTCCAGAAGCTCTCTGTGCCATGTCAAGAGATCTGTGCTTGTAGCCAGGACCCCGCTCCAGGAGTCCTTAGCGGATGGCTCTGGCCACGCCACCGGCCCCTGGCAGGCCTGGTTCTGCCTCGAGGCTGAGCTCAGCTGCTCTCTAATGAGCATCTCTGGGGACAAAGGCAGCTGGAGCTCCTTGTTCAAGGCCCTTGAGTCGGGACAAAGGCAGGAATTGATGTGTTCTCTGTTCTTTTGTACGAAATAATTGTCTTCCATTAAGTGGGCTGGGTGGAGCGAGACACTTGGAGGAGCAAGAACGTGGAACTTATGACAATGGGGGTCTGGGGGGCGGGGGCGCCAGGAGGAGGGGGCTCTGAGGGGCCGGTCCGGCAGCCACTGTCTCCTCTGCCACTTTGAGAAGCGTTCTTCTCCTCACTTCCCTCAGCTCCGTCCTCCGTGGGGAGAAGCGAGGAAGAGGGAGCCTCTGGCTGAGGGGGAGGGGGTCAAATGGCACTTAGAAAAGGCCTGGGTCCACGGAGGTCTGGGCCTGGGCCGGACTCTGGACAGAACCCTCTGGAATTAAGTAAGAGCAGCACCTCCCTCTGTACCTGTTTCACGTATGGGGCTGTTCCCATTTACTTTAGTTTGAGCAAAAAACGCCTGGACCAAAAAATATTTTGTAAAGAAAAGAGTTTGAAAGCACTAGATAGAGGGTATTTAGGGTCCATCCCAGCTCTAGAACTTTCCAAATTCCCCCTTGAGGTTTAGGGGTCTTATAGAAGAGTGCTACCTCTGTCATCAAGGAGGCTGGGTCGAGGCTGCCATGCTCCGTGACCTTGAGCTGGCCTTGCCTCTCTGAATCTTACTCTCTGCATCTGACGAACAAAGAAAATAATGCTGCTGATGATAACAGCAGTGACAATACAATAATCACTACTGTTTCTGGTGGACCCCAGGTGCCCCTGGGTTGAACACCATCTGCGCTCTGTCGCGGAACCCCAACCCCAGAGAGTTGCCAATTGCTTTCATTCACTAACTTATTATGTACCAATTACATTCTAGGTGCCAAGAAAAAAACACAACAGTCCTTTCAATCCTTACATTCCAGGGTGGAAACAACAATAAAGTTCATAAAGATGTAAAACAGAAGAGCGCCCCGGGAAGGGGCTGGCTGCGGTGGGTTTGGGGGGAGGGTGTAACTTAAAAACCAGGCAATCAGGAGTTCCCACTGTGGCACAGTGGGTTAAGAATCTGACTGCAGTGGCTGGAGTTGCTGCAGAGGCGCGGGTTCAGTCTTCTGCCTGGCACCGTGGCTTAAAGGATCTGGCATTGCCTCAGCTATGGCGTAGGTGGCAGCTGCAGCTCAGATTCAAACCCTGGCCCGGGAACTTCCATAGGATGTGGGTGCAGCCATAAAAAAATGTTTTTTAAATAAATAATTAAATACAATAAAATCAAATCGGGCAATCAGGATAGGCCTCAGGAGAAGATTTCTTTTTTCAGTTTTTCAGGGCCGCACCCAGAGCCTATGGAAGTTCCCAGGCCAGGTGTCGGACTGGAGCTGTAGCTGCCGGTCTACACCACAGCCACAGCAATGCGGGATCTCAGCCACATCTGTGACCTACACCACAGCTCAAGGCAACGCCGGATCCCTAACCCACTGAGCAAGGACAGGAATCGAACCTGTGTCCTCATGGATGCCAGTGAGATTCGTTTCCACTGAGCTGTGACGGGAACGCTCAGGAGAAGGTGAGTTTTGATCACCGAGCTGAAGGAGCCTTGTGAGATGCTGAGCAAAGGGCTCAGGACAGAGGGAACAGCCACTGCGAAGGGGAGAGCGCCCTTCTCTTCCCTTCCCTAGTGTTTGGGGAGCAGGGGGGGACCCGTGTGACTACAGTGGAGTGAGCAAGGGGGAGAGGGAGGGCCGGGGAGTTCAGCTTGGAAAACTCTGTCTGGGATTTTCAAACTGTACTTGCCAGAGCCCCGAGGACCCATGGGTGTCCGGGACCCGCATCTGCAGGGCCTGCGATTCAGGGCAGGGACCTGGGCTTTTACCCTGAGTGACTAAGAGCATCTCGGAAGGAGTGGTATTTGGGAGGAGAAGCAACATTCACGGGTCACCCTGTGGGAAGGAGAGGAGCAGTGAGATCCCAACCCAGACTGATGCACCAGCACTGAACCGGAAGAACTCAGAGCTCCCCGCCATTGGGAGAGAATCAGGTTTTATAGGCAGGGGGTCGTGTGCTGAGTTCCAGAGGTCCGGGGTGGCGGCCGAGATCATGGTATAGAAATTTAACTCTCTCCTTGGGGCTGCCTTTGTCCTTGGGAAGTCAACCACATCTTGGGTCTTGTTTTCTCGCCTGTGGAGGTCTGATAAAGTGGAGACTGCACGTCTGGGTCTGGGTGGGTCAGTGAGTCGTGTGGGCTTATCCTTTTTCAGGCCTTCCTTTTAGTTTCCACCTACGATGGAGGACCGGGAATGTTCATTTACATAGGGGCGGGGGTCATTTTGACAGCAGCTTTGACAGCAGGTAGTCCTTAAACTCCTGCATCCTGAACCTGATGCAGGCTTCACCCCATCCTCCATCCAACGACTTGAGGCACATCTCCACTAGTCAAGCAAGGCTGCCTCTTTCTGAGGGTCTTCTTGAGCCATTATTAACCTACAGGGATCTCCCAAAGTTCCCTAGCTTTCCCTCTGTATCTTTGGTCCCCTAGTGGGACTTCTACCACTACCTGTGTAACTGCCCCACCCCATCCCTATCAGAGGGGCTGAGCCAGGCACAGAGCTGGGTACCATGGAGGGCAGGGCAGGGAGAAGAGGCGGGTACACTCACAGAGCACTCTTAGCCACGTGGCAGCGTTCGGGTTTCCCTGGTACGCAGGCTGGACATCTATGAGATGCTGCAACCTCAAGAATCATCCAGAACACTCCCTCCTGTGAAATCTCTAAAAATTAGAATCCAAATAATCACTCCAAAGGCCAGTTAGAAAATGGAGCTGGTGATAGACTAGAGGCTTGGGGGGCCTCTCCCAGATGGGAGCATGTGCACCCTGGCTGAGTGAGGACGATGACTGGGTGAGGAAGCTGCTGTCAAAATGACCCCCGCCCCTATGTAAATGAACATTCCCGGTCCTCCATCGTAGGTGGAAACTAAAAGGAAGGCCTGAAAAAGGATAAGCCCACACGACTCACTGACCCACCCAGACCCAGACGTGCAGTCTCCACTTTATCAGACCTCTGGAGTTTAAGGACTCCAGACCAAGGGCAGGAGTTTAAGGACTACCCTTCTGCTGATTTGAATGAGCACCATTCATTCCTACTTTGACCTTCTAGGGTCAAATACTCTCTTTCCGGATACCAAGGAGGAGCCACAACTCAGAAGAAAGAGGAAGAGGCGATCTTTTCCCACCCCCACTCCTGTTGGATTATAAAACTAGCCCGCCTAATCCTCGGGGCAGAGCCTCCTAGCCTGCCCACTTGCATCTCACAAGCATCTTATCTTAGTAAATCTATTTCTTTCTTTCTTTTTTTTTTTTTTGGCTTTTTAGGGCCACACCTGCAGCATATGGAGGTTACCAGGCTGGGGTCTAATCGGAGCTGTTGCGGCTGGCCTACGCCAGAGCCACAGCAATGACAGATCCAAGCCACGTCTGCAACCTACACCACAGCTCATGGCAACACAGGATCATTAACCCACTGAGCGATGCCAGGGATCAAACCCACAACCTCATGATTCCCAGTCAATTTTGTTTCCACTGTGCCACTGCGGGAACTCCCAGTAAGTCTATTTCTTACCTATCACTTTGTCTTCTGCTGCATTCCTTCTGCACTGAGGCATAAAGAATCTGAACCCCAGTAAGTCCAGACACCGGGTGAGTGATTCAAATTTAAAAACTGTGGGTTCAAGTCCCGATCTGTGTTTAGGCTGGGTTCTAATCTCGATCTGGGTTCTGGCTGGGTTCAAGGCCCGATCCGGGTTCTGGCTGGGTTCAAGGCCCGACCCGGGTTCTGGCTGGGTTCAAGGCCCGACCCGGGTTCAGGCTGGGTTCAAGGCCCGACCCGGGTTCTGGCTGGGTTCAAGGCCCGATCCGGGTTCTGGCTGGGTTCAAGCCCTGATCTGGGTTCTGGCTGGGTTCAAGGCCCGACCCGGGTTCTGGCTGGGTTCAAGGCCCGATCCGGGTTCTGGCTGGGTTCAAGGCCCGACCCGGGTTCTGGCTGGGTTCAATCACAATGCTGTCGGTCTCACATGCAGCTGCCCAGGAGGGTCTGGGACCCGGAGAGTCAGCACCATCCCAAAGGAATTCTTCTGAGAAGCCCATTTTTGGGCTCAAAGCAATGTCCCTTCCTCTCCAGGGTTTGTACAAGCAACTCCCCCGAACTGACACCAAGTGTTTACTTTCTTCTCTTCCCAGTACAGATGTCTGTCCATTCCTGGGGGGCAGTTGCAACGTCACCTTTTCACTGGGGGCCCAGCCAAGAGTTTCTGGATTGGCACTTTTCTCGCCCACTCTCCTGCTCCGCCATCCCTTTGATGGGCATTTCCTTGGCAGCTGGGATGAGAGCTGGTGAGTGGGAGTGACAGCTCCTGGCTTGGAGTGGACGTTCCCCAGACTGCAGAGGAACTGGACCTGAGAATGCTCCTTCACTGCAGGGACACCCCAACTCCCACGCCGGCCCGGGCCGGAGAATTTGTGGGGGTGCTGCCAGAACTTCCCGCTCTTTTCCTCCCTGGTGGATAGTTATTTGAGATGGGGGATGGCACCGATGTCAGCCTTCAGCCTGGACCTGCCTCCTTAAGGTACCCTCCCCTGTGTCTGCTCCACCACAGAGGGCAACGGGCAGCCATGATGCTTATACAAATAGCTGCTATCCTTTTTTTTTTTTTTTAATTATTATTATTATTAAAGTACAATTGATTTACTGTGTTCTGCCAATTTCTGCTGTACAGCAAAGTGACCCAGTCTTACATCTATACTTTCCTTTTCTTATATTATCTTCCATCATGGTCTGTCCCAAGAGACTGGGTATAATTCCCTGAGCTATAGAGTAAGACCTCATTGCTTATCCATTCTAAATATAATAGTTTGCATCTACTAACCCCAAACTCCCCGTCCATCCCACTGCCTTTCCCTTCCGCCTTGGCAGCCACGAGTCTGTTTCTGTCTGTGACTTTGTTTCTATTCTGTTTGTAGGTTCATTTGCATCGTATTTTAGATTCCATCTATAAGTGATATCATGTGGTATTTGTCTTTTTCTTTCTGATTTACTTCACTTAGCATGAGAATCTCTAGTTGCCTCCATGTTGCTGCAAATGGCATTATTTTGTTCTTTTTTATGGCTGAGTAGTATTCCATTGTGTATATGTACCATGTCTTCTTAATCCATTCGTCTGTCAATGACATTGAGGTTGTTTCCATGTCTTGGCTATTGTGAATAGTGCTGCAATGAACACAGGGGTGCATGTATCTTTTTGAATGAAAGTTTTGTCTGGATATATGCCCAGGAGTGGGATTGCTGGATCGTATGGTTGTTCTATATTTAGTTTTCTGAGGAACCTCTGTACTGTTTTCTATAGTGGTTGTATCAACTTACATTCGCACCAACAGTGTAGGAAGTTTCCCTTTTCTCCACACCCTTTCCAGCGTTTCTTATTTGTAGACTTAATAATGATGGCCGTTATGACTGGTGTGAGATGGCTGCTATTCTTGTGGAAGTAGATTCTAGCTTTAATTTAAAGATAAGATAGACTATGTATAGTGGCGTATTGTTTAGCATTTTCAAAAAGGAAGGGGATTCTGACACGCAGATGAACTTGAAGGACATTAAATCAAATAAGCCAGCCACAAATGAACAACTACTCCAGGACTGCACTTATGTGAAGTACCCAGAGTTATTAAATTCATGGAGACAGAAAACAGAATGGTGGTTGCCAGGAGCTGGTGAGGGGAGTGAATGGGGAATTAGTGTTTAAAGGGTACTTGAAGTTTTACAAGATGAAAAGAATTCTGGAGATGGATGGTGGTAGATTGTACAACCATGCACTTAATGCTCCTGAACCATACACTTCAAAACAGTTAAAGGATACATATCATAATAGGCATATTTTTCCATAACAATAAGAAGAGATTACGTGAAACCCAGAGGAGTTATTTGCCCAAGGTTACTCAGCCACTAGGAAGTGGAGACTGTTTGAATTCACAGGGTGATGTCAGTGCTTACACTGTTCCCACCGACCCTCCTCCCCTAGGCCACTCCAGTAAACATGGGAGCAAGACACCCAGCCGGTAAAAAAGCCAAGGCCAATAAAGCATTGCGGGCCGAGATGGAGCTACGCGGGCCTGACTCTGCCTCTCACCTCGGACACAAGCTCTTCGTGAATCAATGGCTCCCTGGGAAATGGAGACTGTAAAGATCCCTCCTCAAGCGGTGGGTGCGAAGATAAAAGATACGTGCTCCCAGCTTGGCGCTGGGCTCAGTGCAGAGGGAAATACATTTTTTTTTTAAAAATGCCAACTTGGAGTTCCCATAATGGCGCAGCAGTGACGAATCCAACTAGGAACCATGAGGTTGTGGGTTCGATCCCTGGCCTCACTCAGTGGGTTAAGGATCCAGCATTGCCGTGAGCTGTGGTGTAGCCTGCAGACGCGGCTCGGATCTGGTGTTGCTGTGGCTGTGGCGTAGGCTGGCAGCTACAGCTCTGATTCGACCCCTAGCCTGGGAACCTCCATATGCCGTGGGTGTGGCCCTAAAATGACAAAAGACAAAGGAATAAAAATTAAAATTAAAAAAAAATGCAGGTGGTTCCATCGTGGCACAGCAGTTAATGAATCTGACTAGGAACCATGAGGTTGCGGGTTCGATCCCTGGCCTTGCTCAGTGGGTTAAGGATCTGGTATTACCGTGAGCTGTGGTGTAGACCCCTAGCCTCGGAACCTCCACATGCCACGGGTTCAGCCCTAAAATGACAAAAAGACAAAAAAAAATAAAATAAAATTTAAATAAAAAATTTAAAAAATGCAAAATTAGCACCACTACGGCTATGGGCATTGGGGGAGGTGGTGGTGGGCATGTCCATAACAAAAGTTTGCTCAGCTCACCTCTGTGAGGGTGATGGAGGAAGTGATGTGGCTGTAACAGCTCAGGGTGCTCCTTGAACTAGGTGTCATTTGAATGAAGGGTAGAGCAGGGCTTCAGTTAGAGGCTGTAAAATGGGGATGGCATCCCTAGAGACTACAGCTTGAGTAACAGCCTGGGGGAGGTGGTGTCTGATCTGTCCTGAGAACTTGCAATGAGGCTCATGTGGCTGGAGTGTAAGACTGATGATAATCAATCAGTTCGTTGAGTTACAAATTATAGAACCTAAGCTCAAAGGAAAATTTTTGTTCAGATTATCAGAAGAGTGCAAGAGGTAAAACTTCAGGTACAGTTGGATCCAGGATCCGGTCTTTTTTTTTTAATTTTTTGGTCTTTTTTAGGTCCATACCCACGGCATATGAAAGTTCCCAGGCTAGGGGGTCTAATTGGAGCTATAGCTGCTGGCCTGCGCCACAGCCACAGCAACACCAGATCCGAGCCGTGTCTGCAACCTATACCACAGCTCATAGCAATGCCGGATCCTTAACCCACTGAGCGAGGCCAGGGATCGAACCCGCAACCTCATGGTTCCTAGTCGGATTTGTTTCCGCTGAGGCGCGACGGGAACTCAGTATCCAGTCTTTCTTATTCCATCCCCCAGTTTGGCTTTTTTTTGCACTGGCATCATTCTGAGATAAATGAATATCTCAGGGCTCCCCTCCCTCTTGTGTCAACACTAGTTGGGAGAGAATAGATCGTTTCCCAATGATTCCAAACCGAAGTCCCAGGGCTGACCCTGATTGACCCAGCTTCTGCGTCAGGCTATCCCTGAACCAAGAGGTTCTTAGGCCTGTTGTTTGGACCGGGGCTTGGGCCCAGCCCTGGATCTTGGGGGGAGTGGGGCGAGGTGTCAGTCCTGGCTGGGTGACACAGCCGAGAGCAGAGGCAGGGCTGTTCCTCAAAGGAAAACCAGGAGGGTGTTTCCAGAAGGAGGAAAATGAATGTTAAGCAAGTGAAAACAGCAGGTGTCCTCTACAAGTAGCAAGAGCTAAGGCAGCAAAGAGAAGCCCTCCTCTAATTCACACCGCCGTGCCCTCCCCCCAACTTTCTCAGCCCCCCAGACTCCCCCTCCTGCTCCAGCAAGATGCACTCATTCGCACCTCCTTGGTTTCTCTCTCCAACCTCCTTGGATGCTGGGTGTAATCTGGTCCCCATCAGAGGTGCCAGCAACACCTTCTGGCAACATAGCATCTGCCACCGCCACCACCGCCTCCCCCACCGCCCCCCCAGCCATGGCTACATTATTTGAGTTAATGGCAGCTGGGGTGCGAGTCTCAGGTTGACCCTTTCCTCCGGCGCCCACGCCCTGCCGGTGACATTCTTGGCCATCTGGGTTAGCAGGTGACTTTCTGGCCTAAATCCTGGCCCAAACCGACCCTGATCAGTATTTTTGAGCTCCATCCCGGAAGGCTGTTGCTGGCTCTGTGGATATGCCAACACCAAATATAGAACAAGCCCCGCCACCCCACCCCTTAATTCTGTAATTTGCTCGAAATCCGATGATAACGCTAGCCTGGAGAGACTTAATTTGAGATAACTGAGTCCGTCCCCCTGGGTTTCGTCCCAGATGACATCCATGCAGATGACATCCATGCAGGGAAGCGTCATGCTTGTGGCTTCAGCTCCCTTTCCTGCCTCCTCTTCCCTTTTTAGCCCCTGATTCCTGGTCCCAAAGGCTGCATCTGCTGCCTCTCTCCCCTTCCCCCAAGTCCCAGAAAAATTCATTCATTGTGGAGGAAATGGGCCATCAACTTATTCATTCATCTTCGGATAATTACCAAGCTCATAACTATGTGTGCAGACACTGAGGTCCTGGGGACAGACTGGACGTGGTCACAGACAGACACTAGCTGCCCTGGGTGGCTCAGAGATTAGAGCCTGGTGGGGGTGGGGAAGCCGGTGCCTCCTCTCAGGAGAATTTGGGGTGTTCAGTGACAAGTTTGCGGTAAAGCAGTGCTGGGAAGGATGTCAGGCATTATTGCGGGGGGTGGGGGCGGCAATAGGGCCTGGTGGAGGGGGGAGTAGAGAGACGCCCAACATGAACAACTGGACGTGCAGAGCTGGGATTCCAGCTCTCAGCCTCCCTCAAGGCTCTGGCACCTTGACCATGGCCGTGTCCTGCTGTCCTGTCCAGAAGGCTAGGTTTGGACATAGGCTTTTCTCCTGGGGCAGATGTGAGCACATGAGTATTTCAGACCTTCCTTATCTGCCTCCTCCCCTCTTCCTGGAATAGTTCCTATTCGGTCACACGAGGAAAATGCCGGCAGCACCTGCTAATACAGGACAAGGGCCAGACCCGGGGGTCCAGGGGTGAGCCAAAGCCAACAGGTGAACGGAAACTCAAGGGTTTCCCAAGTGAGTGGCCGACAATATTAAAGGAAATGTTCAAGGGCTGTGAACATGGTAACAGAGCTAATTAACTCTGTGGGGAGGCCGCGCATGAGGACAACAGTCCTTGCAGGAGAGTTTGAATTAAGTTGGGGAGATGGGGGAGCAGGAGTAAGAAGGACTTCACTCGTGGCCAGAGGGCTGCAAGGGTGCGGTCTGGAGGCTCGAGCGTGGGGTGAGGAAAATAGGACTGAAATCAAAACGCCTCTGACTAGAACCCAGCCTGAACCTAGACTGGGACTCGAACCCACTTTTTTGTTTGTTTGTTCTTAGGGCCACATCCATGGTATATGGAAGTTCCCAGGCTAGGGGTCTGAATTAGGGCTGCAGTCACTGGCCTACACCATAGCCACAGCAACACCAGATCCAAGCCGTATCTGCAACCTACACCAGAGGTGATGGCAACTCCGGACCCTTAACCCCCTGAGCAAGGCTGGGGATCGAACCTGAGTCCTCATGGATACTAGTCGGGATCGTTACCCATGAGCCACGACGGGAACTCCCCCATGTTTTTTTTAAAATTGGAATCACTCACCTGGTGTCTGGACCGAGGCTCAGACATACTCTGACAAAGTGATAGGCAAGAAATAGATTTATTAAGATAGGACGCTTGTGAGAGATGCAAGTGGGCAGGTGAGGAGGCTCGGCCCCCAGGGCTAGATGGTCTATGGTTTTATAATCCAAGGAAAGTGGAGAAAAGGAAAAGTCACCTTCTTCCTCAGTCTTCAGGTAGACGTCAGGCTTACATCACTAGCTCCTCCTTCCTATTGGGTAAGAGTGTTGGACCCTATGACGTCAAACCAGGACTGTCATGTGCTTACTCACAGCAGCAGAAGGGTGGTAACAGACGCTAAAAGATATTGAGTCAGCTCAGGTTTCTGTATGATGAGGGTCTCCTACTTTGGAATGTCATCTTTCCCTTAAATTCTTGTCCTTGGCCCTAAGGATCATTATCTTGCTGAATTTGAATACGGGCCTCATTTTATCTTTCACGTAATGATCTGAGCCATATCTCATGCTTTACGGTTTTATAGTTAAGCAAGCCTGCTTTGTCCCACGATGTTCTGATGGCTTTCTTGAATGATTATTAACGAACAGTGGTCTCCCATACTCCCCTAGGTCTCCCTCTCTGCCTGTGGTCCCCTACCGGGACTTCTACAACTATCTGTGTAACCAGCCTACTCCATCCCTGTCAGGACCAGTGATGAAGCTGGGAGGCTGGTGTGTCTGGCACTTGGCCCTTGAACTTCACTGGGAAATGACGACGGCCCCTTCAAAGGGCCAACTCCTGGGCAATAGATCTGGGCCTGCACTGCCAGCCCATCTCGAAGTCTGCACACACGAGACCCAATTAAACTTGAGTTTCAGGTAAACGAGGAGTGACTCTTTAGTATGAGCATGTCCTGGCTCCATACTTAACACTCAAACATTATTTGCTACTTATCTGAAGTTTAATTTCACTGGGTATCCTGCTTAGTGTTTTGTTTCTTTGCTAAGTCTAGCAACACTCGGTGGGGAGGAAGACGATTGCTGTTCCTCCTCTGGGTCACATTGTCACCTCTTAGGCTGATGAGCTAGACCTCGGCCTGCCCGGCCCCGCTCTCACCCGTGGCTCTGCCTCCTCCCTTCCCGCCATCCCCCCTTCATCCTGCTCCCAGAATCCCCACTGGGGGAACTGTGGCGAAGAGGAGGCAGAACATAAGGGACAGACGGCTGGCCTCCCCAGGTCACCATCGGGAACAGGGAGAGAGCTGAGACCTGCCAATTGTGTGGCCTATAGGTCAGTCTGCCTCTGAGCCTTCGCACAGGCTGTTCCATCTGCCTGGCACTCTATCCTCGCCTTAGCTGCTCGTCCAAGGTCCAGTTAGTCACTGGCTCAGAAAGGTCTTTTCTGACCTTCCCATCTCCCCCAGCGCTGGGGATCTGATGACAATAAGATCAGCTACCACTTGCCAAGCGTTCTGTGAGCCCCGGGGACTGCACACCGTTTCTCACTCCCAGGGGACCAGGACACTTCGATCCGCAGTAGCCTGGACCAGTTAGACCAACCATTTTCAGGCCACAGAGAACCACCCCCCTTAGTTTCCCTCCGACCCTTTCTTCAATCATAAACCCATTTCCTGCTCACACCAGCAAGAAGCAAGCTTTCCTCTTTCCTTTTGAAATTCCCAGCTAGACTTTTCTTTGACCCCTGATTCCTGAGGTGGATCTAGCAGTGATCCACAAAATCTTCTTGACTGACTGACAAAAGTATTAAGTCGGCTGTCTCCCGGGCTCGCGTCTCTCTTTCCTCTGTTGTCATCGAGAGCAATTTCCTGACGCTCAGCCTCTGACTCACGCACCCTGCGGATCTCAGCCCGTGGCAGAAACACGGGGGCTCTGCCTTCGCTCACTCGCTGGCTTGGCCTCTGCTGCATGCCGGTGCTCAGCTCAGCGTCTCAGATTTTCCAGGGTTAATCAGGCTGATTGGTTTGAATCAGTCCCCTGCTGCCAGGAAGCCACCAGGGAGCAGAGTGAGGTGGGGTCGGGGAGGAGGTCTGATTCAGTGGGCGGGGACCTGCTGTGTGTGATGCATGGAACTCTTACCCTCTCTGGGCCTCGTTCACCTCCACGAGGTATTACTCTGTGAAAAGAGAGGCATTCATTCATGAGGTGCTTTTGAGCACCTACTATGTGGCCTTGAAAATGCTTTAGGCCCAGGATATATCCACAATAAAGGGCTAGGCTTCTTCCTCATAGTGTCTGTATTCTTTGGGAAGAGACTGAGGTTTAAAGACCTACATTGCCCACATGGAGCCACTATTGATGGATTGATGGATTGATTGATTGATTGATTATCTTTTTAGGGCCATGCCTGCGGCATATGGAGGTTCCCAGGCTAGGGGTCGAATCAGAGCTGTAGCCATTGGCCTACCCCACAGCCATAGCAACTCCAGATCCAAGCTACATCTGCAACCTACACCACAGCTCACGGCAACGCCGGATCGTTAACCCACTGAGCGAGACCAGGGATCGAACCTGCGTCTTCATGAATACTAGACAAATTCATTTCCGCTGAGCCACAACAGGAACTCCTGGAACCACTATTATGGAGAGTAATTAAAATAAAATAAAGGGTCAATTCCGTTTCTCTGTCACAATGACCATATTTCAAGTGCTCGGTACCCATAGGTGGCTTGGGGCTATGTAATGAGCAGCACAGATTCCAGCACACGTCCACCTGGCGGGAAGCTGTACTGGACAGCACTGCCGGAGACAGACAGGCAGCGTGACCTCAGGTAGGCGGATAAATGAAGCAGAGGGAAGGTGCGGAAGTGGATCCAGTGATGCTTTTATAGAAAAACAATCAGGAAAGGACATATCTGAGCAAAGGCCTGCGAGCCGTGAGGGGATGCTGTCTGTAGAAATCTGGGAGATGCGGCGGAAACAGCCAGTGCAAAGGCCCTGAGGTAGGAGCACAGCTGGTGTTCTGAAGGGAAGGCTGGCCGGTGTGGCTATCGTGGATTGGCCTGTCAGCTCCTCCGCAGTGGGGCCGCTGAAATTCCAGCTCGTCCTTGCCGCCCCAAGAAACACCTGCTTCCCAGGACACTCAGACTGTTTCCCTTCCTCTCTAAGTGTCCGGGGCCAGTGACAACTTTCCGCTCTCCCTTGTTTTCTGGGCCTGAAAACTCCTGGGACCTCAGAGCAGTAAAGGCGTGTAGAGACCGTCCAGAGCAATGCACCCACTCACCGAGGGAAGCGAAGTCGGAGGCCAGAAAGGAGAGTCAGGGTCTCCTGACGTCAAGTCGGCAATCACACGGTCTGGAAGCTACTTTTTGCTTTCCGCTGTCTCAGAACCGACACTGGTGCTTTTCAGCACGGGTTTCCCCAGGCCGGCAGCATCCATACCACTTAGACATAGCAGAAATGTAGTCCCTGGGCCTAGGACCCAGTGATCTGTGCTTTCCCAAGCCCTCCAAGTGATGCTGAGGCTGCTGGAGTTTGCGATGCAGAGAATCTAGGCTGCCGACCCCACTTCAAATCCTTCAGGTCATGCGTCCTGCCCTCGATCGGCTGAACCGTCCTCAAGTACACAATCCACACATGATCGCTACACTTCACTGCCCCTGACCTTCAGCAATGCCTCGAATCAGCTTTGGGTATCACCTCAAATCTCTCAGTCTGGCCCAGCTGTGATTCCTGCTCCATGCCGGGTTGGTTTGTTTGTTTTTCATTGCAGGTTTTGGTCAGCTTCGTGCAGAAGCTGTCTGCCTCTTCTGAAGCCTGCCTGCCCACTTCTGATCCTTCCTGGGCTGGGCCTTCTCTGACACCCATCAGCTTGTAAGTGCAGGAGGGGTGGCTGCCCCACCAGGCAGCATGCGATCTTGGCCAGTGTGAGAGGGAGCCTGTGTACAGATGCTTCTTGCTCTCTTCCTGGGCTGGGTGCCCCTGGCGGTCCCATGGGATGGAGCAACTCGGCTTGCCCCCTGGCCCTTCGCCCCCCGCCCCCACCCCGGCGCCCCCATCTGGTCCCCGGATCATACTCGCCCTGAAGTCTTTGTCGTAGGCTCTGCTTTCTGGAGACCCCAGGCTAAGGCCTGCCCTTTACCAACTTACATCCAGCTGGGGCCGTTCACTTCTTGCTCGTCTAGACTCTAGGACCAAGGTTATACCCCTCTCAAGACCACCCTTGTCCTCCTCAGGGCCCTAATAACCAGTGCATCATGGGATCGGGGGAGGCAGGATCCGCCTGGGAAGCCCCCTCCTGCCTTAGCAGTGGGGTAACTGCTACAATCCCACTCGTGCTTTCTGGAAAAGGAGAGATCCCCTCCTGCGTCCCTCTTTTCTTGGCCACGTTCACTCTTCCTGCATTAGGTGGGCACTCTCCACGCCCCCGAGATCGCTAGACCCCCATAGTCTCTGCGTGAGGACACGTGTTGCTGTTACCATGCACTGGGCATTTATTGTGGCCAGACTTTGGTTGACAGAGTGGATTCGGGGACCAGACTCCTGGGGTTTGAGTCCTGGCTCTGCCGCCTCTCACCTGTGCAGTTTTGAGCAAGTCACAAACAGTGTGTGGACCAGGGTCCTTACTTGTAAAAATGGGGGAAAAGGAGTTCCCATCGTGGCTCAGCGGAAATGCATCTGACTAGGAATCATGAGGTTCTGGGTTCGATCCCTGGCCTTGCTCAGTGGGTTAAGGATTCGGCGTTGCCATGAGCTGTGGTGTAGGTTGCAGATGCGGCTTGGATCCCACCTTGCTGTGGCTGTGGCGTAGACCGGCAGCTGGAGCTCCAATTAGACCCCTAGCCTGGGAACCTCCACCTGCCGTGGCTGTGGACCTAAAAAATGACAAAAAGACAAAAAAAAAAAAAAAGGGTGTTTCCAAAATCGCACCCCAAGGAAAAGTTATGCCCTCGGGGACCCAATGGGGTGAAACCAAGAACAGTTCAAGGGTTTAAAATGCCTAGAAAATGTGGGGTAAAATAAAAGTCCTTCCAGCTCCCGCCCCCCAGGACCTCCAAGAACCTTTAACATGTCAGTGGGGGCTGTGACTCTCCAGACACACGGAACGTCATGTTTCCCAAACAGAGTTACCCAGGGAACCCCCTGAGGATAACCTTTCAGATTTGCCAAACTTGCTTTGGGCACAGCTGCCGTAGCGTTTGGCACACCACACCCTCGGCCAGATGGGGGCTTCCCTCATCCAGCTGCTCCTGCCTGGGGAGTCTGTTCCCTGCTCTTGGGAGAGAGCACCCCTCTCGGGCTTTGGGTATCAGCCCTGGGTGTGCGTAGGAGGACGGCAGGGGCAGCCTCCACGTCCACAGTCCTGTACCCTAGAACGTGCACACCACCTCCACGGGCAGGCCCAACAGTTGCTAAGGTTCTGCCGTGGCAGCGCATTGGTTATTAGGGCCATGTTGGTTATTACATGGTAATTCCTCCATACCAGTTGGTTAAAAGCTGCTGCTCTGAGCCCCCAAGTGCCCCACCCCCACCGCTGTCCTAGCTACCCCGCCTGTCTCGGGGGATTTTCTGGAACTTCCCATGACCCAGCAGCCAAGGGGTTAATGCTTGGGGCAACTAGGGCCCCTTAGGACCCTCCAGATGCCACCAGGCCTGGGTCTATTCCACCTTGTCATAGCCCTGCTGTGCCAGTTGGCGGATTTTTTTTTTTTTTGGCCTTTTTTTAAGTCTGTGCCTATGGCATATGGAGGTTCCCAGGCTAGGGACTGAATCAGAGCTGTAGCTGCCAGCCTGCACCACAGCCACAGCAACTCCCGATCAGAGCCACGTCTGCAAGCTACAACGTAGCTCACGGCAACACCAGATCTTTAACCCATTGAGCAAGGCCAGGGATCGAACCTGCTTCCTCATGGTTACTAGTCAGATTTGTTTCCACTGAGCCATGATGGGAGCTCCTTGACAAATAATTTGAATGTCATTCTTTTTTTTTTGTCTTTTTTTGTCCTTTTATGGCTGCACCCGCGGCATATGGAAGTTCCCAGGCTAGGGGTCTAATCGGAGCTGTAGCCACCGGCCTACGCCACAGCCATAGCAACACCGGATCCTTAACCCACTGAGCAAGGCCAGGGATCGAACCCCCAACCTCATGGTTCCTAGTCGGATTCGTTAGCTGCCGTGCCATGACTGGAACTCCCTGAATGTCATCCTTGGGGTCAACTATTAGTACCCATCAGATGCTCTAATGTCAGAAGCTGTGAGCAGATGAAGAACACAGGACCAAGGGTGCACTGGAGGAGAATGAGCACAGACTTGGGACTCAGATCTGTCAGACTCTATCTCTGCCATCCCTCCCTGTGCACCCCGGGAGGTCAGTGTTTCTCCCCGGGTCTGTGCTCTCATCTGCAGACGGGCTGTTAGGAGGGTGGAGGAGGCCTGTGGCCAGCACAGGGCTTGGGCCGCAGAGGAGGCCAGTTGCTTCTTCCTTCCCCAGTGCGCCCACTGCAAGACGCCGGCGGGGCGGGCGGCAGGTGCCTGAAGTGAGGCTGCTCCCAAGTGTCTCTTGCCCAGAGCAGCCTCCTCATTACGGGAGCTGTTCCACGTCCACATCTAATTACCCTCTAACTGCCTGCTCCCCGCCGGGCCCCGCCTGCTTTCTGCCTCCTGCCTGGGCGGGAGCTGGTGTCTAATTGGAACCACTCTACTGACCCGGCAGGACTCCACTCCTGCCGGGGAGGCAGCCTGGGTGGGAGGCCCGCCCTGCCTGGCTCCCTTGGGCCGCTTCCAGCTGAGGGGCAGGGAGAGCAAAGGCGAGGCTGGCTTCCCCTGAGTTACTGCTCCTGGTGAGAGCAGGGTGTAGGATGGGGAAGGGTGTCGGCCAAGTTCATGGCACCGGAGGCTCTGCCTAGGTTACTTCTCCAGAGAAGCAATCTGGAGTCATGACTAGGGGTGCACGCTTGGAGCCCAACAGACCTGCTGCGAATCCTTGCTGGCTATGTACCAGCTTTGGCTTTCGCATCCTCATCTGATCCTCAGTTTTCCCATCTGAAGAATGGGAATGTGGGGAGGAAAGGACAGGACATAAGGGTCTAGCACCGAGCCCAGCCCACACAAGTTTTTGTTGGGGCTACTGGGATGGCTGTACATTTCTGATTCGATTCCACCCGTCAGACTCCGAGGCCCCAGGCTGGACCCTTTCACATCTGATGTCTCACGGAAGGCTCACAACAAATCTGTGGTTATCTGATTTTTTTCATAGGGAGGGAAACCGGGATTCAGAAAGTCAAAGTGACTTAAGATCATCCAGCCGATAAGCAGAAGAGGTCTACTCTCATTGTTCTTTCTGCATCCACTCATGACCGTCATTCAAAAACATTTATCACATGCTTATTCCGCCCCCTACTTGAGTCCGGCAAGGATTGGAATCCAGACTTTTTCATCGCAAGCCAGAGACCTTCACACCTGTAGCTTCATTCTCTATGCGCTTTTCTCTGCATGCCTCTACTGTAGAAGTGAGAAAGCTACATGCTCAATTTCCCAGTCTCTTTTGCATTTAGAACTGGCCCATGGACATATTTGACAATATGGCAGGGGGAGTTGAGGCCAGCGGTAGTGGGAGGTGAATTGGTCTTTCCAGGAAAACTTTGTATTCCAGGTTAAGCGTTCATGCTACATTAGTGTGTATGTTAACTTCTGCTCTCTTTCTGCCTTAAATACAGACACGAGTTCTGGAGTAGCAGCAGCCACCTTGTGACCATGAGACCTCAACTATAAGAATGAAAACCAAAAGCTGAAAATGTCCAAGAAGAAGGATGGGAATTCTGGGTTCCTGATGGCATGGTTGAGGTCTGAACTATCACTTCTATCACTTATTATAAGGTGAGGAAAAAGTCTCCTCTTCCTTTAGGGGCTCAGCTTCAGGCTAGTGGTTCTCAAAATGTGGTACCTGCTTGAACAGCAGCATCAGCATCACAGAGGATCTTGTTAGAAGACCAAATTTTTGCCCTCTCCCAACCAGCCAGACCTGCTAAATCAGAAGCTCTGAGAAATCTGAGTTTTCACAAGCCCTCCGAGTGATTCTGACATACATCGAAGTTTTTAGAAACCACAGGCTTAAGTGTTTCATTAATCTGTTCTTGTTCTCTTGTATCCTGGTGCAAATGTCATTGATACCCTATCTCTGAGTTTCGCTCAAAGCCTTTTCTCTGCTAGAATGCCCAGTCTCCCCCTTCTCTGCCAGTCTTTTTCATTAAGTGAATTAATTTTAATCACAGAGACCCAAAATGGCAAAACCATTCAGCTGCTGCAATTCAGCAAGGTGCACAATTATTTTCTGGATTTGGTCTCAGCCGGCTCAGGGGGCTGGATATAAGCAAAAAGCTACAGAATTGTGCCATGTAAGAAAATGTCTAATTCCAGCTGGAAAACCTAGAATTGGTGTTTGTCTTTCTCTCTCCATTTTCCATGAGACCCGAAGGAGTGATCAGCACGATCCAGTATCCTTCCTTTCGGCTGCCATAGGTCCCCCAAGGCCTCCCTCTCTGAGAGAGCACCCTCTGTGCCTGGACTGTCCGACGTAGGCTGTAGGATGCCGAGACACTGGTCCAAGAGGGCAAAGGCAGGAGCTGCCTCTTGAGATCTAGGCTCTGGAACTCACGTGACCTCACTTTGGCCAGGTTCTACTGTCCCAAGCCAGCCTAGATTCAAAGGGAGGGAGACACGGGCCCCACATCTGACCGGGAGATTCTGCACAGTCACGCTGCAAAGGAGCCAGCGTCCTGGGATGGGAGGAATTTATGGCCATTAAACCATTTGCTGCAGGATCTTCCTTGCCTCTCCCTTTGCTTTAATCTTACAGATGGGTTCATGTTTCCCCTGAGACCTTGTTATTGAGAATCCATTCTTGGTTCCAATTTTTCTGTTAGTCAGAGATCGTTTAGTTGCAAGGAATGGAAACCACTCGACACAGAACAAAGGAGGGCCGGGGAAGGTGCAGACATTGTGGAAATGAAACGGTTAAGCTTCACAGAAGCCGGGGCTGGGAGAAATCAAGAAGGTATTTTTCTCTCATTTACTTTGTTTCTTTTCTCTCCTTTTTCTGTGCAGTCTTTCTTCTAAGATTCTCCCTTTTTTGCTCTACTTACTCTGCAGCTTGTGGCTTCTTTCCTTCCCTGTAATTTTGGTCCGAGATACTCAAGCAAGAGTTTGCTGGTCTGCGAGCAGAGGGGGGTTGCAAAAGGGAAGCTTGCAATTCTGACTTGCTGGGGTGTCCAAACCGGTCCCGGTTCCAGTTCTTATAGACCCAGAACCCCTATTAACCAGAGACCTCTTGTCTCTTACTTTATAATTTTATATATATATATATATATATATATTTTTTTTTGCCTTTTGTCATTTTATGGCCGCGGGTTTATGGCCGCACCCGCGGCATGTGGAGGTTCCCAGGCTAGGGGTCTAATCGGAGCTGTGGCCACTGGCCTGCGCCGCAGCCACAGCAACGCAGGATCCGAGCCGCGTCTGCAACCTACACCACAGCTCATGGCAACGCCAGATCGTTAACCCACTGAGCAAGGGCAGGGATCGAA
>PVHT021183666.1:6655335-6696760 GCA_004024745.2 Catagonus wagneri
AGGTTCCCAGGCTAGGGGTCTAATCGGAGCTGTGGCCACTGGCCTGCGCCGCAGCCACAGCAACGCAGGATCCGAGCCGCGTCTGCAACCTACACCACAGCTCATGGCAACGCCAGATCGTTAACCCACTGAGCAAGGGCAGGGATCGAACCCGCAACCTCATGGTTCCTAGTCGGATTCGTTAACCACTGCGCCACGATGGGAACTCCTATATATTTTTTTTAAAAATGAGCTCTCTGGCCCTGCAGTGGGCTGGCTCCCTCGGATTAGCTGTCACTCCTTGTCCCATCAGAGCTGCAAGTGTTAAGAAAGACATGATACAAAAATGGCTTCCCGGGAGTTCCCCTCGTGGCTCAGTGGTTAATGAACCCGACTAGTATCTATGAGGATCCAGGTTCGGTCCCTAGCCTCGCTCAATGGATTAAGGCTCTGATGTTGCTGTGAGCTGTGATGTAGGTCCCAGACATGGCTCGAATCCCGAGTTGCTGTGGTTGTGGCGTAGGCTGGCAGCTGTAGCTCCAATTTGACCCCTAGCCTGGAAACCTCTATATGCCACGTGTACAGCCCTAAAAAGAAAAGAAAAAAAAAAAGGCTTCCCAGATGCAGCCCTGCTGCTGTACAGTTCCCGGGACCAGCAGGCTGCCGGATTTCAGATGTGACTTTCCCTGAGGCCCTGGGGCCCAGTGAGAACCCACCAGTTTATCTCCCGGGGACCTTAGTAAGGGGACCTCTGGACCTACAGCTTTACTGGCTGACCCGCCAACCCCCCCCACCCCCACCGTGAGCACCCATTCGTCCAGGCCACCTCAGGAATCGCTCTTTTGCTCCCAAAAGGATGAGCCTTTACCTACTCATGCTGGGGAGGCGACCCACTTCCAGCACGGACCAGGGCCTCAGGCGCTGTCCCTGCCCTTTATGAATCTCATCACCATCTGTCCACCTTTCCGAGCTCCCGTTTCTCCACCTGCATGATGGGTGCGGGGTCCCTACCTCCCATGTGCGGAGAAGACCAAAGGCAACAAATGTCAAGTGCCTGATACGTGGACGGTCCCTGACTGAAGATGTTTCTACTTAGAATTTTTCAATTTTATGATGGAGTGAAAGCCACAGTGTTCAGTAGAAACCATACTTCCAGTTTTTAACTTCAGAGTTCCCGTTGTGGCTTAGCAGGTTACGAACCCAACTAGTATCCATGAGGATGCGAGTTCGATCCCTGGCCTGGCTCAGTGGGTTACGGATCCAGCGTTGGGGCAAGCTGCAATGTAGATCACAGATGTGGATCAGATCCTGAGTTGCTGTGGCTGTGGTGTAGGCCAACGACTACAACTCTGATTCTACCCCTAGCCTGGGAACTTCCATGTGCTGCAAGGAAGGCCCTAAAAAACAAACAAACAGAATTAACTTTGATCTTTTCCCAGGCTGGCAATATGCAGTCCTGGCAACATAAGCTGTCATGATGCTGGACAGCGGCAGGTGCCATCAGCCATGCAGTTACGAGAATGAACCCAGACAGCCCTTCTATACCAGATAATCATCCTGTTTTTCACCTTGAGCACAGTGTTCAATTACATGAGCTATTCAACACTTGATTATAAAACAGGTTTTGTGTTAGATGACTTTGCCCCACTGCAGGCTGATATTAGTGTTCTGAGCACATTTAAGGTAGGCTGGGCTAAGCTATGATAGGTTAGGTGTAAAAAATCCATTTTCAATTTAAAATATTTTCAACTTAGAATGGGTTTATTGAGAAAGAATTCCATATAAATTGAAGATCTGTAGCCGACGGCATCGGAAATCCTAAAAAAATGATGGCTGAGTAACAATGAAAATAATAGTAATAATTAGCGTATCTTACCAGTAAGGGAACTACCTCGGCCTGTGAGTTTTTTTGGTTGGTTGTTTGTGGTTTTTTGCTTTTTTTGGCAGCACCTGTAGCATATGGAAGTTCCCAGGCTGGGGACTAAATTGGAGCTGCATCTGCTGGCCTGCAGCGCAGCCACAGCAATACGAGATCGAAGCCTCATCTGTGACCTACACCACAGCTCATGGTAATGCTGGATCCTTAACCCACCAAGCAAGGCCAGGAATTGAACCCAGATCCCCAAGGATACTAGCAGGGTTGGTAACCTGCTGAGTCACAGGGAACTCCTGGCTTATGAGTTTTACGGGGATAAATCTCCTACTTGCAGAATGAGTAAGAGCCCCTTGGCCCTTGGGACATGATAGGCGGTATCGGGTGTGGTGTGACTCTGTCAAGCCTCCTTGATGCCTGGGGGCTGAGTGTGTGTGTGTGAGTGTGAGTGTGTGTAGGTGTGCAGCTGTGTATGCATGTGTGTGTGGACCGCAGGCTTCTGAGGACGCACAGCTCCCGACATCCCAGCTCTTAACTGCACGGCTGGGGTGAGGTGCTCTCTGCAGCAGTTTACAGCAGCGTCTCTCAGGCAGGGCTCCCCAGGGGCCCCTCTACTTCCTCCCAAGGTCAGCTGGGTCCCTGCGAGGTCCCAGCCCCACAGAGTAAGTCCTGGTTTGCTCTGGGTAAACTCTGGGACAGACAGCTCATTGATGGATTTTGCAAACCTGGTTTTTCTTTTCTTCCTTTTTTTTCCTGTCTTTTTAGGGCTGCACCCACAGCATATGGAAGTTCTCCGGACAGAGGTCAAATTCGAGCTGTAGCTGCCGGCCTACAGCACAACTCATGGCAACGCTGGATCCTTAACCCACTGAGCAAGGCCACGGATTGAACCCTCATCCTCATAGATTCTAGTCGGGTTCTTCACCCGCTGAGCTGCAATGGGAACTCTACAAACCTGGTTTTTCTTTTCTCAACCTTCTGCTTGGTGGCTGCAGCCTGCTTGGAGCACCCCTAGGGGGACCTGGGATCAGGATTAAAATTCAGGGACTGATGATCCAGGCAGCTGTGTGCGTGTAGGGGCAGGAGGCTGAGCCCCTCGCTTGCTGGCTCTAGAGTTTGGGTGACTCAGATGATGGCTATTGGCCAGCCTGCTCTGAGATCTAAATGAGATGGTCTTTATGCCCTCCGTCCCGAGACCTAGTGAAGTTCTAAGCCTTCTCCTCTCCATCTGCTAATTCCCAGGAGGAGCTGTGGGCGGCGGGGCGGGAGGGGCTTACCTCTCTCGGATGGTTTTCCTTCCGGGCCCCCGTTTCCCGGAAGTGCTGCCTCTGAGCTTCACCTCACTGGTCCCGATGTGAAACTGGATTTGTTTCTGGAAGAGCAACAACAAACACTTACATAAAATATTCATGAATTTAATATCTTCTACTGGAAAACCTGGGGTGGGTGTTGAGCTCATCTCAGAATGCAGTCTCATACCTTTACCTGCTACTATTTCCCTTGCCAGCTGCATGGTACAGTGGTTACCAGCGTGGGTTTGGAGCCAGATTGCCTGGGTTCAAATCCCAGCTCTGCTACCACTTACTAGCTGCGCAACCCTGGGTCCCTTTCCTCCCTCTCAGTGCCTCTGTAAAGCCGTACAGTAGAATGGCATCTGCCTTAAATAGTTAAGGGAAATTAAAAAGTTAATAATTATAAAGTACTTAAAGCGAAGACTGACAGAGGAGGTGCTATAGCAACGACATGTAAATTTAACCCCTTTCACTTGAAAACTGGACCACAACCATACTGGCAATGAGGATGAGATGACATGACGTCACAAACATCCCAAGTTTTGGGAGTTCCTGTTATGGCTTAGTGGGTTAAGAACCTGACTATCCATGAGGATGCAGGTTAGATCCCTGGCCTTGTTCAGCGGGTTAAGGATCCGGCGTTGCCTTGAGCTGTGGTGTAGGTCACAGATGCGGCTCAGATCTGGCGTTGCTGTAGCCGTGGCATAGGCCAGCAGCTACAGCTCTGACGCAGCCCCTAGCCTGGGAAGCTCCATATGCTGCAGGTGCGGCCTTGAAAATAAAAATTCTTTTGGGGGTGATGCACGCTGCCAGGCATGCAACTCCTATCTTATTTGGGAGGAATTCTCAGTGCATAGGTGGACCTGGAGCCTCTCCCCTTGCCCTGAAGCCCTTGGCAGCTGAAGCTCAGACTCGTAACCTTGCCTCCACCCACGGAACACCTCCCCTCTGCATCCCGATGCCATGATGCGGGGGCAGCTGGGACGTGGTTCCCAGCGGCAGCCTCTGCAACCTGCCTCTGCCAGCCTGCCCATTAGCATGCCCATGGCTGTGGGTCCTGCCCCATGGCCACTCTTGGTTCCTATGAGTTTTCTGAGCTTGAGCGCCCCAGGTATGTAAGCTCCCCCGTCTCTGTCTGTGGCGGAGACTTCTGCACCTCCGCTCAGGAACCACCTCCCCTGCTCACGTGGTGATAGAATATTCAGTTGGGCCTATGGCTGCTCAGAACACAGCTAGATTCACTAGCGGCGCTTGGGGCAGATATGGCTGCTGAGCAGGTTCTAGACGATGGAGTGTGAGCGGGAGTGATGGGTGCACCCCCCAGGGGAGTCCCGGTAGGGAAGGGCCGTCCCCTCCCCTCCTCGTTCCCCTTCCTGCCGGCAGAGTGTAAGTGGACGGGGAACCCTGTGCCGAGGGCTTGAAGAGTTCATGGAGTGGAACCGCCATAACGTTTTGGCTACTTAATAGAAAGAAAGAAAAAAAAAAGGAAAGAAATTTATCCCTTTTTAAAATTTAATTTATTTTTTTTAATGGCCTCACTGAGGCATATGGAAGTTCCCAGGCTAGGGGTCGAATTGGAGCTGTAGCTGCCGGTCTACGCCACAGCCCCAGCCACAGCCACGCGGGGTCTGAGTGGAGTCTGTGACCGCAGTTCACGGCAACTCCGGATCCTTAACCCCCTGAGCGAGGCCGGGATCAAACCTCAGTCCTCGTGGATCCTAGCTGGGTTCGTTACCGCTGAGCCACAGCAGGAACTCCCTCTTTTTTTAAAAAATCTTTTTTGGCCACAGCCATGGCATGCAGAAACCACAGGCCAGATACTGAACCCACACCGCAGCAGTGACAATGCCAGAGCCTTAAGCTCTAGGCCACCAGGGAACTCCACATTTCTCTTATTTAGGCCCTGTTATTTCCGGCCTCCCTTTTCTAGTAGCCACATGCCTAATAGGAGCTCACATAGCTTCTAATAGATTTCCTCCTCTCAGCTTTAGCTACCAGAGATGGTTCCTTCGCCTTTACTTTTTTGTTCTTTGCTGCTCTGAGCTTTTTCTTTTCTCTCTTTCTGTCTTTTTTCTCCTTTCTGCTCTTTTTTTGTAATCGAGCACCTTGGTCGCTGCAAAGCACTAAACGCAGAGTTCACATTCTTTAGTGCGGATCAAGACATGGATAAATATTAGCCACTGTTTTCATTGTTCGTCACCCCCGTGGAGGGCCCCCGGGAACTTGCAAGCCTCCCTCTTCACAGGCAGCCCCTCCCTCGCTCGGAGGCCTGGGCACCGGGCCCACAGTTCTTACCTTTCTCCCGAACACTTGTCAAAATATTTTTTTCCAAACAATGTCACACGTCCTCCTGTGAGGCGCTCTGATGCCAGCTGTTAAGTTAATAAAATTTCCTTCGCTCCGATGGATTTGTTTTGCTCTGTTCTGCCCGTGAGCCTGGTGTCCAGCGTTTCTATTCTTTTGATCCCTAAATGGAAAACAAAATTCAAGGACCCCTGAGCCCAGGGCCCAGGGAGAGAGGCCTGCTGGGCAGGTCAGCAGCCCCCGAGCCAAACTGCAGCATCAGGTGGCCGCTCCGGGGATGTGAGATCCAGAAGAACTTGGAGAGGCCGGGTGGGGAAGTCAGTGCTGGAGGTCACACCTGGAGCCAGAGGTCTCACCAGCCTCTGCTGCTGGAACCGAGACTCCCCTAGGCTGTTCCTCTGCATGTTGGGGGGGCGGGTGGTGGTGTAGGGCACAGAAGAATGACATATCGGTCCTGTCCTCCAGGGACTTGCAGGCCCATAGAGGAGGTGAGACACGCTGCCCAAAGTCAATGCCAAGTGGCAGAGAGTGATCGTGACTACGAGGGCCGTGGGCACTCAGGAGGTAGGGCTGTTTGTCTTAGAGGGTGCACTTGGGAGACTTCCTGGAGGAGGAGGCATTTTATTTGGTTCTTGAAGGATAGGGAGGTTAGGATATGTGACTCAGGAGAAAGGCTTTCCAGAAGCAGGTACTGTTCATGTCACAAATATGGTGCTTTCATGTGCCAGGTCAGCGAGCTTACAGTCCAGGAAGAACGACAGTGAGTGAACTTGATCACACAAGTCGATATCTCATTACAATTGCAGGAGTTCGCATTGCGGCTCAGCAGGTTATAAACCCAGCTGGTATCCATGAGGATGTAGGTTCGATCCCTGGCCTTGCTCAGTAGATTAAGGATCTGGTGTTGCCGTGAGTTTCGGCGTGGTTCGCAAAAGTGGCTCAGATCTGGCATTGCTGTGGCACTGACCCCTAGCCTGGGAACTTCCGCATGCAGCAAGTGTGGCATGTGGAAAAATAAAATAAAATTGCAATGGATGCTGTAAAGAAGAGGTTCAAGAGGCTGGGAGACCATCTAGTGGGCCCTGACCTGGCTGGGGTAAGGGAAGTGTCTCCGTGAAGCTGTCATCTCATCTGGGACCTGGAGGAGAAGTAGGGTTGTCACATCAAGAGTGGGCTGGCGTAAGCTGTGGTGTAGGCTGGTGGCTACAGCTCCGATTTGACTCCTAGCCTGGGAACCTCCATATGCCTCAGGTGCGGCCCTAAAACAAAAACAAAACTGAAAAAAAAGGAGGGGGCTGGGCTGTCAAGAGACATCCCAGCAGAGGCCTCGGGTGGGAGAGGGCCTCGAGGCAAGGAGGGGTGTCCAGAGCACAAAGCAGGGAGAGACAGAGCTGGAGATGAGGGAAGAAGCTCATGTGCCCTCAGCCAGCCTGTGAGGACTGGAAAGCCGGTTCAGTGGGGTCAGCAAAAGGGAACGGGGCCAAGGTGGCCAGTTGCTCCCCACTCTCAGTTTTCTCTTTGTTTACCTAATCTCAGAATTCCAGTTCTTCTGCTGGGCAGTCGCCATTCAAATAAAGACTACACTTCCCAGCCTCCCTCCCAGCTAGGTGTAGCTATGTAACTAAGTTACAAATATTCGAATATAAGCAGAAATGATGTGTGGAACTTTCAGAAAGCATCCTCATGTGGAATGGCAGAATCCTTCTTTCTTTCCCTTTTTTTTTTGTTTTTTTAGGGCCACCCTTGTGGCATATGAAAGTTCCCAGGCTAGGGGTCGAATCAGAGCCACGGCTCACAGCAACACCAGATCCTTAACCTACTAAGTTGGGTCAGGGATTGAACCCGAGTCCTCATGGATACTAGTCAGGTTCATTACTACTGAGCCACAATGGGAACTCTGAGAATCCTCCTTTCTAATGGCTGGAATACAGAATGATGGTTGGAACTCAAGCAGCCACCTTGAACCAGGAGTTGGGAGCACTGCATTACTATAATCAGTAAAGTAGAATGATCTTGGGTTTTGGTGGTGGTGGATCCTTCTGTGCCTGCCCTGGATTTGCTTCTAGAATTTGTCACTTGAGAAAAAAATAAAAGCAAAACAAGTAAACAAACACTTCTCTCATTTAAGCTACTTAAAGCTGAATACTGTTTAAATGATAATATGGAATTAGTGGAAGACGCTCAAATTTTCAAGAACACACTGTGGAATGAGGGAACTCATGATGCTTCGAAAACATTCTATCAAGTGGCAAATTAAGAAAAAGGGCAGCGGAGCTCCTGTCGTGGCTCAGCAGAAAACGAATCTGACTAGAATCCTTGAGGATGGAGGTTTGATCCCTGGCCTTGCTCACTGGGTTAAGAATCTGGTGTTGCCGTGAGCTGTGGGGTAGGTCACAGATGTGGCTCGGATCTGGCGTTGCTGTGGCTGTGGTGTAGGCCAGCGGCTATGGCTCTGGTTTGACCCCTAGCCTGGGAACCTCCGTATGCCACGAGTGTGGTCCTAAAAAAAGACAAAAAAGAAATAAAGATGGAAGAAGGAAGGAAGGAAGGAAGGAAGGAAGGAAGGAAGGAAGGAAGGAAAGAAAGAAAGGAAGGAAGAAAGAAAGAAAGAAAAAGGGCATCACGGGAGCCAAGAAACAAGGGCTACCATAATTATTAGCTCTATAAAAACCAAAAAGTCCAAGAAAGGAAATGCAACCACAGCACTCTACTTGGCTCAACAGTAAATAATAACTGTTCGGTCATGGTTATGAAACGGTGACTTCGGATTTAATAAATATTTATGATATTTACGAGGTAAACAATGCTTCCTAGAGTTGTGTGGTGCAGGATAACTTGAGCCAAAGTTCTTATCTGGCACAATTCAAGGGGTTGCATCTAATACGATGAATCAAAGATAGCACAAGATGCTAATATTTTATTTTTACTTTTTGTCTTTTTGTCTTTTAGGGCCGCACCGGTGGCATATGGAGGATCCCAGGCTAGGGGTCAAATTGGAGCTGTCCACCCCAGCCTACACCACAGTCACAGCAACGCGGGATCTGAGCCGCATCGCGATCCACACCACAGCTCATGGCAACGATGGATCCTTAACCCACTGAGTGAGGCCAGGGATCGAACCCGCATCCTCATGGATGCAAGTCGGGTTGGTTAACTGCTGAGCCATGAAGGAAACTCCAAGATGCAAATATTTTAAAATACGGAAGTAAATACCCCCCAAAACAACCAAAAGAGTTGAAAGTAATTGCTTCTGAGAACTGGAATGAGAGATGCATAGGAGGAAGCAAACATTTGCTTTTTTTTTTTAAGGGCACTATTTAAGCTTCTAAAATTATACTTTGAAGCATAAAATTAAGAAAAAAAAAAAACCTGACTTGGATGTGGCCTCTCCCTCTTTTAAACCCTCATGTATGTGGACAGCACTGTCTGTGGGTGACACACAAGCTCTGTGATCAGAGCAGTCAGCTGTGGCTGGTCCGCAATGGGATCTACCACTTGGCAGTTGTTTCTTAGGGAAGAGAGTGACTGCCTGGGCCTCGGTTTCCTTATCCATATAATGGGTACATTAGTATCTTCTGGGTACATTAGTATCTTCCTCACGTGTTGCAGTGGAGGATTAATGCAGGTCAAGTGCCTGGCACCCCTCTGGCCACACATGGTCCACTCTATGGTATTTTCTGTGATTATCTGTATTATTTGTTGTGGATTAGGTGTTCACAGACTTGCCTTATCCCCCTACCACAGTCGTTCTCAAAACTTAGCTTGCATCAGGGTCACCTAGAGGGCTTGTGGAAGGATGAGTCCACCCCTAGAAATGCTGATTCGGTAGGTCTGGAGTGGGGCCAAGAATCTGCATTTCCAACAAGGTCTCTGGAGATGCTGACAGTGCTGGTTCAGAGAGGCTTGATGATGGACCCAGAGTCAGTCTTGGGAAGCAGACACAAAAGAAGAGAACTGGAAGAGCCCTGGCGGGGTTCTCATGGGACAACTCAGGGATGGAGGAGCAGCGCCTTGGTGGGGGTTGAGTGGAAGGGGGATTGGGGAAGGTGTCACAAAGGACATAACACTTGAGCTGAACTTGAAGGACCGGGAGAAATGCGCCAGGCCAGATAGACAAGGAGTGTCCCCAGCAGAGGGAACAGCAGGTGCAAAGGCAAGAAAGCAGGAGAAAATACAACACACTTGAGGCACAGTGACCGTTTCCCCAAGTCCTAAACCGTCTGTGGAGGGCACCCACAATGGAGCTGATGGGACACTCAGCAGCCTGTGAGCGCATTTGGAAACTTTGAAGGGCTGGAGTGATGAAGGGCACCCCTAGGAAGAAGTACAAAGGTCCATTCCTGGGACAGACAGCTGGAGCCTTGAAACCAAAAAGCTGCCTTGGAGTTCCCGTTGTGGCTCAGTGGTTTAAGAACCCAGCTAGTATCCATGAGGTTGCTGGTTCGATCCCTGGCATCGCTCAGCGGGTTAAGGATCCGGCATTGCTGTGACCTGTGGTGTGGGTCGCAGACACAGACTGGGTCCCATTTCTGTGGCTGTGGCTGTGGCTATGGCTGTGGTATAGGCTGGCCGCTATAGCTCCAATTCACCCCCTAGCCTGGGAACTTCCATATGCCACTCTAAAAGGCAAAACAAAACAAAACACTGCCTTCACACCCATTGGGGGGGGGCTTTAATTTTTCTCGTGGATTTTGGTGATACAGGGACAACATACGAACATAGGGAGAATGCTGCAGAGACTTCAAAAGGCTTTAATCCCAGCACTGCCCATTCTGCAGACGTGTTTTCACATCCTCATGGGAGATGTAGCTCGGAGGCTTAAATGGATTTCCAGAGCTTGCTTGTTGGGAGCAGCAGGGCAGACCCGGTGTAAATTGGGATCTGGATCTGAAAACCCAGGTCGCAAGTGCACCCGAGGACCCAGCTGTCCTCTTTGGAAGGCTCCTCTCCTCCTGGTCCCCCAGCCCCTTCTCTCTTCCTGTCCCAATCACGCCTGCTGCCGGGTTGCTTCCTGTTCTGCTGTAAATCTCACCCCAGAGAACAAGGCTACTTGCCTGCAATAGCAATTACACGTTAATGGAGAGTCAGCAGTGACGCATGTAAGCGGTTTCTAGGCATTTGAAGGTGCCCGTGTGGAGCTCAGGGGTCTCAGCGGACTCCAGGGCCCCCTGCATCTCTCTGGGGAGTCAGCAGGATGGAGGCCTCCAAATGTCACCACCTGCGTCCACGTCCCACATTAGCTCAGCCCCTACCGTATGAGACTCCAGGCTAGTTGTCGCAGGACGAGGTCGTGGCTCTGTCTGCTCTGTGCAATGACCTCTCCTACCAAATGCCTGCTGCGCGTGGTCCCTGTGCTAGAGCCTGTCCGTATTTTTGTGCCCTTGTTTGGTCCTCTAATTTTCTGAATGAGGTAGGCATGGATGTATTCATTTTAAAGAGGAGAAAAGTGAATTTCAAGCAGCCTAACTGAGGCAGCCAAGAGGGAGTGTGGTGTAGGGTTTAAGAGCACAGACCCTGGAACCAGCCTGCCTGAGTTTACGTCTCAGCTCAGCACTGAGGGCTGCGTGACCTTGGGCAAGTTACTTTCCTCTGTGCATCTGCTTCTTGTTCTGGAAACTGAGGGTCCCTTTGAGGTAGGTCAACGTATGTGGAACAGGCGCTGCCGTATATACATCGGTTATTGACGCCTATATTGTTAAGTTAATTCGTGAACAGCAAGTGAACTGACCCACGTTGGTCCCAGCTGCCCGGCTGCCCCTCGGGCTGGTTTCTGGGAGACGTGGGGGAAGATAAGGACATGGGGGATCATGAAGTTCTCTGCACTATTTTGTAGAGTCAGACTGACACGGTTTGAATCCTCAAGTCCCCTGACTCTGACCTTTACAATGTCGTGTCGTGAAGGGCTTGTGGGGACTAAGTGAAACAATGGCAGCTTAGTGTCGGGGTTAAGAGCCAGGCCCTGGGACCACATTGCTTAGGTTATATCCCCACTTCTACCATGTTCCAGCTGCAGGACTTTGGGTGAGTTGCCTTCTCTCTGTGGGCCTCAGTTTTCTTATCTGTGAAATGGGCAATACTAGTTCCCCCACGGCAGAGCTGTTAGGGGGATGACGGGAGCTGTCCCTTGCAGAGCCCTTGAGACTGTACTGGATGAACAGCAAATGCTACCCAAGTGTGTGCTGAGATCAATTACATGGACATAATGAAACACAGGCCCAGCATACAGTAGCTGCTCAATAAACAGCAGCAATGATGAGGAGGCTGTAAAATTCAGCCCTTCCTCTTAGTAACTGAAAAGACTCTGGGCCAAGGATCCTCAATCCTGACTGCACATTAAAACAACATGGGTCCTTTAAAAACAAACAAACCAGCCAAGATTTAGGACCCACACCCCAGAGAGTCATACTTAATTCACCTACATAGAACCTGGCATCCAGTGATTTTTTAAAAACTTCCCCAAGGAGATGCTAGCAAATAGCCAGAACTGAGAACCACTGGGTTGGGAACTAACTGAGGGGCCTCCGTGGAGGAGACGTTTTAACTGGGTCGATCAAGGCGGGCCTCTGGGAGGAGGATGCATGTGAACTGAGGCCTGAATGGTGAGAAGGAGACAGCCAGGAAAGACCCCTGAGTTAAGGAGGTGGGAGGCATGTTTCAGATGGAGAGCAGAGCATGTGCAAAGGCCCTGAGGCAGGCACAAGGCTGGTGTGTAGGGAAAATAGCAGGAAGGCCAAGGTGGCGGTGACAACCAGATGTGAAAGGCAACACCCATGATTCGAGTCCAGGATGGCAAATAAGGGAAACCGAGTCCTCCTTCGGCGAGAGGGACAGAGTTTAGCTTTTCGACTGGGCAGAGAGCGGCATCCACAGTCATGTCCACAGCTGATTTAAGTCGCTCAAGTATGTTCAAGTCAGGGAGCCAGAACTGCTTGGGGATCTGTTGATCCAGGCCTCAGTCTCCCTGGGCAGGTGCCCCCCGGGACCCTCATACGTGGCCCATCAGCCCCAGAAAGATCCTTTGGAACAGGAAGGTGGGGAGATATTCCCGCGACCAGAGAGGGAGGAGGGAGAGAGAGGCTGGGCCGAATGCCCCCCTGGGGCCCATCACAAAGGCCCCTGGGGCCGGCGGTGGCAGCTCTGGCAGTGAGGGGCAGCAGGGCTGCCAGGAAAATGCCAGCCTCCTGTGAAGCCTTAATTAGTCTGCTCCCGCCGCTGCCGGGTGACGCTGGGTGGGGAGCAGGTGTTTCTATTTTCTGGCACAATTATCTGGGAAGTGAGGGCAGTGGATGTGTCTGCAGCTGGGCACGTGTGCTGCGACGAGTGTCTGCGTGGATGTGTGTGTATCTGCTTTGCTGGGTAGAACGGCACGTTTGCCTGTCACGTCCTCATAGGAGGGTGTGCTACTGAATGGTGTGTGTCTGTGTGTGCTTCTTACGTCTGCTGCGTGTCACCATGTCCTTGCGTTTTCCACTCTTACCATATCAGAGCATGTTACGTCTGCATCCGTCTCCACCGTGTGTAGTTGTGTATGTGTGAGTCTGAGTGTGTCTATGTCAGAACGGAAGGTGCGGTCAGGCCTTGGGAGAACCACCCTCCCAGGCCAGGCTAGTCCCACGTCTCGGCGGCCCCGTTGCCTCGGTTGCCCAGTGGGGGCTGCCGGTCTCCATCCTGGGGCCACACAAGCACTTGGGCTGATGCTCTGCCCTGGTGGCTGAGTCCGTCCCGCTCCTTTGTCTGGGCCCCAGGAGCATGCGCACATCCTGCCGCAGGCCCAGATGGGGCCCAGCTGCATCCGGGCCGGGCCTCTGACGTGGGCTGGGACAGCCAGGCCTGGCCAGGGACCGCCCGGGCCCCACGTGCAGCCGGTGTGTGCGTGCGGGTGGGCGATCGGCCCAGGAAGAGGCTTCCAGTCCTCACTTCTGCACGGCCTCCGCACATCTGGGGCTCGGTTGGATGCAGAGGAAGAGGAAGCGACTCCCCTCCCCAGGGGCTCAGGAAGCGTTGTCGGCCCAGGGCCAGCCAGGACCAGAGGACAGGAGAGCTTGGGGAGCCCCTCCAGTTAGCAGCGCGGAGCGTGAGCGGTTTACTGCATGGCATAGGCCCGAACCTCCCCCTCCTCAGCCACTTGTCCAGCTGAACAGAGCAATTGCTCTGGGTCAGGCCCTGAACCCAGGCTGAGGTCAGTATCAACATCAATAATAAAGCAGCCTACCCTCTGCCTGGCCTCCCCCACCCGGCTCCTCCCACCACCCTGCAGACCCCCTCCTTGCAGACCCTCTGGGTTTCTGTATCTCACCCACCTCTGTCCGTCCTCAGGGCCTTTGCACGTGCTGTTCCCTCTTGCTGGAACACCCCTTCTCTGGATCTTCCTGTGGCTGGCTCCTCCTCCTCATCGCCCAGAGACCTCACCTCCCCAGAAAGGCCTGCCCTGATTCTCTCCATGTTATGCCTCAGTCACTTGCTGTCACGTCATCCTTCAAAGATGGTATAAGCATTGCCATTGTCTCCATTTTTATGGATTTATTCTGTCTTCTCCTGCATTAATATAGACTCTCTGATGTCAGAGCCCTTATCTGTCTTATTCAGCGCTTAATGCCAGAATCAGTCTACAGGTAGTAGTTGTTGAATAAATACTTATTGGCAGTTTAATGCACTTAATGCTATGTACTAGGCACTGAACAGAACTTTATTTCAACCTCGCAATAACCCATAAGCCAAAGCTCTGTGTTATGAGCATCCCCATCTAACTGAAGAAGGAAAACAAAGTTCAGAGAGGTTAAGAAATCTGTCCAAGATCACATAGCTAAGAAGTGGGAGAATCAGGATTTTTGTCTAGGTCTGTCTAATGCTGCTGCATGCTCTTAACACTTTGCTGTGATCAAGCGACAGGAAGAGTAAGAAAAGTCTGGCTAAGCCCACAGACAGCTGTATCAGTTATCTATTGCCATGAAACAATCCACCATGAAACAGTGGCTTAAAACAAGTGATTGCTCACAGTTTAGGATTTGATAATTTGGGTAAGATTCAGCTGTGATAGCTGCTCTCTGCTCCAGGTAGTGTTGACCCAACTAACTTTAGGCAAGAGGAGAGGTCACTTGGCAGGTTGGCTGGGGCCGGCTGGTCCCAGGTGGCCTTCTCATGCAGTTTGGCAACTGGTTGGGCTGTCAGCTGGGCTCCTTAGCTCACCACCACGTGGCCCCTCCAGTAGGTTAGCCTGGGCTTCCTCCTGGGAAACTAGGTCCCAGATAACAGGAATGCAAGCTATGAAGCTACTTAAGAAGTCATACAGGAGTTCCTGCCACGGCTCAGTGGTTAATGAACCTGACTAGCATTCATGAAGACGTGGGTTCGACCCCTGGCCTTGCTCAGTGAGTTAAGGATCTGACAATTGGGTGAGGTGTGGTATAGGTTGCAGACGCAGCTGGGATCCCATGTTGCTGTGGCTGTGGCATAGATTAGCAGCTACAGCTCCGATTGGACTCTTAGCCTGGGAACCTCCATATGCCGTGGGTATGCCCCTAAAAAGGCCAAAAAAAAAAAGGAAGTCATGCAATGCCATTTTTGCCACATTGTATGTCAAGGTGAGTCACAAGGCCAGATAGATTCAAGAGGTGGTAAAATAGATTCCATCCCTTCACGCAAGATGGGAATTTCATTTTTAATCCACCATAGTCCTCCTCTTTGACCGTAATTATTATTTCACACGCAAAATACACTCACCTTCTCCTAAGACTTCCTGACCGGCTCACCTTGTAACAGCACTGGGATTCATGACCTTAAGGGGTGTATTTGGGACGTACTTCCCCCCTTGGGGTTCTGGAGACAAAGGGGGAGACAGTCTCACAACCTCGAGCTGCCTTAGTACATGCAGCCTGCTGTAACAAAATGCCATTAAGGCTCATAAACCACAGAAATATATTTCTCACAGTTCTGGAGTCTGGAAGCCCAAGAGAGGGGTGCCAGCATGGACAGGTTCTGCTGAGAGCCCTCTTCTGGGCTGCAGATTGCCGGCTGCTTGCTGTGCCCTTATTATTTATTATTTATTTATTTATTTATTTATTTATTTATTTATTTATTCATTCATTCATTCTTAGGACCGCACGTGAGGCATATGGAAATTCCCAGGCTAGGGGTCGAATCAGAGCTGCAGCTGCTGGTCTACGCCACAGCCACAGATCCGAGTCGTGTCTGCGACCTACATTCCAGTTCATGGCAACAACCAGATCCTTAACCCACTGAGTGAGGCCAGAGATTCAACCCGCACCCTCATGGATCGTAGTCAGGTTCATTACTGCTGAGCCACATCAGGAACTCCTGGGGTCTCTTTTATAAGGGCACTAAGCGCATTCATAAGTGCTCCGCCCTCATGACGAAGTCGTCCCGCATAGGCCCTACCCACTACTACCATCAACTTAGGCTTTCAGCGTTACAAATTTTAGCGGGACACACGCATTTAATCTTATAGCAATGGCCTCAACTGTACTCAGCCAGACTAGTCTCGAGCTAATCCCCAAGGCTGGCCCAGCCTCTCAGCCATTCCAGGAGGCAGGACGCTGGAATGCAAATGGAATTGTCCCTCCCCCCCCCCTTTAGGAGAACTTGCTCAAGGTTCCTAACGGGACAGTGATGACACCTTCATCTGGCCACAAAGGCTCACAAAGTGGCCCACATGCCTGTCAGCCGGCTTTTCTCACATCTGACCCCTCTCGAGTTTATGTCTGTCACCTCCTCCACCGGAAGGCCAGCTTCCTGAGGGCAGGGGCTGATTTTGCTCACAGCAGCAACTTCAGCTCTCAGGACACCACCGGCATATGTCAGGTGTTCCGTGAAGGTCTGGAAACGCCTGACCGCACATCATGGTACCACCGCAAAGACCGAGAAGGGTTTGCTTTTGGGTGGAGCCATGCTTTAAACCCACACCAAGAGGGCGCCGATCCTGGCTGAGCCCCTCGCCTGCTCTGTGATCTTGGGTAAGATGCTTCACATCTCTGGGCCACAGTTCTTCATATGTAAAGTGCCAGGGCCCTGTGTCTGGGGCCTGGCAGACACTGAGTTCCAAAGTTCAGATACATGGGATCAGGCTGCTCTAACGTGTCAGCTCAGGTCAGTCTGACTCCACATTCAATCCTTTCTGCCTCCCACCCCCTCTTTGTGCATCTGGACCTCAAGGATTGGCCGAGAAGATTCGGCAGGCAGGCCCCACTCAGCTCCTTGGCCCTGGAGTGCCCAGCTCTCCTTCGTCCCACAGCTGCAGAGCCGAGAGAGTGCCGCTGAAACAGACGGCTGCTCTTTGCAGACACTGCCCAGCCACAGGATCAAGGCTAGTCTTCCTTCCTCCGCAAGGGGTGACTGTGGGAACAGCAGAGTCGCCTCTTGTAAATGCTGGTTACTGCCGTTTACGTAACGTTTTCATCTGAAATCACCAAAACAGTTCAGCGTTCCCACAGACGCTTCACTTCGCTTCCCCTCGTGATAATATCTAAAGTAACCAGAGTACGCTGTCAAGGTCAGGGAACAGATGTTGGGGCGATATTAACTCCGACGCAGAGCTTACTCAGATGACACCAGTTTTTGTGTACACAACAATTTTTGTCAGTTCCCCAGTCTCCTGGTTTAGAGAGCAAGCCGGGTTAGGAAGCTGGTTAAGACAAGCTGTAGTTTCCAGCGCTTCTCGCCTTCACGTCCTCTTCTCCAGAAACGGCCACTTCAGTTCTTCAGCTGGTCATTCTGCGTTTAGCTGCTGACGGCTTCATACCGTGCTTGTATCGCTGCGTGTATTTCTCAGTGTGGGACCTTCTCCTCTGCTCCCCTGCTCTAGGACACGCAGCATTAAATCTGCCCTCCCCGGCCCTGACCCCGCACTCCGTCCCTCCTATCCTCCCCCACTAGCTGTGTTCTGATGACATTGGTGCTCAGCGTCACAACTGTTATGATTTCTCCTTAGTTTTAATTTCCTGTGTACTGATCCCTGATTCCTTTTCTTTTTTTTTTTTTTTTTTGTCTTTTTGGTCATTTTATGGCCACACCCGCGGCATATGGAGGTTCCCAGGCTAGGGGTCTAATTGCTGCCAGCCTATGCCAGAGCCACTGCAACGCCAGATCTGAGTGGCGTCTGCAACCCACATCACAGCTCACAGCAGCGCCGGATCCTTATCCCACTGAGCGAAGCCAGGGATCGAACCCACAACCTCATGGTTCCTAGTCGGATTCGTTTCTGCTGAGCCACGACGGGAGCTCCACTGATTTCTCTGCAACCTCAGACTCTTTGCCAGTTGTCTAAAAGTTTCTCAGAAACTTTCTTTCTTCACATCAGACTTTCTATCAACTTCATCCTCTTGAAAGAAGTCTCTCCTAGAGAACTTTCTGGCATTTCCAAACTGGACGTGTTGCCCTCTGCAGCTGGCACGCTGGGATCTTCCCGCCCCCACCCCCACCACCCAGCGCCCCCATCAGCTGGAGAATAGGATCCCTTTTACTCTCTTCTGAGCTGAATTTCCTGGAGTCCACATCTTCCTGTTTCTTGCCTCCCTCCTCGTTTAGTGGACAGCACCCTCCCTCAGTAACTGGTTTGTCTAAGGGTAGCTTTACTATCTGGCTTGACTTAGACCTCTAAGTTATACATATTTGCGTTCAGAATGCAAAGGCTTTGCTACTTGTCCATCTCCCTTCCAAATTGAGAAGTTTAGCGTTACTCTGACTCCGTCTTCACCGCTCTGCGAGTTGGTCGATTCCTCGCTGTGCTGTGCTGACATCCTGCGGTCTCTCCTTGATCTTCCCTGGTGGAGTCTGGCTTGTGCGTTGTGCTCAGCACTTGTGGGGGCCTCTGATCTTGGGGTTCGTGTCCTTCACAGTGGGGAAATTTTCTCCAAATATTTTATAGCTATTTCCTCCCCATCATTTTCTTTCTTTTTCTCGAATTCCTACCATTGGCCTGTTAGCTTTCCTGGACCAGTCCTCTAGATCTCATCACTGGTCTCTGTTTTCAGTGATTTATTTTGCCTTACATTCTTGAGAAATTTCAACTTCCTCTCCCAAAACTTTGACTGGGTTTTATGTTTCTGCTCTCCCACTCCCCCACCCCCGCAAGATCTCTTCTTGTTCCCTGCGTTCCTTTTTTATGGCATCATGTTCTTTTTTCAAGTATACATTATCTTTTATCGCTTTTTGAATCTAGAGGCTTTTGCTTTTATTATGATTATATTTTTATGGTTTTCTCTGTGCCTACTGTCTTTCCCACTTCAGTTCCTTTGGTCTATGTGTCTGTTTAAGACCTTTAAGTTCACATTAGTGGCTTTCAGCCATGACCAAGGATCTGCTCTTGATAAAGAGCCAGACTACAACGGAGGGTGGGAGTGTTGAGCATCTGAGGGGAATGTCTGATGTCAGGTCTTTAGATCTTCCCTCTTGATCAGTCAGCTCCTGGAGATGCAACTTCCATTCTCCTAGCTGGAAATTAGAGGTCTGGCTGCAGTGTTCTTTACGACACATTCACTTACCCCACCTCGTTTCCAATATGGCGCTCCACCTTCCTTGTGTGTGGAGCTCCAGGACAGAGACCCTCGCTTATTATCCCCAGAGAATAAACACAGAGTCCTCTGTCCAGTGGGGAGTGGCAGCCACCCCACAGCACGGAAATGGAGGAGGATCTGGGAGCATCCAGCTGCTTCCTCAACAGCTTCTCTGACTCCCCTTTCCTCCCCAGTACATCCTACTGCCTCCTGGTCCCCCTGACACTCCCGCCAGGAACCCAGGAGGATGTGACCATTTCCTCCACTATGTCTCCAGGACTGGCCTGGGTTGGGTCCCCAAGGAAGAGAACGGCTTCATAGAGCGAATCAGGCCAGAGAGGAGCTCCAACCCCAATGGTCACAGACCTCCTTGAGCCTCAGCCACAGGTCCTCAGGCCTGAGGGACACTGTGAGATCATCAAGTTTCATGTTACTTCCCCGAGTCTCTCTTTTCGCCTTTCAGCCAACAGGAGTTATATCATCTCCCCTTTCATTTAATGGGAATCTTAAAGTACAGACTGAAATCAAAGCTCAAAGATTAGAATCTGCAAATACAGACCACGTGTGCTTTCACTACCCTCCCCCAACAGCTCTGCCAGACCTGGCTACTCGATCATGACACTTTTTCCTGCTGAGCCTAGAGAATAATTTCTCCCCTTGGCATTAATGCCGTTCGAGCAGAATAATTCTTGGTTGTGGGAGGCCATCCAGTGCACTGTGGGACTTCAGCATCATCCCCAGTTTCTGCTGCTAGATGCCATCGCTCCGCACACCCCAGTTGTGAGCATCGAGAATATTACCAGAAGGTTGCAGACGCGGCTCAGATCCCGTGTTGCTGTGGCTGTGGCGAAGGCCGGCGGCTACAGCTCCTGTTAGACCCCTAGCCTGGGAACCTCCATATGCCGTGGGTACAGCCCTAGATAAGGCAAAAAGACCAAAAAAAAAAAAAAAAACCAGAATGTCACCAGAAATTGTCAAATAGCTCGTGGGGCATAAAATTTCCCTGGTTCAGAACCACTGGTCCAGATTCAGCGTCAGCATCCTTGTGGACACAACACTCCCAGGAGCCACTCTCATCTTGACTTGGCCCATGAAACAAAGCCTGTTTGGACAACAGTGTTCCCACCTCACGTAGATTCAGAGCCTAATCTGGCAATTCTGTGACCCAGCTTAAGAGCCTTCTATTTGGGGGTGAGAGCAGCCCCAACCTGCCACTTCCTGATAGAAAGAGAGAGGAGCTACACTGGAAGGTCCCAGTCCTGCTGTGTTAATTCTCATGCTGACAGCTGTGGAATTGGTACCCCAGGGCTCTTTGTCTTGTCTGCATGGTGTGGAGAGAAGATTTGCTGGAGACCAAATGTCTCTGGGGGCCCCCTCCAGACCTCTGTCCCCAAACAGTGCCTGGCTCCAAGCAGGGAGGTGGGACAGCCTAAAAGTCATCTTCAAAGTGTGGCTCCAGATCTGATCCAGATCACCTGGGGTGTAGGTTCTGGGTCCCCACCCCAGATCTTCTGAATCAGCATTTTTGGGTAGTTCTGGAATCTGTCCTGCTAACCAGATTTCTGGGAGAAAACTAGTACCATCGGTAAAACACACGGATGTTGACCTTGATTCAAATCCTGATCCTACTTCTTGGTAAAACATAATCCAAATCGTTGACAGGACAAAGAATGGCTAATATTTATTGAGTGTTCATTATGAACCTAACCATGAATTGGCCTAGTTGATCAATCACTCTGTATGGTAGGTTCTATTTTTAATTCCCATAATTTAAATGGGAAATGAAAGCTCAGAGAGCTTAGGTATGTTGCTGAAGTTCACACACGTGGAAGTGGGTAAAGCTGGGATTCGAACTGCGTGGTCCGATGCAGCACCCTTTGTAATTACATTAGAGTCTAAAAAGCTGAGCGCAGGTTCTAGCAGTCATGGCTGCTCAACATGCAGCGTGTGGAGTTCTTCACCCTCACCCAGGAGGAGGACACGGGGTGGCTTGGGAGGGGGCACCTCTCCCTGGGGCTTGGATTTAGTAACAGACCCAGGGTAGTGGACCTTGGAGAGTTTCCAATTCCCAGCAAAGTTGCCCTTGGGTCACCTTGGAGCCAGGAACCCAGTAAGCTTCAGGGATGACATCTGAAAACATGAGACCATTTTGAAACTGTGAGGTTTCTCCTCTCTGTTTCCTTGTTTAATTCCCCAGAGTTGGGGGCTGTCAGAGAGAAGGAAGAGTCAACTCAAAAAAAGACATGAAAGTAGGTTCAGTGTTTATGACGGAACATTCTCAGATCCTTTTAGGCATGAGGCCCTTCTAGGTCAAGAGGGGGTGTTTGTGTGTGTGTGTTGTGAGTGGAGATTTATCCACTCACTCTATAAATATTTGTCTAAGACTATCTCTGTGCTGTATCTCCAGTCCCTGACCCAGTTAGGGGTAGGCCATTTAACATAGCACCATTCATTGAGTATTCTAATTTACTTCAAATAAATTAAATTTAAGCAGAATAAGTAAAATTGTGTATTCTGAAATCAGATAACTTGACTTTAAATCCAGACCCTGTTCTCTGCCACTGATGTGACTATGGACAAGGTACTCAGTTTCTCTTCACCTCATCTGCAAAATGAGTATCTTGCCAGAAAATACTCTCACAGAACCAAGTACTTTTACATTGTGGCACTAACCTTCACTGCAATTATGTTCTTTTTGTGTGTGTGTGTGTTATTTTATTCATGACTGTGTCCACTAATAATACTAACACAGAGATTTCTACTTATTAGGATATAGAGAAATGTAAAAAAATCTTTGTTCTTGAAGTAACAACAAGAAAAGCACAGAAAAAAGTAATAGTACAGCTTTCTGTGGTGCTAGGGAAGACCAGTGGCATCAAAAACTGAATTCAGGAAGAAACAAATCCTTCATGAGGGAGCAAGAGCTACGGCAGCTTCCACACCTGGAGGAGGTTCTGGTCTACATATGGGTGGACATCAGCCATAGATGGAGAGGATTTGCAGGAACAAAGGAAAGGTATTCCAGCCTTGGACCAGAGTGTGGAATGGCAGGTCAAGTTGGGGTCTGGATGCATCCTGAAGGAAAGGAGAGATTACTCAGCCCATCAAGATAGACGAGCCATCTTCTCAATGAAAGAAGAGATCATTTGGTCCAGCTATTCATCCTCCCTACATGCTGTACCTAAGCTTTTATGAAAGGCAGTCGTGGAGAAAAGGTACATAGGCAGAGAAAGATTATGTAGTTTTGTGCATTCTCACAGTGATTGGAATGCAGGTAAACCAAAAATATCTAAAACTGTAGCCAACCCCCTCCTAGCTCAAATACTGACAAGATAAAAAAGGCAGATGATGTAGGTGGTTGGGCTAATTACAGGTAACTAAGGATAATTGAAGCTATTTCTCAGCCCCAGCTCAATTATACTCTAAGTAAGATCTGGATAAGCAGACTCTCAATCCAGCCATTAGACAGCAGAGAGAGTTCAGACTTTCTAGGAAGTAAATAAAACAAAACATTAAAATGACACTTCAGTCTCAACTGTTATTTCATGTGCACATTCAAGAATATAATAAAACTAAACACTAGAAAATAGAATAAATAGGAAAATAGGACCCATAATTAAGAGAAAACAGACAAGTGTTTGTTATTAAAATTAATAACAATAATCACAGAGGGTCTTAAATATAAACATAAGCATATAAAGAAATTTTTAGGAAAATAAAAAGAATGGATGAGGAGATGTGATTTTCAGGGTATCAATAGAAATTATAAAAAAACCAAATAGGAATTCTATAAATAAAAATTAAAATAGCAGAACTGAAAAACTTATTAGAAAGATGGTCAACTTGACACAGCAGAAGAAAGAAGGAGTAAACTTGAAGAGTGGTCAAAATAAATTCAAACTGAAACATGAGAAAATAAAGATTGAAAAAAAATGAACAGAGCATTATTAACCTGTAGTATAATATCAAGTAGTTTGCAGGCATATACTTGGAATCCCAGAAGAAAAAGAGAATGAAGTATAAACAAAAAGAAAACCACATCTAGGCACATTACAGTAACAATGATGAGAAATATCATAAAAGCATCAAAAAATGAAACCAAACAAAAACCGAACCAACAGCAAAAGAAATGCACTACTTAGGGGGACACAGTAAGAAAGATGGACGACTTTTTATCAGAAACAGTGCAAGTTAGCAAACAATGGAAAGCATCTTTAAAGTGCTAAAAAAAATTATCAGTGAAATTGTCCTTCAAAATTAAAAGATAAAGATATTTCCAGATAAAAGGAAACTGAGAAGACTCAGTACCAGCAAACCCACACAATATTAAATGTTAAAAGAGAAATGATGGCAAATAGAAACTCAGATCTACAGGAAGGAATAAAGAGCAATACAAAAGCTAAATAAGTGATAAATACAGAAGACTATTTTTTCTCTTTTCTTCTTTAAAAAGCAGGGGATCATACATCACAGGTTGACTACACAGCATTCCAACCACTTCGTAAAAACAGCTTAGCTGTTAAACGTAAACTTACTATACAATCCAGCAATTCCACTCCTCAGATATTACCCAAGAGAACTGAAAACATTTATCCATGCAAAGGTTTTTACAAGAGTGTTCATAGTAGTGTTATTCATCATGTCCAAAAGTTGGAAACCTTACAAATTCCCATGAGCTGGTGAATGGGTAAACAAAATATGGGATAGAGACACATACTGGAATATTATTTAGCAATAAATATGAACAAACTAATCACATAAGCCACAACATGGATGAACCTCAAGAACTTTATGCTACATGAAATAATCAGATTCAAAAGGCTATATATTGTATGATTCCATTTATATAAAATTCTGGACCAAGGCAAAACTACAGAAACATAAAGCATGTTAGCGGCTGGCTGAGGCTGAAGACAGGAGGGCAAAGATGACTTACTGAAATGGGCATAAGGGATGTTTTAGGAGTAATGGACATTTTCTAAAATCGCATTGTGGCAAAGGTTGCACAATGCTGTAAATTTACTAAAAATTACTGAGTTGACACTTAAAATGGCTGGGTTTTATGCTATGTAAAGCGAACCTTAATTAAGCTGTTAAAATTGCCTGTTAAAAGCAAAAGTAATAGCTATGTGCCATACGGTTTTATATCACCTATGGAAGTGAAATACTTGTCAAGAGCCTATTAGGTTGAAAGAGTGTAAGTTAAAATCTTACATTATACAAGGAAGTATATAATATTAACTCAGGGTAGAATATAATTAAGGATACATGTTTTAATCCCTGGAGATGCCTCTAAAAACAAATAAAACAAAAGTAGATAGCCTAAAGTTCAATAGAAGAGATAAAATATAACATTAAAAATTAATAATACTTGAGTAATTCAAAAGAAGGCAGGAAGGGCAAAACAGAGGAATAAAAACAGACAGTAAATAGTGAGATGACAGATTCAAACTCAACATATCAAAAATTACAATGACATTGAATAGTGGGCTCAACACTCCAATTAAAGGCAGAGGTTTTCAGAATGTATTAAAAAAGCAAAACCCACTATATGCCATCCACAAAAATCTAATTTTACACACAAATACCCTTTTCCCAGTAGAAGGCTGAGGGATAATAAACCATGCAAATACTAGGCATAAGATAGCTGATGTGGCCACAGTAAGACCTGACAAAGTAGAATATAAGATGAGAAATATTGTCGGGTTACAGCAGGACCACGCTGCCTAATGGATAAGGCATCTGACTTCGAGATATTGTCAGGGCATTTCTTGATGATAAACTGACCAATTATCAAAAAGACCTAATAACCCTAAAAGTCTATGTGTCCAGTAACAGAGCTTCAAAATATGTGAAGCAGAAATAGACAACTCAAGTTCCTGCTGTGTGGCAGTCGGTTAAGAATCCAGTTGCTGGGGGGATGCACTGAGGGTTTGGGATGGAAATGCTATTAAAAAAAAGAATCCAATTGCCAGGAGTTTCCACTGTGGCTTGGGGGGTTAAGAACCTGACGTAATGTCTGTGAGGATGTGGGCTTGATCCCTGGCCTCACTTAGTGGGTTAAGGAACCCGCATTGCCGCAAGCCACAGTGTATGCACTTCGGATCCTGCTTTCCCGTGGCTGTGGTGTAGGCCAGCAGCTAAAGCTCCAGTACTACCTCTAGCCCCAGAACTTCCATGTGCTGCAGGAGCAGCCCTAAAAAAAAAAAAAAAGGAAAGAAAAAAAAAAGAATATGGTTGCAGTGGCTCAGTTTGCTGCGGAGGCATGGGTTTGATTCCCAGCCTGGTGCAGTGGGTTAAAGTATATGGTGTTGCCACAACTGCAGTGTAGGTTGAAGCTGCAGCTCAGATTCAATCTCTGGCCTGGGAACCGCCATATGCCACTGGTGTGGCAGAGAAAGAAAGAAAGAAAGAAAGAAAGAAAGGAAGGAAGGAAGGAAGGAAGGAAGGAAGGAAGGAAGGAAGGAAGGAAGGGAGGAAGGGAGAGAGAGAGAAAGAAAGAGAGAGAGAGAGAGAAAGGAAGAAAGAAAGAAAAGAAAGGGAACTAGAAGAAGAAATAGGAGGGGGAAACAAGAACCATCATGATTGTTAGGAATTTAACACACTTAGTAAAGATATCTGTAAGATTATGGAAGATAAAAACTAAATGACATCTGCAGAATTATACACAACAACTACAGAATATGCTTTTTTTTTTTAAGTGCATTTAGAAAGTTCCGAGACAAACCATGTGCTGGACCAGAAAAGGACTCTCAAGAAACATCATGTGATAGTATTCATTTCTTATAAAGTCAGACACTTACCTTATAACCCAGCAGTTGTTCTTCTAGGTACCCAAGAGAAAGGAAAACATGTCCACAAAGAGTCAGATACAAGAAATCTTATAGCAGCTTTATTCCCAATTATCCTCAAGTGTGAACAACCCAAATGTTTATCAACAGAAAAATGGATAAACAAACTGTGGGATACTTATATAATGGAATGGCTCCTTTACAATAACAAACGACAAACTCCTGGTACACGCACAAAATGAATAAACCTCGAAAACATTAGGTTGAGCAAATGAACCCAGACTCAAAAGAGTACATACTGTACGAGTCCACTCATGTGAATTTCATGAACACTTTCTAGTGATGGATGGTTACTATTCTAAAGTCTATACTATAGATGCAGCACTGTCTTGGGGAGGGGAATGGCAGAAATTGACCAGGAAGAGGTATAGAGACCTGTCTGAATGGTGAGAATGTTCCATACCTCGATATGGGTGTGGTTTCTTGGATGGACTGCATATAATCTGTCAAAACTCTTCTTGCTATACATTTAAGATGTGTGAGTTTCACTGCACATAAACTACACTTTGATTTTTTAAAGAGTACGAACAAAAAGAAAACTCTTGAATATTATGAGTACCAGGCACAGATCCAAATGGATTACATCATTCACTCATGAAAGCTTCACACATCTTACCAATGGGGGAAACTTAGACACCAAAATGTAGACCCACTTGTTCAAGGTCATGCAACTCACCCACCGCACCACCCAAAAGCAAGGTTTGTGCCTGGCACACCCACCCTTTTGCAATGATGCTCAAACAACAATGAAGGGTAGCTTTCACTATAAACAACGCTTTGAGGCAAGAATCATTAGCCACATTACCTGAAGGAAATTGAAGCTCAGAGATGCTGATTTCTCCTAGAAGGTGTAGAGTCGGGATTTGAATCCAGGTCTGTGTGACTTCCAAGCCTAGCCTCTCAATCCTCCTGTCTTGAGTTACTTCCATGCCCACTCTTGGGGGACAGGTATGACCCATACGCAGCCCCTCACACACAGCCAGGTGAGTTTGACCTTTATACCTGCTCTTTGCTCTGTGCAAGAACTTGCCCAAGTCCCCTCCACCCCAACCTAGATGGCCACAGACACTGTGGCATGGGGGTGGGTGATTTCAGTGAACATTGTGAATTTCAGGAAAGGAGAGCTTAGGATTTCTTGATTTCTCACCAATTCATACTTTCAACAAATCTTTGTAAGCCATGTGACAAGGCTGAGGATGCAACTGCGAACAAAGTGAGAGATTACATCCACTGGTATGAGACAGAAAATCAAGGGTATGAAATACATATTATATAATTTCTGATGCTGTGATGAAAAGTAAATTAGGGTAAGGGGGAGTTCCCCTCGTGGTGTAGCGGAAATGAATCAGACTAGGAACCACGAGGTTGCGGGTTCGATCCCTGGCCTCGCTCAGTGGGTTAAGGATCTGGCGTTGCCTTGAGCTGTAGTGTAGGTCACAGATGCGGCTCGGATCTGGCATTGTGTGGCTGGGGTGTAGGCTGGCAGCAATAGCTCCAATTCGACCCCTAGCCTGGGAACCTCCATATGCAGCAGGTGCGGCCATAAAAGGATAAAAGACAGTCAATCAATCAATCAATCAACACATTAGGGTAAGGGGAGAGAGTGGCAGGAAGGGGTCAAGGCTGGCCTCTCTCAGGAGGTGACAGTTGATGGGGTGACCAGCAGGAAGCCAAGGAGTGAGCTTCAGGCCCTGTGGGGAGGGACTTCAGGAGCTCCAGGGGAGAAAGTATGCAAGGGAGGGTGGGGGAGACGGGGTGTGCGCACGACGTGACTGGCTGGGTGAGTGTATGTCAGTCCTGTGGAAATGGCCCTGGCCAAGTTCACTCAAGGTCTCCAAGACAATGGGGAGAAAAGGAAATCTCCAGGTCCGGCCAGACTAAAATTAAGTGACAGCCAAGGAAGGACCAGGGCCAGCTTTTCCGCAAGAGGAGCAGAGAGGCTTCCTTCCCTGATGGCCTTGAGCACTTCTGGATGAGAGCAGGCCCGGGGCCTCCCGACCCACCCGCAGGCACGAGGCTCTTGGAGGGCTTTCAGCCATGGAGCAGGCATGGAGGCTTTACTATGTTCTAGGAACTCCACCGGGGTTGTAGCCCTGACCTCACTAAGGAGGAAGCAGCGATTGCGTTTTACAGCTGAGGAAATCAAAACTAAGCTCATTGCTAAAAGGTAGCGGAAGAGGGGCCTGAGAGCAAATCTATTGCAGAATCTGGGTTCTTTTCCATGATGCAAAGAAAACCAAGAGCTTTAGAAGTAGTTACCCAGGCTGCACGGTGAGAAGGCCAGAACAACCTGAACTTTCAGTACCTGCTGCCTGGATGGATGGATGGATGGATGATAAGTGGATGGATAAATGGATGGATGGAGGATGACATATACACAAACAGGCAAGCAGACTGTTTCCTATAACTTACGTGCTCATGTTTCCAAAAAATATACTTCATCTTTCTGAGCTTCAGGGTCTCCATCTAGAAAATTAGAGGGCCGGATGTGAGCAGTTGTTTTCAAACCTTTGTTTTAGCAGTGAAGTATTGTCTTCAGAGACTGCCTAATGGCAAAGCTGAGCATGATACAACAGGAAAAAGAATAGGGAAAGGGGTGGACACAGCGCCAGAAGCTCTGACCCTGGGCCACGCCCTTACTCTCTGTAGGAGCAGCAGAGACATGTTTGCAAAACCAAGGAAGGCCTCGGATAAAGGTGATCCGGAACAAGCTGGCTTCAGAGACAAGAACAGACATATTGGGGAAGGGTGGCAGAGGGTTGGGAGACCTCAGCCAGGCCCTTAGCCTTTCCTGCCCGCATCAAGCATCACTGCCTGCTGGGTCGGCAAGGCCTGCCTGGTGAAGCGGAGCCCAGGGCAGCACAGAATGTCTGCCGATAGCTCTCCTGAGGATGTATGGACTGGGGAGCTGGGCGTCGTCTGAAACCCTGCCAAGTGGTTCACTCAGCCCAGGGAGCCACAGAGAGGAGTAAACCTGAGCAACCTCTGTCACCTGTTGTGTGCCTTTGGAGGATCAGAGCACGGAGCAGGAGCTGATCAACATGACCAACCTCACTCACTGCCAGGCAGGCTTCTTTAGGACCCGCCGGAATGTAGGCTCGTTCTCTTTGCCTGGGGATCCAGAGCCCCAGCCAGGGTGGGAGATGCAGGTGGCCACTGAGCCTGGAGGGGACTATTCTGAGTGCTGACCTGGGCCGCCTGCCCAGGAGGAGACAGCGTTCTCGGTTGGGGTCTAGTCCCGAAAACTGGAGAAGGAATCTACCTAGGTAGGATTCCCATAGAGTTCTTGGGAGATGAATGGCATTACTTCCCTTTATACAACTTTCTGTTGGTCTACACCGCAGCCACAGCAGCACAGGATCTCAGCCCTGTCTGCAAACTAGACCACAGCTCGTGGCAACGCCAGATCCTTAACCCTCTGAGCGAGGCCAGGGACCAAACCCGCATCCTCATGGATACTAGTCAAGTTCGTTAACCACTGATCCACGAAGGGAACTCCTGCAGTCAGATTCTTAACCCACTGCCCCATACCGGGAACTTCCAAGGAGTGCATAATAGAACTGCAAAATAGGAATTCAAACCTTAAGCCCAAATTAAGACGCTCTGATGAGAAATTTGGTGAAACCTGGCTGCTATGCTTGACCCTGTGTGACTTGGGGCAAGTCAATTCACAATTGTATTTGTTTTTACTACTTAAGCAGGGATAGTAAAAATAACCTTTATGTTGTAGAGCTGAAATCAGGAATCCAAGAAGTTATAAGTGGGAATTTTCTTTGACCTATAAAGTGCTATCAAGTTGTTAGCCTGGAAGTGCTTTGAGGGGGGCCTGATAAATATCTCCCCTCTTCCCTGAGTTCCGAGCTGAGAGAGAAATAAGACAGACATACTATGGCTCTTACTGATAAAGCCGATCCTAAAAAATGCAGCTTATCTCCCTGGAGAAATGAGCTGCCTAAAGCTGAAAGCTGGAATTCGGCGGCACTGCCCCACCCCCCACCCCCGCCCCGCCCGCGGCTGAGGCTGCGGTGTCGGGGCTGAGATGGAGAGAAGTGGGTGACTCTGAGATGTGAAGTGGAGGTGGTGCTGCTGACAGGGTTTGCTGATGGCTTGGCTGTGGGTGGTGTGGGGAGGCCGGGAAGCCAGGATGGATCTTCTGTTTGTAGCCCCGGGGAACGGGGGCCGGGGGAGGTGGGGGGCCATTTACAGAGCCGGCGAGGTGGGGGCTGCGACACATCACCTGGAAGGGAGGAAACCCTTTCAGCCACGGACTGAGCGATGGGCCACAGATGGGCTCCGACCCTTAACCCTGATCACTCTCTAAGTCCTTTGTCCCCAAACTTGTGCCTTTGGTGTCGGAGGATCCACGGATGAGTGTCAGTCGAAGCGGGTGGGACCTCGGGAGCACCCTCTGTCCCTTCCAAAAGGGCAGCTGTCAGCAGGCATCCCTCTGCCAAGGCCCGCAGGAACCCCCACATTCTCAGCTCAAGAGGCACCTCTAGGACTTCCAATGTGCCAGGCCCCCTAGGGGGCCCTTAGGGACCACAGATAAATAGGACACTGGTCTTGCCCTTCAGGTGGGGGCAGTCTGGTGGGAGGGGCGTGGGAGGGGCGTGGGAGGGCCCCACCCATGGGAGGGCCCCACCCACACTGCAGTTATTACCTCATCTTCTAAGAAGCAGAGTGGTCTAAGCTCAGGCCTCGGGACCCCTGCCCAGTGCTCTCCCTGCCTCATCCACCTCCTATTGAGGACAATCCCCTTTTTGCCCAGGACAACCCATTCGCCAGGGGCTGCCCTGTCCGACATCAGAGAGGACAGCTGTAAGGCCAGCCCTCTCCCCCCACGGGTACCAGTTTGATGCTGCCGGTGCCCATGGGATACTGAGGACTTGACCCTGCTCTCTGCCCCGTTCACTCCTCACACACAGTGCCAAGGTCACATACACACCCGCCTCTTTGGCGCTTCACCCCAGGTCACAGAGAGGCTGCCTTCAGGAAAATATTGCTCTCTCCCAGCAGGAAGCCCAGTGAGCGTTGAAGGCTGGAGCCGGTGGAGAGGGACGTGGAAAGGAGCTCTCACTGTGCTGAGCTCAGCCCTGAGGGGCAGGCTGGCATCTCGGGCATTAATGACCAAGGGCAGAGGCCCTGCCCCTGTAGGGTGGAGTCTGGGCAGTTCTTGGCTGCCTGATCCCCGCATCGGCCAGTCTGACCGGCTCAGGTGACGGGGAGGGGTGGCCTTGTGAATCACGAGGGGGAAAAACAGCAAGGGAACCAGAGAACCACGCAGGAGGTGAGCTGAGGGTGGAGGGAAACGGATCTAAGTTCAATACGCAGACGGTCTCACCTCCCAGCAGCTGGGAGCTTGCCCAGGATGGGCTCAAATCGAGAAACTGTATCAAAATTCCAGCAAACAGTCCCTGAGAAATGCAACTGGCTTTCCCTGGCCCATAAGCCAGTTAACCAATGTACTTGCTCAGTATTGTTTTCAGTGAATAAAATGATGTCATCTATTGAGAGCTTACTCCACTCCAGACCCCAGGCTAAATCCACTAATGCTTCAGCTTATTGGATTTCCTCATCAGCTCTGAGGCCATTATTATCCTCATGTTACTGAAATGAACTTAGAGAAAAGCACAGAACCCGAGGTCCCAGCTAGGAAGGAGGAGGTGAGAATGGAACCTGATCTTTCCATGCAAAACCCACACTGTTTTATTTATTGTCCCTTCATGATATGTTTTGGTATCAGTAAAATGAAAGCTCCTTGTCCTCATTTCATCATTATTCTTGTCCAAAGTTTTCCTGACTATTCTCAAGCAGTTTTTCTTCCAAATGAAGTTTACGTTCCCACTACTACTTTCCCCAGAACTACCTTAAGTTTATTAATTACATGAGAGAGAACTGAAATCTTTACATTTGGGGCTTCCTTTCTAGAAACACGATGACATCTCTATTCAGATATTCCTTTTTTTTCCTGGCTGTAGCGTGTTCATAGATTTCTCTCACTAGCCTTGCAAAGCTTCTTAGTCAAGCAAATTCCTAGTAAGGTTTCCAGCATTTTGTGGCTAATATGAGCAAGAGACCCTTTTTCAGATAATACTCCGAAATGAAGTAGAGTGACTAAATAGGAAAATAATTCATTTTAACCTAATTCTCAGACCTACATCTTTTGCCAAACGTTTTTACCAGGCCAGCTCACGGCTACCCCAGCAGAGTTGTTTGGATTTTTCAATTTAGAGAATCATATCATCAGCAAATTGTTATCATTTTTGCCTTCCTTTTCAAAGTTTATAATTTCTGTTTATGTTTTCTTGCCCTTGTGAGCACCTGGAGCAATTCCCTCACGTGCTGAGCCTGGAGGCCCATCCTGGTGAGTTAAGAGCCTAACACCGTTGTAAATATTATTTGCGTTTCATACTTGGCAAGCGCCCTCACATACACTAATCATTTGATCTTCACCACAGTCACATAATCGAAAACCATGTGCTGAGCACCTCCTTGTGCCAGGTGACCCAAGATTGATGCTTCTTGTCTCCATGAAGTATCTAGTCCAACATGAATCCGTGAAGTGAATAAGTGCATACATTAATTAAACAATTGCAGGGAGTTCCCATCGTGGTGCAGTGGAAAGGAATTTGACTAGGAACCATGAGGTCACAGGTTCAATCCCTGGCCTGGCTCAGTGGGTTAAGGATCTGGCATTGCTGTGAGCTGTGGTGTAGGTCTCAGATCTGATGTTGCTGTGGCTGTGGCATAGGCCGACTGTAGCTCCGATTGGATACTTCGCCTGGGAACCTCTGTGTGCCATGGGTGCAGCTCTAAAAAGAAAAAAGAAAAAAAAAGTTAAACAATTGCAATAAAACAAAACACAGGTCAGAAAAAGCATAAAATACCCTCACTTCCATTATGCAGATGAGGACTCAAGACCCAGAATGGGGATGTGACTTGCACAAGGTCATACGGCAAATTGCTGGCCAGACAGGCTCGGAGGATAAAATGACAGTGGCCGTGAACACTCATTAGCCCTCTCTGCGTGCCAAGCGCTGTTTGAGATGCTTAACAAAGGCGGATGCTCTCATTGTTCCTGGCCTGTGAAGAGAGAACCAAGGCAGGGGGAAGTGAGGGAACAGATTCAAGGTCTAATCAGCAGCCAGGGTGAGACTGTGCAAGCACAGCCTGGCCCCAACTCCCTGCTCTGAAATACGGTGCGAGAAGCAATAAGTGTGTGTGTGCGCATGTGGTGTACGCATGTATATATGTGTATGCGTGTGTGCCTGTACATGTCTGTGTGTGTGTGTGTGTGTATGAGTGTGTCTGTGGGTCACATTTACTTTCCGTAGCTTCTTATTTCTGCTTCTCTGATGCGGCTCCTTCTACTCCACTTTTTAATTCTTGTGCTTATCTCCCTACCCAACCATGAGCTCCTGGGTTCTGTGGGGTGGGGGCTGGCTGTCACCCACGTCTGAATCTCCAGGGCCTAACCCGGGAGCCCTGACACCCTCCCGCCCTTAGAATTTCCTTTCCATCTTTCTGAAGCACACGCATCTTGCTGGTTTGCCAGAGAGAAACTTCCTTGGCGCCCACCCCAGGGCCCACACACAGGACGGCCAGGGCGCTTCCCCTGACTGTTAAAGGGGGCCTTCCTCGTCATTTAGGTCTCAACCCCAGGGTCACCTGCTCCCGGAGGCCGTCCCTGGCCACTCTTTGTAGAATGGTCCACTTCTCGTCTCCCTCTTTGACTTGCTCCGTGGAGCACATTTCTCTCTGAGAAGATCTCATGGTATCTGTTTGTTTCTGTCTCCCGCCCACTGGTATCTAAGCCCCGTCGGCAGAGGGTCCCTGGCCGTGGGGGGGTTTAGAGCGGAGAGTGTCACCCTGCGGCGTGCTCGAGGATGACCTGGGGATCTTGTTAAAGCGCAGGTTCTGGTTGAGTTGGACCAGGGCTGGACCTGGGAATCTGTATTTCTTACAAGCGCAGGTGATGCTGGCTTGGCTGATCCCCAGGCTCTGAGTAGCCAGGTCCCAGTGCTGTGGTTTCCAGCCCTGTGCAATCAGAAGCTCTAGGATGGGGCCCCGAGGCGTGTGTTTTCACAGGTGATTCTGAGGCTCGCTCAACTGTGCAAACCGCCTCGCTCAACTGTGTAAACCGCTGTTGAGGGGACCAGCCCTGGAGCGAGGGCTGCCTTGCTTCAATTCCTGAGTTGGCTCCACTTCCCTGCCCCTCTGTTTTTCCTGCCGTGTGATGGGGACGATAACAGTCCCTTCCTCGCAGACCTGCTGAAGACAGAGTGAGTTAACCTGTTCGCCGTCGCCACTCCGGCCATCTGTCCAATGAGGTTGAGGTGTCAGCCAGAAGCTGTCAGCAGGAGGTGATAGGAGTCAGAACTGAAGGTCAGGCCAGGCTGGGTGGGACTTTCTGGGCCAGCTGGGTCCCTGGCTGACAAGGATCCCCCTCTGCACAGACTCCCATGCTCTGGCAAGATTACAGAGTTGACCTAAGCATCCAGCCGCCACTGCTCTATGGCTTTTGCTGAAGGGTTGGTCACGTATGAAAGGAGAGGCCCTGGGCTGCCAGATGTGGTCCCGCACTTGGTCTTGCTCCGGGGATGCTGGCTGGGCGTTGTCTGGGTACCACCGAGGAAGAGAGGTGGCTCTGTGGCCAGCCCAGGTGAATGACAGGTCACTGTTTATCGTGCTCTTTCCCGGCCAACCTCACTGGAGTGTGTGTGGGCCTGTGAACGGAGCCTTATTATCCCCATCTTATGGACAAGGAAAACGAGGCTCAGAAGAGCTTCCAGAAGAATCCAGGAACAAAGCTACCTGTCGCTGGATGACGGGGAGGCTAGAAGGGCTGGTCCTAACTCAGATGAGCACTGTCTTCCTGTGAGTGAGTACAGCCATCTCCATTCTACGGGCGAGGCTCCGAGAAGGGAGCATTTGCACAAGGTCACACAGCTGGCACGTGAAAGCTGCTTCTGTGGCCACTGTCCTTTGCTTGGGGATCCCTGCGGCACAGAGGAATAGAAGGCAGGTCTGTTTCTACGGCTGTGGCTGGCTGGCTGGGTAGCTGGAATTTCCCTTTTGTATCTGGCTTCTTTTATTCGATCACTCACTTATCCATCCATCCATCCATCCATCCATTCATCTGACAAACAAGTGCCAGGCATTGTGCTAAGCAAGCCTTAGCAATACAGTAAAAGCAGACACAGTCTGGCCCCCTGGAGTTTATGGCCTTGGGAAACTGACGCAAATAAATAGAAGTGGCAAGAGCACCGAGCACTCCGAGGCAGAGACGTGTGGCCGGGAGAATGTCCCCTGGGCTGTATGTAGCAGAGGTCAGGGAGGGTGTCCCAGAGCTGAGGTCGGAAGGGTGAGCAGCAGATAATGCGGTGCTGAGAAAGGAGGGCGTCACACTGACTGGAGAGGGGGCAGCTGTGTAGAGACGGGGTCAGCTGTGCCAGGCTCTGGGGCCCGGCTGCATGCCCTTCCTGGAAGTTGTCCCTGATCGGCTGTGCCAGCGCGATAAGCCCTTCACACCCTGAGCCTTGATTTCCTGAAAAGCAGGATTATAATAAGCATGCTTACTTCACGGGAGTGTCCTGAAGCTTTAACGGGGTGAAGTGAGTAAAATTCTCAGTGGGGTGCCTTGGACCCTAGGATATGCTCTGATTCAGCGCTTTAGCTTTAAGTCAGTGTGGATACATCCAGAAAAGCACTTTGCAGGAAGCTCTGGCCAAAGTCTAAACTGAACGGGTTCTGTGGAAAGTTCTGCAGGATCACCTGGCAGTGGCTCAATCTGGGCCGCATGTGAGAGTCACCCGGATGCCCAGAGCACGCCCCATATCAATTAAATAGCCAGGGTCTCGGCGGGAACATCCCCGCAACCATAGCATTTAAAGCTCCCAATGATCCAGCCAGGACCAAGTGCCTCGGTCGGGGAGGGAGGTGTCATTTCTGCCTGCAGGACCCCGGGAGGGGCTCCCTGGGGCGTTTGGTCGGGGGGAGGGGACATGGGGGTGAGTTCTAAGAACAAAGAGGCTTGAGACCCACCGAGGAGACCACGGAATGAATTCCAGACTTTGGAAAGTGACGGAGTAAAATCTGAGAGACTTGGGTAGAACATGGCATTTGGGGAATGAGGTCAAAGAAGGAGACCGGACTGGCTGGGACAGAGGCTCACAGAGCCAGCGGTCAAGCATGGAAGTAGAGCCGATTGCTGAGGCCCTCGGTCTGATTGGACTGAAACATAGCAGGTGGATGGGTTTGGCCTCGTGCGGAGGAATGCAGGCAGCAAAGGGGTAGCGTCTTATTTGCCAGTTCACTTTGGCTGGAGTAGCTAATTAGAGCACCGTGTCAAAAAGGACTCTGAGCCTCTGAGTGTGGCAGTTGATTTGCAGTGGTGGCCTAGGGCGTGCTGGACACGATGGCAGCACCTGTGCCAAGCACTCCCTGTCCTGGCCGCGTGGAGCTCCAGGTGAGCAGCTAGAGTAGAGAGTGGGGATTAGGGTTTTTGCTTTTCTTCTGTGGTGCCTCCCCTGAAGATGCTTCAAGAACGAGGACCTGGGAATTCCTGTTGCAGCTCGGCAGGTTACCAACCCGACCGGTATCCATGAGGATGCAGGTTCTATCCCTGGCCTCGCTCAGTGGGTTAAGGATCAGGCGTTGCTGCAAGCTGCAGTGTAGGTCACAGATGCAGCTCAGATCCTGCGTTGCTGTGGCTGTGGTATAGGCCGCTGCAGCTCGGATTGGACCCCAATCTGGGAACTTCCCTATGCTGCAGGTGCGGCCCGAAAAAGCAAAAGGAGAACAAGAAGAAGAAAAAAAGAAGGAGGAGGAGGAGAAAGGGGACCATACCCACACTTTGGCAATTAAGAAGCCAGTCAGAGGAAAGGAGGTGGGTCTGTACTGGGTAAATTATAAGACAGAAAAAGGTACGATCAGGAAAAATGGAAGGGTGGGCTTAGAGAGCTTTAGGATCCCTTCTAGTTATGATATTCAGTGGAGAGGAATTGCCCAAAATGCCTTTGAGAGGTTGTGAGATTCCCGTCACTGGAGGCATTCAAGGGGAAAAACTAGAAGACCAGTAGGACCACAGAGAGACCCACATCTCAAACAAGGGCTGGTCGAGAGGACTCTAAGGGGGTCCCAACACCGTGATTCTGAGACACAGCTAAGAGCTGACAAGGAGCCTGAAAAGTGACTTATTCCCAGAGGCAAGAGCTAGGGCTAGGTCTGTGCCTCAGAGGCTGGAGAGCAGAGATCAGGACCCAGAGGGAGCGGAGGGAGAGAGGAGGAGGCCTCACAGAGCCCAGAGCCTAAAATAAAGAATGTTGACCTCACATCGGGTTCACCCACCCATCCCAGGCACTTGACCCAGTGGTGACCCAGTGGCCTCTCTTCCTTTCCTTCCTCTGCGCCAAATAGCCTTGGAGCTATTTGGGGCCTGGGCTGGTCTCCCTGGAGTCCCTCTTGGGAACAAGAGGCTTGTAGACATATGTCCTCTCTCTCCTCTGCTGTTCCAACCACACATCCTGGAAGGGCCAGCTCTGCTCCGACCAGCCCTGTTTGCAGGGGGTTGGACAGGAGGACAGGAGAGAAAGCCCTGTCCTCGGGCTCTGATGGGGCACAGTGACCTTCCATTCCGCTGTGGATTTGGAGAGGTCAAGGCCATAGAACAGCGTCGCCACCCACTGCTCTGCGCGTGCTTGAACCCTGGCTCAGCCTCCAGCTCCACACGCAGCCTCTGCCCTGCACTCGCTGGACTGGTGCAAAGCAGCCGCTAGGAAGCAGCACGGAGACTGAGCCCCCTTAAGAGAGACCTGGCTGCACACAACACGTTATCCTGCCATTTGCGTAAAACATAAATTTTAAATCCGTGTCTGTTTACCTACAGACGATCTTGGAAAAAACAAACACTCGCAGTGGCTATTTCCTAGGAGGGGAGCCGGGTGCCTAAAGGACAGTGCGAGGAGGGAGACTGGTTCTTTATGACTTTTTGCATCTTTTAAATTTTGTACCATAACACTAATTGCTCTTCAGAACTGAGTCTGTCGTAGAGCACTGCTCTACAGTCAGGCTCTCCAGGGTCAAATGTGACTGAGCCTCTCTGTGCCTCCGTTTCCTCTTCTGTGAAAATGGATACTAGCAGCACCGGGCTTGGAGGTGGTGAGAACTCACGAGAAAGTGTAGGTCGGGGGCGTCTGGCTCGCAGGAAGCCCGTGACTGGTTAGCAGGGCCGCCTCCATCCGGGGAGGTTTCTGATGAGGAAACTGAATCTCAGAAAAGTTAAGCGACCAGAATCAACGTCACGCTGTCTGGAGCCCAATGAGACAACGCCCTTTCCTAGGCTGAAGGGTGAAGCAGGGACACACACAGACTCGAGGACAGCTGTGCCTGGTGCAGTAAGGGCTGCGACAGAGACCCGTACAATAGGCTGTACAAAGAAGGGGTCGCTGGTTTCCCAAGGGAGGGAGGGCACCGGGGAAAGTGAGGGGCGCTGCTGCGGGCTGGGTGGGTAGGTAGGCTTTTGTCGGTGGCGGGGGACAAGCCAGGTGGAAGGCACCGCCTGTGCAAAGGCTCAGAGGCAGCAGTCAGCGGCAGGTGAAGGGAAAGTGTGAAGGAAACAGCAGGAAAGGGAGACGACTAGGTGGGCGACGAATTAGCACAAAGTAGGACAAGAGGAACCTAACAGGGACGGGAGATCAGCGTGAAGTCCACAGGAGGGGAGGCTGAGCCGGGGCCAAGGACAAGAATAAACTTTTCTCTCGTCTCCCCTCTCCTCTGCCTCCATCTTCCATCCAGCTGATGGAGGAGTAGGTGTTTCCTGTTACACACACACACACACACACACACACACGCACACGTGCACGCACACACACTCATACTTGCACAGAAGCACACTCAGCCTTCATGCTTCCTTCTTCTGGGGTGCACAAGACAATCACGATCTGGCACCAATTTTATTGAAGCAAATTTGAGGACATCAGCACACGGAGAGATTAAGCAAGCTGAAGCTCAGAAGCCAGTGCGGTTCCCTCCGCGGGCCGCGCCGGCCGCCCCCGCTCCGCAGCATCAGTCATCTCTGACATTTTGATAACTCACCTGTGTGTTGATTGTCTGTCTCACTCACAAAAACTAACGCTCATTGAGGGTGTGGGTTCGTTTCATTCTCTGCTTTGTTCCCAGGACCTAGAACTGTGCCCTGGACTATGCTGAATAACACAGTAGGTGCTCAAATCACAATATTTACAGCAGTTCCCATTGGGGCTCATTGGGGTAAGAACCAGACTAGTATCCAAGAAGATGCAGGTTTCATCCATGGCTTTGCCCAGTGGGTTAAGTATCTGGTGTTGCTGTGAGCTGTGGTGTAGATTGCAGTGAGGCTCGGACTTATATTGCCTTGGCTGTGGTGTAGGCGCGCAGCTGCAGCTCTGATTCGACCCCGAGCCTGGGAACTTCCATATGCCAAGGTGCAGCCCTAAAAAGGAAAAAACAAAAGAAAAGGAAAACAAATAAATAAAATACATTTACTATAATTGGGCAATTACATGCTAATCAATTCTCATGCACACTTTATGTTACTAATTTTCACAATCGCACCCTGCAGGTGGGTGCTTTTTTGTTTTTTAGGACCACACCCACAGCATATGTAGGTTTCCAGGCTAGGGGTTGAATCGGAGCTACAGTTGCCGGACTACTCCACAGCCACAGCAACACCAGATCCCAGTGGCGTCTGCGACCTACACACAGCTCAGGCAATGCCGGATCCTTAACCCGCTGAACGAGGCCAGGGATCAAACCCGCAACCTCGTGGTTCCTAGTCAGATTTGATTCCACCGCGCCATGACGGAAACTCCACAAGGTGAGTGTTTTGAGTCCCATTTGACAGAAGAGGAAACAGAGGGTCTAGAGGGATCCAGTAAGTCACCAAGGTTTGAATCCAGCTTCTTGGGTTCAGTCAAACCTTGAAAAGCCTCAGTGCATTTTAAGCCCCTCCGACCCTGGAGAGGGAACAGCCAAGCTTCCATCATCCCACCCACACTGGGCCCAGAAGCCTGGACTGCCTGACCCGTGGGTCTGCAGGGGTTGGTCACTTCCACCAAGGACCCCGTTCCCGGCCACTGACCTCTCCTTTCGGAGCTGAAGGCAGCAGCCCATCTGGACGCCATGCCAGCTCTGAAGCCAGAGCGTCGGGTGCTTGTTCTTGCTCTTGGCTTTGAGCCCTAAGCCCTGCTTTCCCCTGTGAACTGGAGTTTGGCACTTGCCATCAGCCTCTACATGGATTAAATCATGAGCCATTGCAGCTGCCGACCCACAGCAACTCCTGAGCAGGGCTCGGGGCGGGGATCAGGAGTGCGGCCCTCTGTGCTCTGGGAAACTGGAAGAACGGGTCTTCAGATAGATATTTTTAGAAGATTTTATGTGGCCAATGCTTACATCTCCTCATATCTAGAAAAACACTAAAACCCTTCATGGTGACGTCTGCTCCTTGTGACCAGTAGTAACCTTCAGGAGACCAGCAACACACTTCTGTAAAATGTGTGCGTGGCCGCACGCACCTCCCCCTGGCCTTTGTCACATACACTGATATTATTTCCCCCTGCCTCTTTGGGGGTGGTGTTTCAGCGCTATCTGAAATACTGCAGGGGCCCGGGCTGTAGTTAAGGATAAAATTAAGAATGTCATCTGTGAATGCAGTCGCCTCTAAGGGTGAGGGGGTGAGCCTGGAGGACCTCGAAAACTGAGGATGATACTGACCCTGGTAGCAGAGGTGCCTATCAAAGGAATGATTTCAGGGAGCCCAGACCTCTTTTGTTCCTGCTACCTGCTCTTTGTTTCAAAAATTCCTATATTTCGGAGTTCCCGTCGTGGCGCAGTGGTTAACGAATCCGACTAGGAACCATGAGGTTGCGGGTTCGGTCCCTGGCCTTGCTCAGTGGGTTAACGGTCCGGCGTTGCCGTGAGCTGTGGTGTAGGTCACAGACGCGGCTCGGATCCTGCGTTGCTGTGGCCGCGGCGTAGGCCAGTGGCTACAGCTCCGATAAGACCCCTAGCCTGGGAACCTCCACATGCCGCAGGTGCGGCCCTAAAATGACAAAAAGGCAAAAAAAAAAAAAAAAAAAAAATTCCTATATTTCCTAGTTCTACCTTCGCCTCCTGGGAGCGTCCTCTCAAGGGTAACTGAGATGTTGTCTCCTGGGTTTAAGTCCAAATTTTGCCCCAAATAAAAGTTAACTCTCAGAGTTCCTGTCGTGGCACTGTGGTTAACGAATCCGACTAGGAACCATGAGGTTGCGGGTTCAATCCCTGGCCTCGCTCAGTGGGTTAACGATCCGGCATTGCCGTGAGCTGTGGTGTAGATTGCAGATGCGGCTCAGATCCTGCATTGCTGTGGCTCTGGCATAGGCTGGCGGCTACAACTCTGATTTGATCCCTAGCCTGGGAACCTCCATATGCTGTCGGTGCGGCCGTAAAAAGCCAAAAAAAAAAAAAAAAAAATATATATATATATATATATATATATATATGTATACATACACACACTAACTCTCTCAACTTTCAGATTGTGAGTTTTTTTTTTTCTTTCCTCTTTTTAGGGCTGCACCTGTGGCATATGGAAGTTCC
>PVHT021183666.1:6696860-6717119 GCA_004024745.2 Catagonus wagneri
CGTGAGGGATCCGAGCCGCGTCTGCAACCCACACCACAGCTCATGGCAGTGCTGGATCCTTAAGCCAGTGATCGACGCCAGGGATTGAGCCCGAGTCCTCATGGATACTAGTCAGGTTCGTTACTGCTGAGCCACAGAAGGAACTCTGGTTGTGCTTTTTTTTTTTTTTTGAGTCGACACCCCTAAAGCAGAAGACAGGTTATAAGGAGGAAATAAAACAATCGAGTCCAGTGTCTGACACACGTCAGTAGTTGCATTAGTCAGGATCCCACAGGAAACAGAAGGCACACTCAAGACTCATAACCAAAGAAAACTGAATGAAGAGGCTGTTTACGAAAGGGTGGTGTATTGGTTTCTTACTGCTGCTGTAACAAATTACCACAAATTGTTATCCCTTGAAACAACACGAATCTACTCTCTGGTTCTGGAAGTCCAAAGTGCTGGTTCCTTCTAGAGGCCCCAAGGGGGAAATCTGTTTTTTGTCTCCCCCAGCTTCTAGAAGCTGGGGGCTTTTCCTGGCTCCAGGCCACCTCATTCCAATCTCTGCTTCCATCACCAAATCACCTTGACCTTCTGCCTCCCTCTTATGAGGTTCCATCATTGGGCCCACTGGATAATCCAGAATAATCTCCCTGTTTCAGTAGCCTTAATTTAATTGCACTTGCAAAGTCCCTTATGCCACATCAGGCAACATATTCACAGGGTCCGGGAATGAGGGCATGGACGTCTTGCAGGCTCTTATTCAGGGTGTCACGTGCAGAAATGGGTGGGGAGGCAGCCAGGGATTAGTGTCATTGAGGAGCTGTCACCCCCCACCCCTGCCCCAGGCCTGAAGGGACCAGAAGAAGGAATGAAAACTGATCTTCTCTTCTGCCAGAGCCTCTCATTGGCTGAAGTCCAGCCAGAGGCGGAGGCACAGAGCAGGGAAAGGAAGGGATGGCAGTGGGGAGGTGGCAGATAAGCCGCAGAGTCCTTGAGCTCATCTTGCCAGGACCGTCACTGCCTCCGAGGCCTGGTCCAAAGAGGGGCCCAGGGCCTGGGGCTGCCCACCTCTGCCCCCACCGCGCTCTCCAGGAAAAGCAGAGCCGTCCCCACTCCACCCCAGCACACCCAGTGGAAAGTCTGTTCTCCCCAAGCCACACTGTCAGGATTTGGGGCCAAAGAGCTGCTGGGGAAATTCAAAGAAAAAGAGCCAGCGGGCTCTTCAAAGCCCAGCTCTGCAACAAAGGGCCTAGGGAAGAAAAAGGCGCTGGCCGGAGGGAGACCGGTTAAGCAGCCACCATGACAGCCGCAGAAGCAATTAGAGCCACACAGACTCTCTGATCTTCCGTAGAACCCCTCGCAGGTCCTGGAACAAATCCCTCCACTGAGCTGGAGGCTGAGCAGTGAGGGACGGGGGAGACAGGACTGGGAATCTGGAGCCTGGGATCCAGTCCAGATTTTGCCCCTGACTGCTATGTGACCTTGAAGACATTACAGTCCATCTACTGTGCGCCTCAGTTTCCCCATCTGTAAAATGGGGGTAAAGGGATCTGGTGACTTAAGTCACGTTCTGTAGTAGCAGAACCTAAGACAAGGGTTCTTGTGCAAGTGATTTATTGGGGGAAAACTGGGGGGGGGGGGCGAAGGAAGCAGGAGAGGCTGGGGAAGAAGCCAGGCAATGCTGTGGGTTCGGCTGAAGTCTGGTTTCAGTCTGATCCCATAGAAGTGTGACTAGCACCCAGAGTTGTTCCCCTTGAGACAAAGGCAGGCCTTTGCACCCACTGGGGGGAGCACATGCCCCCGCCCCTCCCCCACTACAGCAGCTGTGCTTGCCCCCACCCTCAGGACCTGTGTGTTACCTCCTACAGAAAAAGGGGACTTTGCAATTAAAGGCATTGAGAGCGGAAGATAATTTTGGGTTATCGGAGCGGGCCCAGTGCTACCACGAAGGTCCTTGTAAGGGGAGGGAGTTCCTGTTGTGGCTCAGTGGTAATGAGCCCCACTAGTATCCATAGGGACACAGGTTCGATCCCTGGCCTTGCTCGGTGGGTTAAGGATCCGGCGTTGCCGTGAGCGGTGGTGTAGGTCGCAGATGCGGCTTGGATCCCACATTGCTGTGGCTGTGGCGTAGGCCGGCAGCTGAAGCTTCATTTAGACCCCTAGCCTGAGAACCTCCATATGCTGCAGATGTGGCCCTAAAAAGCAAAAAAAAAAAAAAAAATATATATATATATATATATGTATGTGTATATATATATATATATGTTATTGGACCAAATCCTGGCAGAGGACCTACCATTCTTTCCGCTCTGTTTTCTCCTCTGTGAGATGAAGATAACAATCCTGCGACCAGGATGAGAGGAGCAACTCAGCAGAACGGGACCAGGACAGAGCCTGGTGGAGACTCCTTCCCCACTCAGCTCATCTCCCTGAGGCTCAGCGTCTTCCTCTGTAAAATGGGGATAATAATATCTGCAGTGCAGTCACAGTGGAGAGAGACTTAGTAACCTAAAAGGGTGCCGTGGGTGTTCAGGAGCATGGCCTCCGAAGTCCCAATCCTGGGACACCTTGAACTAGTCACTTAACCTCTCTGTGCCTCCGTTTCTTTCCCTGGTTGTAAGAGCCATGTGAGTATACAGGTGACGTCATTAGGAGGGCACCCAGCATGCAGAGAGTAAGTGCCCTTGTCATCACCTGTGCAAAGGGCTCGGCCGGCACCTGGGACATAAGCTCTCCGCAAACAATGGCTGTCTTATTATCTGAGTTCCCTGGGCCCCTGCAACGGCGGTCACCTCCCACACCCTCACAGCCCTGTGGCTTCATCCTCCGAGGCCCAGGGCCCCAGCGAGCTGGTTTGCTGTGCTCAGGCCAGCCGGATGGAGCTGATTTTGTGAGAAGCGTGGCCCTCCTTCTCCCCTCCACCTGCTCGGGGTCTTTCCATGCCCCCAGCTCTCGCCCCAAAACATATCCTTCCACCTTCTTCTCTCCCCACCCAAAGGCGCATCCTTCACCCACCTTGCTCCCCACCTGCCACCAGCTAACCCGTGGTGACTCACAGCAGAGGGTGGGCCGATGTTATGACCCGGCGTAGGTGTGGCAGCCTGGCCAGAGGCACCTCTCTTCCCAAAGCACCTGCCATCTCTGGACCCCTCACAGGGGCTGCCTCTTCTCCCCAAAGAAGAGTCTAACGTGGCAGCCCAGCCCTGGAGGCGAGAGTTTCCCCATCGGGTTCTGCGACCGGGCCTCTCCACTCCCAGGACTCAGTGTGTCTGCGCTGGTGTATTCCTGCCCGAATGGAAAAAAGCAGCTTTCAGTTTCTCAGTCTGACGCCTCTGCTACTGAAAACAGCAGCTGCGGGGCTTCTACCTTTCTTTTTCTGGATTAATGGGCCTGGCCCGCAAAGTTCATCTTCCTCCCCTCAGGCTGTCCAGCGGCCAGGCCAGAAGCTCCTCACTGCCTCCCGTCGCACCCGGGAACTCAGCTGGGCACTGCGCTGACGTGACGGGGCCCGGCCCATCCATCTTCTAGGCAAAACCCAAGCCGGGCAAGGGAGGGTTTGGGCCTCAACCCAAACCACCTCCTTTGTTAAATGAAACCAACCTAGAAAACAAGCAAAGAGTGAAAACCTCCAGACCTGCCTGCGTGATCCTCATGCACCGGTGGCGGTAAGGTTTGTCGTGATTTGACAACACCGACGGACCCTGCTCGGGGCCATTCCAGGGCTCAGGGGCGAATCCACCCGTTCCCACCCCTGGGACTGTCACCCCCGGGACAGCCTAGTGGGAAAGAGAGACTGAAGGAGCTCCGGTGAGTTGGAGGCCAAGCAATGCCCGGGGTTCACAGCCACGCAGTGAGGTCTGGATGAAGAGTTCAAGGCCGCTGCTGAGAGGAGCACGTCGTCCGGCGCGTCTGCTGTGCCCAACAAGAGCTGCTCCGCCCCTGCTGCCTTTGCCGGCTCCTCCACTAGCATGCAGGGCCTTCTCTTTCCTTCCCTCCCCTCCTCCTGGAAGCTGCCCCAGCGTCGCTGGCTTCAGTGTCCTCTCTCCCTGACCCTGCCCCCCGCTCTCCTCTCCTCACGCCCCCCTCGTCCCCTTATATCACCTTCTGGGGGACTCCAGTGTCACCTAAGTTCTGCCCACCGTCACCCCCACCCCATCCCAAACATCCCCCCACCCCACCCCCGGCCCTGGCCAACCAAGAGACCCGGCTAAAGACCCCCAGAAGGGAATCCCATTGACTGCAGGGTTCTCGGCCTGGTTTCAAATGGAAAGATGCTCAGCTTTATCCAGGGCTAAGATGCTCGGGAGTTTTTAAGCTCAAATGCGAGACTTCAAAGGCATGCCCTGCTTAGGAGACTGAAGGAGGGAATGAGGGCTCGGCACACCTTCTGCGCTGACAGAGGCTGCTTTCGGACCAAGCCCTCGGACCGCCACCGCCTGGGTCCTTGGTCTCCCCTGCTTCGGGGCACTCTGGAGGGGAAGCTTGCAGAGCCTCGCAGGAGGGCAATGCTGCGGAACGCAGGAGACACGGGGCAGGGATGGACGGCCATCAGCAGACACGAGTGTAGAGGGGTGTTCGTGCACGCGTGTGACTGAGGGGTTAGCACAGGGAGGCGTGCGGGGGGAGCCATCCGACCGCATCCTGCTGCGTCTCATCTCTCCCATGGCATCTCAGCTGCTCTCTCGCCTCCACCACCATGCTGGCCTCCGGAAATCACTGTGGTCAGGACAGCCCCCCTCTGGCTTAGCTGGAGCCACTCTCCCTTAGGTCCCCTCAACCGATCTAAGCCCGGCTGTCGTTTCCAAATCGATTTTGTAGGAAGAAGAAGATGAAAATTCAATTATGTTTCTGCTGGCTCTACGCCCGATAGTTATGTCTCAAGGCCAGGTTTCTGGTTCCAAGAGACCCCGAGGAAACAGCAGGCTTCCGCTTCTCCTAGGATAACCGTGAAGGCACATCAAGTGCCCATCCCGAGCACGCCAGCATCCTTCCGGACGCTCCCCGAGAAGGGTCAGCCTTGGTCCACGGCATCACGCAGCGGGAGGAGCTTCCATGTACTGAATCCCTCCCCTGCCCGGGCACCGTGCTGGGAGCTTCACTTCGTAAACATACTCATTCCCCGTAACCAGCTGGTGACACAAGGTCCAGATCGAGCAGCGTTCTCATCTAAGGGCACAAAGCTGGAGAGAGTAGCTCCAGCCATGGTACGTCCCCGTGCCCGGGGAGTATGGATAGCACCGCCCCCGCCCCCGATAGCGGTATAAGCTTAGGTGATGTTAGTGTTCCCATTTTGCAGATGAGGAAACTGAAGCTCAGGGAGGGGAAGTGATCTGTCCAAGACCCCCAGCTGGCCGGAGGTAGCGCTGGGACTGCGGTCAGGAAGCCACTTCCTTTTATCCGCCCTGACTTCTTAAGAAGGAAACGGACAAACGCGGCAGCTCACAGCTTTCTGAGGGCTTCCTGTGGCTACATGCAGTTCAAGAATTTACAAGGGCTCAAACTCAGTCTAGGCAAGAAGTGGGGGACTTTGGGTGTGGCCCAGAGCCCAGCTTTGCCGAAGAACTCCTGGGTCTCCAAGCAGCTCTCCCTCCATCCTAGCCCTCTGGCAGGATCTCTGCTGTCCCCTCCAGCAGGGTGGCCTGGCAGGGTAGGACCAGCACAGCTTCCAGCACCAGGATCCCCAGGCTTCAGTGCCAGGCCTGCCATGAACAGCCTGTGTGACCTCAGATACCTTAACTCACCTCTCTGAGCCTGATGCCAAGATTTCTTCACCTCTACCCCTTCTCTTTTCTTCATTTTCAGCAAACACTACTCAGAGCACCCACTTTGTGCCACGTGTTGTAAGCACTTGTATTCCTAATTTCTCAATTTCTTTCTTCTTTTTTTTTACGGCCCACCTGTGGCATATGGAAGTTCCCGGGCTAGGGGTCGAATCGGAGCTGCAGCTGCCAATCTATGCCACAGCCACAGCAACACAGGATTCAAGCCACATCTGTGACCTATGCTGCAGTTTGTGGCAACACCAGATTCTTAACCCACTGAGCAAGGCCAGGGATGGAACCCACACCTTCATGGATACTAGTTGTGTTCTTAACCCACCGAGCCGCAATGGAGACTCCTTGTATTCCTAATTTAATCCTCATAACAATCCTATGAGGGAGGCATTGTTACTATCTTATTTTAGAGATGAGGCCTCTGAGGCACAGAGAGGTTAAGTAACTTGCCCAAGGTCACACAGCTTTTTTTTTTTTTTTTGGAAATATAATTGGCGTATAGCACAACACACAGCTTTTATTTTTTATCTTTTTTATTACTCAGTGAATTTTATTACATTTATTGTTGTACAACAATCATCACAAACAAATTTTATAGCATTTCCATCCCAAACCCTCAGTGCATCCCTCCACCCTGAACCTGTCTCCTTTGGAACCAGAATTTTTTCAAAGTCTGTGAGTCAGTATCTGTTCTACAAAGAAGTTCATTTTGTCCTTTTTTTAGATTCCACATGCAAGTGATAGCAGTTGATGTTGGTGTCTCATTGTCTGACTGACTTCACTTAGCTTGATAATCTCTAGGTCCAACCATGTTTCTGCAAGTGCCATTATTTCTTTCCTTTTAATGGCTGAGTAGTATTCCATTGTGTATATGTACCACATCTTCTTCCACTTCTCTATCGATGGACGTTTAGGTTGTTCCCATGTCTTGGCTATTGTATATAGACAACACACAGCTTTTAAGAGGCAGAAGCAGGACTCAAACCCAGGCAGGCTGGCCCTGGAGTTCAGGCTTTAAACTTTCTACTCTCTACTGAGATCATGTGTCTAAAACATCTTAGTATTAATCTCAGCCAAAGGGAAATGCTTAACAAATGGTGGCTGGGGTCTCTGTGTGATCTTGGGTACATCATTTTACTTCTGTAAGTCTCCATTTTTTTTTATCTCTAAAATGGAACCAGTAACGCTTCTGTGATAGGCTTGTAAAAACTCAATAGAGTAGTGGGTGTGGACTGTCCATCACGGACCCCACAGCAGAACTGGCCTGGGCTCTGGACGCTCCCCCTCTCTGGAAGGGATAAGGGAACAGGGCTCAGGCTGACTTCAGCAAGACACATTGCTAGCCAGCAAGGTGTAGAAAAAGCACAGGCCTTGGGATCGGTGGGTGGGGCAGAGGGTGGGGGGCAGGTGAAGCAACAGGTGAGCAGAGCGTAGGTAGGTGTAGGGTCTCTGGGGCAGGAGATGACATCTGAGGGTCCAGGCAAATTGGGAAGAAAGATGTGAACACTTCGGGGGCCTCTAAACCTCACAACAACCCTGAGAACACAGAAGTCTCAGACAGGGGACGTGACAAGGCTATACGTCCAGAAGAGGTGGCCATGGGCTTTGCAGCCAGGACAGCTCTGTGGTTTCTCAGCAGGATGAAGGGCCCCAGCTACAGGGTCAAGGCCCAGGTCAGGAGGACCTGTTTCCTCCAAGGGTCCAGTATGGGAGAGGGAGAGTTCCCTCTGAAGAAATGTCTCACACACAGGTGCTGCGGCAGGGCACTGGGCGGGGGTGGGGGTGAGGGTGCAGCTAGGAGGGGGCAGGCGGGTGGGGGATCCAGCAGCAGGAGTGGCTCGGTCCAGGGATGGGGCAAGGCCGGGACAAGGACAGGTGTGGGAAGGGGCCCCCCTGACATTCACAGAAGGCAGAGGTGCTCCCTTGCTTCTGGACAGCCTCCCTCCTCCCCCAGAAGAATTTCCCCAGGCACTGGTCTCAGAGCATCAGCTCCCCGGGCACCTACAACTAGGGGGTGACAAAGCCTCTGTAGGGAAGTTCTTGCAAAGAGCCGCTTTGCTGGTCATCCTTAGAGGCAGGAGAGCCACTTCCTGTGGCCCCAGCCGTGCCCCATTAGAAAGCAGTTCCCGACCCAGCAGCTTCTCTCCTCACTATAAACACGAGGGGCCCTGGCACGGGTTCACCCAGAGCCATTGCCCCAGGAAGGCAGATTCGTTTTTCCTGGAGATCATCTTCGCAGCTTTTTCATTTCCCCTGCTGGCAGTGACAGCCCAGACTGAGTTCAGTGGCCCCAGAATGAGGTCACCGCACTGAAGTCTGACCTGAACGTTACCATGGGAACACTCAGAATGCCACCGCCACCTCCACCTTCGAGCGGCACCTTCCTGCGAAGGCCAGTGGGAGGGGACATTGGCTGATGTTGACCATGTCACCCTGCTCCTGGCTGCTGGGGATTGTTTGGCCCCAAACACACGTTGTCAAGTCTCAGCTGAGCAGGCTGGGCCAGGGGACGTGTGGCTGGCTCCACTGTGTGTGTCTACATGTTTGGGGCACAGGGCAGGGGGGAGGTATTTCTGAAACCCCCCGGGGTGCCTCATTTCCCCCTCCCCCTGGACTCAGCTGGGGTGCTGATCGCTGTGCTCCTCATGGACCCAGACTGACATTCACAGCAACCTGGTCTCCATAGCAACCAGCTGTGACATCACAAAGAAACTAAGGACCCTTTAGCTGGAGCGGAGGAAGCATGAACGCATGTTAAGGGCAAGAAAGAGCATCTGCTTCCTCTTCAGCAGCCCTGATGCGACAGGGGAGGTGGGCATAGACACACAGAAAGGGCAAGGGACCTGCTTGGAAATACCGGGTTTTTCTGTGAATTGGGAACCGAGGTTTCTCTGAAGGTTTGAGTTGAGTCTAAATGAGGTGGCTTCCCCCCCAACTGCCTTCTCTCTCTTTGCATCTCTTAGAAACTACAGCTCCGTTTCTTCAACTTTAAAATGGAGATAACAGAAGTCATTCTTTATTAAGAGCTGATTATGTGCCAGGCACTGTGTTTAAGCCCCTTGGGGGGATTTTTTTCTCCTTAACCTATTAAGAAGGCAGTCAGGTATTTTCCTCTTAGCACTCCCTCTTTAAAAGTGGAGGAAAATGAAGCACAGCAAAAGGGTTTGAACCCCGACAGTCTGACTCGAGAGCCCATAATCACAGCCTCCCAGGCGCTCGGTGGCGCCTCTATTTTCAGCCACGCTGTAGCATACAGCTCTGCGCGGGCTTCAGTTCACTTTGCACTGGCAGCATCTCGCCTCGTGTGAGCATGAGGCATTTTTCTTTCTCTGCCCCCGGGGCTTGCGCAGTGCCCAACACGAGCTGCTGGCAGGAGCAGGCTCAGCATGAGGACGTGTGGAGGGAGGCTGGCTTCCTCTGGGCCGCCTCAGCAGCTGATGAATGACTGCTCCTGCCAGCTCGCCATCTGGCTGACCGGTTGGAAGGTCCTTCTAGATGCTGCTTTTGGAAGGTCCCAGCAGCACTTCATCCCAGTCACCCACAGCAGTGACCCACAGATCCCCCGTTACCTTGACTTTTCTGCTTTTCTTTTTTCAGTCCTCTCCCTGGGATCCCTCATTTCTGCTCCCTGGGACCACCTCCAAAATTAAAGCCCCTGGACACATGTCCAGGCATCTGTTCTATTTTGTGGGTATCCTAGTTTAAGACAGTTGGCACTAGAGTGGCCCTGCGAGCAACAGCACAGGGGGGCCGTCTGGACCTGGATTCCTTGATGAGATGCAGTGTGGACCCCGCTGCAGGTGGGGTGACAGGTATGACAAGCTGGAATGGATATTCAGACTGTCACCTGGTGGGGGGTGGGGCTGGGACGAGATCGGGGTTCAAGGTGAACCTTGAGGGTATGTGAAAGCTCTAGCATTTACATGCTATGGGCCAAGGCAATGCTAAGGATTGCGGGGTTGGCTGGTGGCTCCTGTGAACTACTTCGAAGCCTTAAAAAAGAAAAATAGCAGGTCAGTCAAGCATCAACTCATGGCCAGTTGTGAAGACCCAAACCCTCCATGGCACTGGGCAAATATTCTCTCCTCATGTAGCCCAAAGGTTACCCTGTACTGAGGATCAAGCTCAGGGTGGAACTGGAGTCAGGGCAGGGCTGCAAAGGAGTCTCATGCACGATCTAGACGGATCTCTGAAGCCAAGTCAGAGCCCTGCTCCTGAAAGAGCTGGACCTTGAGACCGACTTTTTTTTTTTTTTTTGTCTTTTTGCCTTTTCTAGGGCCGCACCTGCAGCATATGGACGTTCCCAGGCTAGGGGTCTAATCGGAGCTGTAGCCACTGACCTACGCCACAGTCAGAGCAATGTGGGATCCGGGCCGCATCTGCAACCTACACCACAGCTCACGGTAACGCCGGATCCTTAACCTACTGAGTGAGGCCAGAGATCGAACCCACAACCTCATGGTTCCTAGTCTGATTCCTTTCCACTGCGCCACGACCAGAATTCCGAGACCGGCTCTTGAGATGAAGACTCTCGAGCGGATGATTCTGAGAATCTTGGAAACCCATAGTCCTCGGAAACTTTGAGCACTGAACGCCTCCAACTCAGCAAAGCGGTCCCTGCCAGTCCGAGCAGGGTGCCACGGCCCGGGGGCCGCCAGAGGACGCCGCCCTGTTCCCCACTCTGTCTGCTGTTCTGGCTCTGCTGATGGAGAAACCCCAGTCACAGAGCAATAGCTTACATCCTCGAGCAGGACACCAGGCCCCACACGGTCTCATTTCAAAGGAGCTTGGGATTCATCCCGTTTTGAGCAGAAACACAACCTGGCAACGTGGGGATGAGACCTAGGTTTGCGCTCAGCCAGACCTGGGTTCAGATCCCACACGGGGCCCAGGCAGAATGCTGCCCAGTCAGTCGCATGGGTGGTTGGGACTCCTAGGGAAGTTTGTGGATCCAAAACGCAGTATCAGGAGTTCCCATTGTGGCTCAGCAGTAACGAACCTGACTGGTATCCATGAGGATGTGGGTTCAATCCCTAGCCTCACTTAGTGAGTTAAGGATCCAGCGTTGCTCTGAGCTGTCATGTAGGTCACAGACATGGCTCAGATCCTCTGTTGCTGTGACTGGGGTGTAGGCCGGCAGCCGTAGCTCTGATTCAACCCCTAGTCTAGGAACTTCCACATGCCGTGGGTGCGGCCCTAAAAAGACAAAAAAAAAAAAAAAAAACCCGCAGTCTCAGGTGACTGGGCAGGTAGTTACTATGTGCCCAGGCACTGCTAGATTAGAGGCAGCAGCCATAAATAGCTTTTGTCTCTCTCTTCAAAGCCTCACAATGCAGTGGGGAACACAGACAGGTATAAACAAAGTAACAGTAACAACTTGGGTTTTTGAAATTTCACTAAATGCCCGACTTTGTAGCGAGCTCTTCCAGTATATGGTATGATAAGATCCTTAAACAAGTCAACGGGAAGAGTCCCACCCCGGTTTCACATGGAAACAGGTGATAGGGCTGGGATTCGAACCCACCTTCTCTCACCCGGAGGCACGCGCTCTGCTCTGGTGCGCAGTCTGCTTGTTTCGGAGACTGTGGCAGCCACCGCTGAAGGGTGTGCAGGATGCAGAGGAGAAAGACTGCGTCCATCGGTCTGATGGGAAGGGCCAGGAGCACTTCCCAGGGGCTGACAAGGCAACCTGCACATCTAAAGGGCTGAAGGTCCGTTTATCGTTTAGTGTCTGTTGTGAGGGCTCTGTCTTGGGATCCAGTTTTCAGACATGGCTCAAACAACACCGATCAAAAAGTCCGAAGGCTAGCTGCCGCCCCACACTCAGACACTTAGAGGGCAGCTCCCTGAGTTACAGAGCTCCAATTCTGCCCCCCAAAACCCACGGAGACCAGACCCCCCCATTCCCAGATCTTCTCTCCCAGGCTTTCTGATGAACAGTCCCTGGAGACTGGGTGCTTCCTGGCTTGGTTGAAGGCAGGGCTGTACTGATTGGGCTCTAGAGTTTTGAATCAGAGAAACCAACTCAAGCTGGGGTCGGCAAAAAGGGGGGACTTTATCTATTTATTTATTTATTTAGGGCTGCGCCCATCACATATGGAAGTTCTCAGGCCAGGAATCAAACGCACACCATGGCAGTGACGACACAGGATCCTTAACCTGCTGCACCACAAGGGAACTCTCCCCCCCCGGGGGGGACACTTCTTTATGAGGCCCCGGTGGTGTCTTCAGATTGCCCACGCCGGGCTGGCAGGAAGGAGCCTAGAGCCGGGCTTGAGGTCGTGGGGACCGTCTCTCCCTCCTCACCCCGACTCCTCTCTGCCAGCTGGCTTTGTTCCTCTCCCTCTTTGCCAAGCAGCAGTTTCTATTCCTCAGAGGCCATGGGTGCCCCGAGCAACTGGGGCCACTCTGCTGGCTCCAGGCCAATCACGCCGAGAGACCAACAGGCCGTGGCCTTCCCGTCCCAAATCTCAGTGTTCCAGAAAGGGAACTAACTGGCCGAGACTGGGTCCAACTAATGACCCCGAGCTAGGGCGGGGTCAGCAGTACCATCCCACACCTTCACCTTCACCTTCACCTTCACCCCCACCAAGGGGAATGGGAGGCGGGAGTTGCTATAGAGATGGGGGCAGGGGGCTTCCACTCAAAGGCCGGGCGGAGCTCCCCAGCAGTGCGGGGCCCCGGGACCCACCTCTATATCCACCTCGTACTTTCTTCTCTCTCCTTATCCCCAGTTTTTAGGGCCACACCCAAGGCATATGGAAGGTCCCAGGCTAGGGGTCGAATTGGAGCTGTAGCCGCCGGCCTGTGCCATAGCCGTGACGACTCAGGATCCGAGCCGCATCTACGACCTACACCACAGCTCGCGGCAACACCAGATCCTTAACCCACTGAGCGAGGCCAGGGATCGAACCTGCATCCTCATGGATCCTAGTCAGATTCGTTTCTGCTGCGCCAAGACGGGAACTCACGAAGGCCTGTTTAAAGACAGCTATGGGGGTGGCCCAGGCTGGCTGCAGAGCAAACAAGGGCAGACACTGGAGCAGGTGGGCAGACACCAGACTTCAGCGGGCCCCACTTCCACTGCACCCCGGGAACCCAGCGCTGCTGAGCACGCATGGCAGCCGCTAGCATTTGTTGAGCTGAACTGACCTGAAAAGCAGGTAAAGGCGACGCAGAACAGGAGGAAGGTGGTTTAATCTGTGGCTGAATGAGACCAAGTCCTCTTACAGGCTCTTAATTTGTGTCCTACACATGCAGGGTCTCTCCAAGTAGATGCCCACAGGTCAGTGATATGCAAGGATCACTTTTCCTCTGTTTCAGATGAAGAAACCAAAGCACAGAGAGGTGGAGCAAGCTGTCCAAGGTCACACAACGAGTGGAAGCTCAAATTCAAGACTCCTTTTTACAAATCCAGGGTTCCTAGCAGAAAGGGGTTTGACTAAGCTTGGGGACAGGTTTCCCGTGTCTAAAGATATCATGCAATGCTGAAACAATGACATCTGGAGACATTTTGGACCCACTTTAATCTGGGTTTGAACTCTGGCTTTGTCGCTTCCTAGGTGATCTTCAGGAAGTCCCAGTCTTCTCTGTGAGGCCAATTCTCTTGTGAAAATTAAGGGAGTCGATCCTTGCATGGGACTCACTCAAAAAATGAGAACCAGCATTTGTTACCGTCGCAAGTTGCTTAACCCTCAAACCTCGGTTTTCTCAGCTGTGAAATGTGATATCCTGAACAGGGCAGGTGGAAAGACAAAAGAAGACAAGGTCCAAGTCCCATCCCAGTGCCTGGCTTGACACACTTTCCTTCCTTCCTCCCCCCCCCAGCCCCCATCCTCCCTGGTGTCAGATTGACGCTCCTAGCATAAATGATGCGCTGTGCTAAGAAAAGCACCACTTGTGAACTTGAACGCTCAGGCTGGAGCTGAGGAAACAGAAAACATGCTCCCTCCCCCACCTGCTGAGAGCCTCCACGGGCTGCAGGGTAAACGGCCGAGTACTGAGTGGGTGTACTGGGTACCAGAGGGGTGGCACTGGGTTCAGCTCCCAGGATGCTCCTCGGGACCAGGAGATGCAAGGATTGGGGGCCGAGGCAGCCGCCCCGGCTGCAGATCTGGGCAGGCAGGACGCTTCTGCAAGGGGATCCTCTCCATCAGAGTTGGGTTGACCAGGGGGAGCACAGAATGTTCTGGGTGCAAGGCAGGAACAATATCCTCTCCCCAAGACTGAGCAACAGACCTGAACTCCCTTTTTTTTCTTCTAAATAAACCACCAGTTAATGAGTACTGACTAAGTTCTAGGCTCCGTGCCCAGCAGTTTACATGGATCCCGGCCACTACCATCTGTGCAGCCTTGCGCAAATTACTGAACATTTCTGAGCTTCAGTCTCCTCATCTGTGAAATGGGCTTAGTATGGTACCTACCTCCTGGGATTATAGTGAGGATTAATCCTAAAATGGTGGTCTCAGTGAATGCTGGCTAGCTTTTGCTGTTTTTTGGTATGCGTTTATCAATTGTTTTTTGTCTTTTGTCATTTTGAGGGCCGCACCCGCAGCATATGGAGGTTCCCAGGCTAGGGGTCTAATCGGAGCTGTAGCCGCCAGCCTACACCACAGACACAGCAACGCAGGGTCCGAGCCGTGTCTGCGACCTACACCACAGCTCACGGCAATCACGGATCCTTAACCCACTGAGCGAGGCCAAGGATCGAACCCGCAACCTCACAGTTCCTAGTGGGATTCGTTTTCGCTGCGCCATGACAGGAACTCCTGCATTTATCAATTTAATCTTCATAATGACTCTGAAAGGTTAGAACAATTATCTTCTTCCTCACCTCACCTCAGCTTTTTGAGGGTTTTTTTTGGGGAAGGGGGGTGAAACTTGAGACCTTGAATTTGTGGCTCCCGAGTGTTGACCTGACTACCTACACGTGCAGGTGGACAACATGTGAAAAGTCAGGCTCCCGGAGTTCCCTGGCGGTCTAGCAGTTCAGGACAAGCGTCGCCACTGCTGTGGTTCCGGTTCAGTCCCTGGCCTAGAAACTTCCACATGCCTCTGGCAAAACCAGGAAAAAAAGGGGGGGTGCTCCTCAGCCTGAGTGATTCTGCGGATCTCAAATGGGCCAGAGGATTCACTGATGCAATTGTAGTGGGTGTAGCACCACGGGTGAACTGCAAGTGGGGTGAACTGCAAGTGGGGTGAACTGCAAGTGGGGAGCTGGGTTAGGCGGTCTAGCAAAGGCACCACAGAGGCAGGACTTGAGGCTGAAGTGGCTTGATTCTGCTGGCGGCTGGGCACTAACCCACTCTCCCGCCGGGGCCCGGGCGGGATGCGGGGCCGCGGGGTGGTTCTGGCCTGGCCCTCGCTTCGAGGAGGAGGGCCGGGTGGGGCTTTCAAGCGAGATCCTCCAGGCAGCCGTTTGCAGGCCACGTTGCCCCCATCGTCCCCCAAAGCCACCCGGGGCAAGGCAGCAGCGGGGCCGTCAGCCCCGAGCATTCTGGAAGGTCTCCCCGATGGTCGGGGCCCGTCCCCCCGCTGGCCACCCTCAGGCTTCCTCTCCAGGGCCTGTCTCCGCCCTCTGGCACCACTGGGCATGCAGAGAGCCTCCGGCAGACTTCGGGAGCTGCCGAAGCATTTGGTTACTTTGCTCATTTTATTAATAAACGCGTACCGATGCCAGCAACATGGAAACTGCTGCCTGGGAGCGCGCTCTGGGGAGTTTTATGGCTGGATCGTGGCAAGACGGGAGAAACAGGCAGGGTTCCAGGGGCAGAAGAGAGGCGGAGAGCCGGGTGGCCCGATTTAGGGCATCTGGGGGCACCCAAGGACCTCTGGGGTTTGTGAAGACCTTTTTGGGAAAAGGAGAGTTGGGAGCAACTGGATTAGAAGGAGCCTGGTGCCCTGAGCCTCCAGCTGGAGGACTTGCAGCTGCCCGGGGCTGGAAGGCTGGCTTAGCCCAGCTTCAGGCAGCTGGGCACGTCTTCCCCCGGGTCTGCTGGACCCTGGGAATACGGTGAGGGGCAGAGGAGATGACGGCAGCGCTTTCCCTGTGGTGAGTCTTAAACTCCAAAGCCATAGGCAGGGAGGCATCTTCCCCGAGAGGGGCTGCCGACCCGACCGGGCCCCGAGGGAGGGAAATAGTGACCGCGCGTGTGGAATGCAGCCCCCGGGCCTGGCACGCAGCAGACCCTCTGCCGCTGGCACCGCCGGCACCTCTCCCCAGAACGCTGCAAAGAGAAATATTCAGAAACGATGTGTCCGTTAAGGTCAGGCCAGAAGAGTGGGCCCTGGTGTAAAAGGAGCTGGCAGGCAAAACTTGCAGGCCATGCGGGGCCCCAGCTCCCGGTGCAGCCACCAGAAGCACCCTCTCCTCCAGCCAGGATGTGTGTTCGCTTCTATTACTGGCCAGTGAATAAATAATCAGAAAGCCTTGCCAGGATCTGCCGTTTACCCTTTAAGGGAATGAACTTCTGTTTCGCTTGGGGAGTTAAAAAAAAAAAAAAAAAAGGCTTCCCAGACAAGAACCTGGGCCGGGGGAAGCGTTTCTTCCAGTCACTGCTGTGAAGCGAGCTAGACATGTGGCATGGACGCTGATGGGAACCTGAAGATTCCTAGGACAGGGTCCCTCGGCTCCAGCAGCTCCTTGGCTCCCCCTGGACCGTTAACTCCTGCAGGAAGCCAGCACAGCCCGGGCCAGCCCTCGTCCTGGGCCCCTCACGTCACAGCCCAGGGATCTCCACCAAGCTCGTTCATGCCCTTGACAAAAAGTTTTGATCACAGGAGTTCCCATCAAGGCTCAGCAGTTAATGAAACTGACTAGCATCCATGAGGTCTCGGGTTCAATTCCCTGGCCTTGCTCGGTGGGTTAAGAATCTGGCATTGCCATGAGCTGTGGTGTAGGCTGCAGACGCGGCTCAGATCACACATTGCTGTGGCTGTGGCGTAGGACAGCAGCTATAGCTCTGATTGGATCCCTAGCCTGGGAACCTCCATGGGCCATGGGTGCGGCCCTAAAAAAAAATTAAAAAAAAGACAAATGTTTTGACCACACCTTTACAATACATTTATTCATTCATAAATAATCATCATGCACTATTATATTATGGATGTTCACCAATGTATTATGAATGTTATAAAACATGCACAAAAATATACATTTAAAGTTAAACTGGATTAATATTTTTAAAAGTTTTAGTAGTTGTGAATGGTTTTATGCCACCATTAGCCCAAATCTCAAACCAAAAATCTATATTTAGAGTTAGGCTCATTCGTAATGGCGGATATAAATTCTTATTGCAAACTGTCTTCTCATTCGTATTTGAACTTTTGGGGACCACTTTCCTGTTAGACCCAATTGGATCCACTGTGTTGGCTTCTGCTATGGCTGTTGGAGTGGACGCCAGGGAGTGCTTCAGTCATATTCCGTTATTCAAGGTTTCTTACTCTTCTTTTTTGGCCCTCCTTTTCCTGCTTTTTTTTGAGGGGGGGGGGTGCTGCACTCCTAGCATGTGGCTGGGAATTGAACTCTCACCACAGCAGTGACAATGCCAGATCCTTAACCACGAGGCCACCAGGGAACACCCCCTGCTTTCTTTTGAAGTCCTCTGTCCACTTGGTGAAAAATCAGTTGAAGGATATTCTAATCCATAAATCTGCAGAACTGGTCTCACATGAAAAGTTGTTAAAAATGCTGACAGCAAAGGAAAAGGCTGGGCTGCCAGCCCAGGCTGCCCTTGAGTGACATTTGACACAGAGACCAAATATGGACATCAGCGCCAATCTAGACATACTGGCAAAACTTAATTCTTTCCCCCCGCCTTTTTGGATGAAATGGAATTAGAAATAACAATTTTTAATAGTTTCCCCTCAGAACGCTCTTGCCACCTCCTGGGGTGACCTCCGTGTCAGGCTCCCTGTCGTCCCCCGCGTTCCCCAACCGGCTCTGCTGCCAACAGTAGCCAGCCGGAGCTTATGAAAATGTGGATTCGATCAAGTCACTGGCCCTCGTCCGCTTTCCATGGCTTCCTACGGGGCTTGGGGCAAAAGGAAAACCTCTGACCAGAACTGGCTGCTTCCCTCACCTCCCCTGCACCCCTGTCCCTCCGCCACCCCGGCCCCCTGCCCCGTGCTCATTCTGCCTCTGCCCTCAGGCTCTCCGGGAGCCCCTGGGCCCTGTCACACCCCCCCACGCGAGAGGACATGGGGCCGGCTCCCTCTCACCCTTGGGGTCACAGTTCTAATGTCACTCCTGGAGAGTCCAGGTCACCCCCTCGTGTAGAGAAGGCGGCCCTTCCACCCGTAGTGCCCTCCATGCTCCCTCACAGCCTGAGAAGCCTCAGTCCCGTTCCGTCACTGTGCAAACCTGCCGTGGACTCTGCTGCCCCTTTCACGAGATGATAAGCTTGGGGACCACGTGGTGATAAGCCCAGAGTTCCCACGTCCGCCTTTTTCACTTCTAGGTGCTCAGAGCCCAGCACGGTCCCTGGCATACCGCAGGTGCTCACTAAGTGAATGAACCAATCAGGTCTGGGCAGATCTACAAAGGTTTTCTTCGACGGGGCTTGTCCTGTGGTCACAGCTAGAAGCTCCAGGATCTGGGGACCCAGGTTCCCCGCTCCCTAGCCTCAGATCTCTTGAGCCGCCCTTATAGCAGGGAGGCTGGATGTAGCCTTACCTGCCCAAGGGGCTCAGAGAAAATCTTGAGTGATTTTTCAAGGCTGGAAGAGGCTATGAAGAGCGAGGTGGTCACTGCCTTCCATTGGGGGCCCAGAGTCCAGAGCGTCAGAGAGGGATAGGGTCGTACCTAAAGACACACAGCAAGGTCAGGACCAAGAGCGCTACCAGGAGCACAGGTGAAGAGAGTCGGGGTCCTCTTGGCTCGGGGGACTGAGGCACCCTGGGAGGTGTGTGGCTGTTGAGGGCAGGGGTGCTGTCGCCTGAGCTGGGTCCCAGAGGCAGAGGCTGAGGCCTCGCTTTGCCCTCTCTGGGTAGTGGAGTTTGTGCTCACATCATCCTCCTGGGACCCATGTGGGACGTCCCCACAGCCTGCTCAGGGAGACACAGGGGAGGCTCTGAGACTGGTGTAAGCTCACTCAGGTGGTAAGCAGTGGCGTCAGGGCCACACCTGCATCTCTCCGCACACAAGGTGCCTGTCCTTCTCCTCCCCCCACCCAGCTCCTCTTTGTGAGCCAGGCTTGTGAGGCAGTTTGCAGAGCTCCGAAGCCCTGTGATTAGCTTGTACACAGCACACGGGAAGGGACGATCGCTGGCCTCACCTGGGTGTCGGCAGGTGTCGGCAGGTGCACGCAGGGGCGGCTGTTCCGCTGGCACCAACCCCGGCTTCTCCCGCTCAGCGCCTGCCTCTGAAAAGAAACGAAATCTGAGCCCCTGGGAAAACTTGGAGAGAAAGCAGGAGAAAATGTCTCTTTTCAAGAAAAGAGACCCAAGGGATTTTGTTTTACCAGAGTCTTTAACAGCCTTGAAGTGAAGCTCTTTTCGATACATTTTAAAAGAAAATGGAAGCCCAGGAGAGTGGCTGGCTAGGAGTGGGTGCGGGCCATTTCTAAGCATCTCTCCCTCTTTGGGTCTCAGTTACTTCTTCACCATGAAGGGACTTGGCCTCGATCACCCAAAGCCGACAGCACGGGCCTCCCATTTTGGACCTTTAGCCTCTGAGGATGGGCTGGAAGTTTCCCCCCAAAGTGGGGACCTGATTTGGGTCTTCAAGGATTTGCAGGAGGAAAAGCTTCAAGCAAACCCACAGGTAGGCAGGCCAGGGCCATGTCTGGGGAGGCGGCCTAGGTCCCGGGGCAGGGGAGGGGGGAGGGGCCTGTCAAAAGGGAGGGGCAGGCGCGGGGGGAGGAGCCTCAGTCTAGGGAGCAGGACACCTGGGCCCCCTTCCCAGCCCTGCCACTGACTTGCAGGGTGAGGTGGAGCAGGGTCTCTGCCTTTTCCAGCCCTCAGTTTCCCTTTTGGCAAAACCAGTGGGAGAGGTTTAGACCAAGAGAACCCTAGGCTGGCCTGGGCCAGGTGTAGCTCTGCCAGCCCCCGCCACTGCCCGCCACCCCCCAACACTGGGCGTCCTCCGTCCCAGCTTTAGTTGGGGCTGCAGGTGTCACACGACTTCTCCTGCCTCTCCTGGTGGCAGCTTGCTGTTAGGTTCTGCTAACCCCCCCCTTAAACCCACTTCTTCCTTGGAAGTTCCCACTGTGGTGCAGCAGTTAACGAATCCGACTAGGAACCGTGAGGTTGCAGGTTCGATCCCTGGCCTTGCTCAGTGGGTTAACGATCTGAAGTTGCTGTGAGCTGTGGTGTAGGTGGCAGACGCGGCTTCGATCTGGCTGTGGCGTATCTTCCTAGTTGCCATCACCGTGAGTGGCCTATGGGTTCCTCTCGCCACCTGCTCCCCCTCCAACAGGCCCCAGGCCATCTGTTCTTCAGGCCGGATCCCAACAGAGAAGCCATTCAGCCCTCTCTGCCTGTGTGTCCCCCCCCCCCCCCCCCC
>PVHT021183666.1:6717219-6735083 GCA_004024745.2 Catagonus wagneri
CACCTTCCACTGTCCAGCCAGCCCCACCTCAACGGCTCAGAGAAGCACCACCCTCAGACACCACCCAGGCCAGTCCCCTGGGTCCTCACAGAAGGCACCAGCCACCCGCCACCTGCTTGAGGGGATGAGCCAAGACTGAGCCCCGCATCTCTGGGTCCCAGTGAGCGTTCACTGCCTGCAGTCTTAGTCTGCCGGGGCGTCAGGACGATGTGAGGCCGGAGGGGTGATTCTGGCCCAGAACGGCTGGGGAGGGGCTGTGAATCTGCATTCTTGACCTGCTTTCCAGGTGATTCCCAGAAGCTCTCCCAGGCACAGCCCCCTGGGCTGACTTCTCTGTTTATTTTTTCTCAGCCTGAAGGGCAGTTACGATTCCGTGACATGAGTGGATTAGCCCCGTTTTGCAGATGAAGAAACTGAGGCCACAAAAGGGCACATGATTTCACAATGTAAATTTCACACAGTGAGGTCCTGCCAGAGCCAGGCCTGGTACTGAATTCTTCCAGCTCCTTATTTAGTGGCTTTCGGACGACAGTCCCCTGCCATCTCCCCAGAGGACAGCAGGAATGCCCCCGAGACCCTCCTGCCACTCCTCCCTCCCCTCACGTACAACACTGAAAACCCCAAGTCCTGAAAAGATGCTGGTCATCGCAGCGGAATCCCAAACAAAAGTCACACTGAACTAAACTCATTGTAAGGAAGTCCCATGATAACCGCAGCATTTTGCACTTTAAAAAATTATTAAGCTCTGGGAGTTCCTGTCGTGGCGCAGCAGAAACGAATCCAACTAGGAACCATGAGGTTTCGGGTTCGATCCCTCACCTCGCTCAGTGAGTTAAGGATCCGGCGTTGTCCTGAGCTGTGGTGTAGGTGGCAGAGGTGGCTCAGATCCCACTTTGCTGTAGCTGTGGTGTAGGCCGGTGGCTACAGCTCGGATTCGACCCCTAGCCTGGGACCCTCCATATGCCACAGGTGCAGCCCTAAAATGCAAACAAACAAAAAAAAATTAATTTCTTTAAAAACACCTCCCTTCATTGTACTGGTGGCCCTGCTTCTGTGGTGCCCTGAACGTAGCCCCACTTCCTAAGGGCTAGCTCTTTGTCCCCTGTGTCCTTTCTAACACCGGGTCTGGGTGAGGGGTGGTCAGCCACCGAGAGGGGTCCTCTCAGGCCTGGGCCTGGTCCCTCCCCACCTTCCCCAGTTCCACCCAGCTTCTTCCCCCAGAAGCTGGAATGTGCTCACCAGGGGGTGCTGGCATCTACCAGCCCTGCCAGGCAAGGGAGACTCCCTCATGGGCACTTGAAGTGTCAGTCTCTAGTCTCCTTGACCGGCAGGCTTCTCTTCCTGCGGGGCTTTGAGGGCAAGCCCGGCTCCATCCTCGGTCCTCCGGGGAAGGCCCCCTTCATCACCCTGTTTACAGAGAACGGAGACGCGCAGCCTTCCCAGCGATGCAGCCAGAAGCTGCCCTCTCTCTGGCTGGGACCTCTGGTGTTGTCCTGTCCTAGAAAATGGAGAGGCCGGGAGGGCTTTTGGGGCCAAGAAAGCCATGCCGTGTGGCCTTGATTAGGCCACTTAACCTCTCGGAAACTTACTAAAGTAAAACAGGAGCTGTATTCTAATCCTACCTTACGGGGTTACCCAAAAGATGAAAGGAAACAGTACACACACACATACACACACACACACCCCACACAGAAGGCATTTAGCATAAAGTCTGGCTCACAGTAGGCATTCAACACACTGTCCTTATTGTCACTGTGAGCTAGAGTGACACCAAAGAAACAGCACTAGGACAGGAATCAAGACCCCTGCATTCTAACTTGGGCTCTGCCACTAATGGCTGGGCAGCTTTGAGCAAATCCCACAGCCCTCCGGGGCCTCGGGCTGCCCATCCGAAACAGGAGAGAGCGCGGAGCCAGAAGAGGCCTCTTAGCCCCTTCAGGGCTGACCCCAACACGCCACTGTTTTCTGTAGCGCCCATTCGTCCTTCCTGCCTGGGTGAAGTGTCATCATTTCTATGGAATTCCCGCTGTGGCTCAGAGGGTTACGAATGCAACTACGATTCAGATCCACGAGGATACGGGCTCCGTTCCTGGCCTCACTCAGTGGGTTAAGGTTCCAGCACTGCTATGAATCTGTGACTGTGGTGTAGGCTGGCAGCTGCAGCTCTGATTCAGCCCCTCACCTGAGAACTTCCATATGCCACAGGTATGGCCCTTAAAATAAAAAAAGGTCCCCGTTTCTAGGTAGCCTTTCCCAAATCCCTTAAGCCGTGAGCCTTTCCAGACGCTGCTGCGCCCCCCCGCCAGCTCTGCATTCCTCCCACGGCCCCGCACAGGAGAAGGTTTCCACACTGACCGTGTGCCCCCTTGACCTCTGGTTTGCAGCCCCAGGGAGAATCATGGGATTAAGGCAACCCTTGGTCACTTCCTCTGCGTCACTATTATTCCCTCCATCCTACAGGCGGAGACCGCAAAGTCCCGGGCATTAAAGCGGCACAAGCAGGGAGCCTGGGCGTCCCAGAGCCTCAGCCTGATTTTCTGCAGTGACTCATGACTTCGGCAGTCATTACAGCAGCGATGACTCCTTAAATTGTTGACGCCACCGCCACCTCGGAGCGGGACTCCTTTATTTTCTTTTCAATTTGCGTTCACCAGGCTCGGGGGAAGGGGCTGAGTGTGAAGCACAGCAGAAGAAGAAAGAAAGAGAGAAGGAGTGGAGAGCTGGACAGAGCAGAGAGGCCAGGCTGGCTGCTCCGGACTGCTGGCAGAGGCAGGGCTGTGTGTGGGGGGGGGGTGATAGGAGAGCGGGCAGGAGGTCACGGCACCCATTAGAGGTTCAAATCAAGCTCCTTGGATTCCAGGCGTCAAGGCCTGGGCCAGGGCAGCTGGATGTGTGGGTTGCAGGGTGGCTCTCACAGTCCCTGCCTCATCCCCCATCAGTGTTGAATGCCTACTGTGAACATTTCTCAGACTCCCACCAGGTGCCAGCACTGTGCCAGGCACAAAGGTACAGCAGCAAACAGACACAGTCCTGCCCCGAAGTAGCTCACAGCCAGCCCTGGGCACTCAGAACCTAGCCCTCAAATGCACAGCAGTGGCTTTAGGGAGCTCAGGGAGTCTTTGGGAGCCCACCTTGGGCTGGAGTATTGGAGGCACAGGTGCGAGGTCAGGAAAGAATTTCCAGAGGAAACGAGCTGAGCTAAGAGAAGCATGAGTGAGGACTGCAGATAAAGACTGGAGTGTGGGAGTCCCCGTCGTGGCTCAGCAGGTTAAGAACCTGACCTGGTCTCCACGAGGATGCGGGTGGGTCTGGCCTCACTCAGCGGGTTAATGATTTGGCATTGTCACAAGCCGCAGTGTAAGTCGCAGAGGCAGCTTGGATCCAGTGTTGCCATGGCTGTGGTATAGGCCTCAGCGGCAGCCCCGATTCAACCTCTAGCCCAGAAAATTTCATATGCCACAGGTTACGAAGACTGAGGTGTGGTGGGGGAAGCAGGTCCCAGAGAGGGAACAACATATGCGCCATGTCCAGACACAGGACAGAGTGATGTACCAGAAGGCAACTGGGAGTAGCATCTGCTCGGATGTCTGTCTCTGCCAGATTACAAACTTCATTGTCGCAAAGCTCACTCATTTTATGTAGGTATATTCCCATAGTCATTTCAGCTCGAGCAATATAAAGTTCATTTAAAATCTTGCAAAATAAAGTGGTAAGTCTACGATGGCGTTTGCACTTTGGCTGCTGCATACTGTTGCACAGGCTGCACACTGCAACACTCCCTCCGCAACAGGATTCATACCAGTGACTCTGTTCTACTCTGTCATTTATTGGTAGCAATTAATTTCAATACCTCTATCAATCTCTCTCTGTCTCTGTCTCTCTCTCATGTAATACATATAGAATAAGGTGCTGGGGATACAGTGGGAGTGAGACAAATCTGTCTCAAGGAGGGTATTTTGTAAAGGAGACAAAAGAAAGAAACAGGGAAATTAGAAAACTGAAGGATACTCTTACATGGTGACACACGCTGTGATGCTATGAAGGAAGCGAACAGCTGAAGCAAGTTGGGTGACAGGAGTCAACAGTGATCTGGTGGCTGAGAAGGCTTTCCGAGGTGACCCTTCAGCTGACACCAGTGGTGAGAGAGGCAGCCATGGGAAGGCCTGACGGGAACAGCATTCCAAGTAGAGGGAACAGCATGTGCCAAGGACCCCAGGTGGAAACAAGTGCGGTGGATACAAGATCTAGGAAGGTGTACGTGGTGTGGCTGGAGCAAAGGGAACGAGCAGAGGGCAGACGGTGCTGGCTACCATGACATAACCAGATTTTGCTCAAAGCAGCAGGGAAAACCATGTTGCATAATCTCTGATCAAATTGTCAAAGCTCTCTTGAACAGCCGAGTGGAGAGTGAGTAGAGGAGGCAAACCTAAGAGCTGGGAGACCAGGCAGGAGAAAAGACAGCAGTCCCGGGGAGAGATGCTAGTGGCTTGGGTTAGGGCTGCACAGCATGTAGGGTAGGTGCTGAGCTGAGGCAAAATGGGAGAGCCCGCTGTGGCTCAGCAGAAACGAGTCTGACTAGTATCCACAAGGACACAGGTTCGATCCCTGGCCTTGTTCAGTGGATGAAGGATCCAGCATTGCTGTGAGCTGTGGTCACAGATGAGGCTCTGATCCCGCGTTGCTGTGGCTATGGTGCAGGCCGGAGGCTATAACTCCGGTTTGACCCCTAGCCTAGGAGCCTCCATATGCCGTGGGTGTGGCCCTAAAAACACAGGAAAAAAAAAAATAGGCAAAATGGAGATGGGTCCTATTATTGCTCTCAGTATGAGTAACAACAGCAAGAACGACAGTGAGATGATTCCTGAGTATGAAGCACTTTTCCAGTAATTTTTCTCACCTTGTGACATGGGCAGGGCACTTAGTTAATACGCCCATTTTTCAGCTGTGTAAACTGAGGCTCAGAGAGGTAAAGGGTCCTGCTGAAGTTCTCGAGAGCTGGAGGGGCCCCGCAGGAACTCTGCCCCGGCCTCAGGATCCCCGTGACACCCCCTCTCTGCTCTCTGTGGGAGCGGCCAGGCCTAGCGGGCGGCTTCCGTTTACTGCCTCCGGCTGAAAACGCATTTCAGCAACTGGCAAAACCGAGGAAATTGCGGCTTCGCCTGCCTGGATTTGGGCAGATGCGCCCTGTGCCCTTCTCTTGGGATCAAGATAGCAAACAGTAAGTTACCCTCAGAAACCAAAACACTTCCTTCAGCCAAGGTCTTCCTGCAGCCCCTTCCTTCAGCTCCACCCCTACAGAGGGGCTCCCAGAATGCCCCCCCCGGGGGGGGGGCAGTGGGCAAAGGGAGTTAGGGTGGAGGGGCATGCACCTTACTGAGCACCTACTGTATGTGGTCCTTAACTACTTCTCGTGCAATTGTCAAAACGATCCTGTAAAAGGGAGTTTAGAAACACAGAACTGGAGACAAGTGTTTGAAGCCAGGCTCTGTCCTGTGTCAGCTGGTGATTTGGGAGAGTAACATTTTTTTAAATGATATTTGATTTATAGGGTTGTGTCAATTTCTGCTATACAGCAAAGTGACCCAGTCATTCATTCATACATATGTATATATATATATATATATATATATTCTTTTTCTCATATAATCTTCCATCATGGTCTATTCCAAGAGACTGGATCGAGTTCTCGGTGCTATACAGTAGGACCTATCTGCTTATGCATTCTAAATATGTTTGCACCCCCCAATCCCATCCATCCCACTCCCTCCCCCCTCCCCCTCGGCAACCACAAGTCTGTTCTCTATGTCCCTGAGTCTGTTTCTGTTTTGTAGATAGCCTCGTCCGTGCCATGTTTTATCTTATCTTATTTTTATTTTTTAGTTCCACAGGTGTGGCATATGGAGGTTCCCAGGCTAGGGATCGAATTAGAGCTACAGCTGCCAGCCTACGTCACAGCCACAGCAATACCAGATCCAAGTTGCATCAGCGACCTACACACCACAGCTCACAGCAACGCCAGATCCTTAAGCTGCTGAGCAGGGATTGAACCTGCATCATCATGGATACTAGTTGAGTTCGTTTCTACTGTGCCACCATGGGAACTCCCATTGTGCCATATTTTAAATTCCACATATAAGTGATATCATGTTGTATTTGTCTTTCTCTTTCTGATTTACTTCATTCAGTATGAGAATCTCTAGTTGCCTCCATGTTGCTGTAAATGGCAATATTTTGTTCTTTTCTTTTTTTTTTATAGCCGAGTAGTATCCCATTGTGTGTATGTACCACACGGAGACATTTTTCTACAGAGTAGAGACAATAACAGCTATCTCTTCAGAGCTGCCTGCAGAGTCCACGTTGTAAGTGCTCAGGAAGCACTAAGTAGCACCATGAGACTGGGGTTGGCACTGTCCCTCTTTACTCAAGGGGACACGGAGGCCTGAGGAGGCTACAGATTTGCCTGGGACCTCACAGCCGGGAGTTGGCAGAGCCAGAGGCAGGGCTGCGGAGTTCTGAAACCAGGGTCTGAAGACGGCTGCCAAGCATTAAATCCATCTGAAGGTTGGTGCCTTTCACCTCAAAGGCACTAGGAGAGGCCTACTGTGTGCCAGCCCAGACGGGCAGCTGTGAACATGAGTCAGCAACAGAGCCACCATCCCAGAGGGTGCGGCCCAATGCGGGCAGGCAGATAACAGCCCCTGTCGTGCAGTGTGTCAGCTGCAGTCACCAGGTGCTCCCGGGGCCGGAAGAGACAGCCTTGAAGGCTTCCCGGTACCTGTGTGATGGGGGGCGGGTGTGTACACGGAAGAACCTCCTAGAAATGAGCCTTCTGGGGACTGGGAGAAGGGCATTCCTGGCAGAAGGCCCAGCACAGGCAAAGACCAGGAGGGCTGAAGCAGTGGAGGGTTTGGGGATATGGCTGGGTGGGTTCTCGGGGTCGGGGGATGGTGGGGAGTGTGGAGGCAGGGCCTCGCGTGCTGATCCCCACTCACCCAAACAGCCAGAGCGTGTCCTTGGCACCATCCGCCTGTGCGGTACCCCTTCCCCAGGCCCCCTAATGGAGAGATCCACCTGACGCCCAGCATCCTGGCACTTGGACCCTAAATAGGGAAACAGAGGCAACAGCTGATTCACAGTGGTTATAAAGACACCTTGTGGGTACTAGAGAAAAACTGTGGGTGTTGGAGCTGATAGATTGACAGAGTGGAATTCTCGGCGCCTGAAGCCAGCCTTCTCTGGGCCTCAGGTCTCCATCTGTAGAATGGGCCAGACGGTTGATATGACAGGCACGAGTCCTGCACCCACAGGTCGCCCAGCGAGCTCTTTCTCCTCTCTGCCCCAGCGCTGAGTGAGGGTGGGGCAAGAATGGGCGGCAGTGACTGGGGGTAGGGGAGGCCCAGGCTCAGCCTGGGGGGTGGGGAGTGGGGGGCTAGAACTGGGTTCTGCCTCTGGGGGGCCCCCTTTCCGGGAGCGGAGGGCGATTCCGGCTTGGGAAGAGGCGAGCACAGGGCGAGCGCTTCCTGGCAGGTGCTCCCTCCATCCGCGCCCTGCCAGCCCGGAAGCCCGGAGGTCCGGGCGCGCCCGAGCGCAGCCCACACGCCCCGCCGGCTGGGCCTCTCGCGGGCGGTGCCCCAAGCCCGCCACGTGCGCGCGGCCGCGGGCGCCCAGAGCCTCGGGCACGCCCGGCCCTGCTCTCCTCCGTGTAGCAATTACATAATGATGGCCCCAGTGCGGTGCGCGGCGGCGACGCCGCCTTTGTTATTGCGATCCGCCTCGGCAGCGCCCCGCGAGTATTAATAAACCGATCACTCAGCGTGCCTGGCTGGGCTTTATTTATATCGATTTGGGTTGGGGCACCTCCGAAAGAATAACAAACACGGCCCGCCCCCTCCCCCCGGGAAGGAAGGAAGCGGGCTCCCCCTACCCCCACCCCAGCCCCTCATCTCAACGCCCCCACCCACCCACCTCCGCCAGCAGTTTGGTCCCCAAAACTCAACGCAACCAAACGAAAACAAAAACTCAAAACTAGAACTAGGCCCTTCTCTTCCACTACGCTGGTAGGTGACAGCCTACCTGGAAAATGGGCTGGATAATATCAAAGGGTCGGTTGAATGCGAATCTAGGAATTTAGTTTGCTTTGCAAACTCCACAGCAATGGTTCTCAAACTTTAGCTTGAATCAGCATTACTGGGAGGGCTGGTTGAAATGCAGATTGCTGCCTCAGCCACTCCTTCCCTTCAGAGTTTCTGATTCTGTGTTGTCTGAAGTGGGACCAAGAATTTGCATTTCTGGAATTCCCCTTGTGGCTCAGAGGTAAGCAACCCAGCTAGTATCCATGAGGACGCAGTTTTGATCCCTGGCCTCACTCAGTGGGTTAAGGATCCGGCCTCGCCCCACTGATCCAGCATCTGCGAAGGTCGCAGGTGCAGCTCTGATGTGTGGCTGTGGTGTAGGCCGGCAGCTGCAGCTCCAATTTGACCCCTAGCCTGGGAACTTCCATGTGCCCCAGGTAGGGCCCTAACAAGCAAAAACAAAACAAAACAAACACGCAAAAAAAGAATTTGCATTTCTTTCTCTTTTTTTTGGCTTTTGTCTTTTTAGGGCCACAGAGGTTCCCAGGCTAGGGGTCAAATCAGAGCTGGAGCCGCTGGCTTACACCTACACCGCAGCTCATGGCAACACTGGATCCATAACCCACTGAGCGAGACCAGGGATCGAACCCGCAACCTCATGGTTCCTAGTTGGATTCGTTTCTGCTGTACCATGACTGGAACTCCAGAATTTGCATTTCTAACATGTTTCCTGTAACTGTGCTTTGAAAACCACTGTTCAAAAGCCAATTATAAGTCACCTTGATGAATGTCAAGGGGATGTTTTTGCCCCAAACTTGTATGACTACCCTGGGCACAGGGTGGGCCAAGGAGTGGCTCAGCCTTGCGGGAGGATCAGCCATCCCTGCCCTGTCAGCAGCGCAGCCAGAACCGTCTCAGGCACTGGGTCTGGGGTTCCCATCGCAACCTCACTGCTCTCTGGGGTGTGACCTTGGACAAACTATATAGCTCGGTGGGCCTCAGTTTCCTCATCTATAAAATGGGGCTAATAATGATACCAACCTCATGAGATTTATTAAGATGAATACATGTAAAGCACCTAGACCAGGGCCTGGCATGTGGTAAGGGCTCAGAAAGCTATCTATTGAGATGATGATCAAGCTCTTCAGGTGTGAGCATCTCCTGGGCAGGAAGCAGGTAAGGTGCTGCCCATGGCCCTAGCTGGCACCCAGGGTCCAAGGTCCTGACCTCACAGCCCGGAGTGGCTGCTGAATGCTCTCATTGGAAAGGGTTTTTTTTTTGGGGGGGGGGGGTCTCCCAGGCTGAAGATCCAGAATCTATTGCCCTCCACCCCCCACCCAATAGCAATTCTTTCTTGGTCAGGCAGGGCTCAGTACTCTCGGGGAGTCTTGAGGCTCTTATTTCACTTGCAAAAGTGTAAGCTGGGAGTTCCCATCATGGTACAGAGGAAACGAATCTGACTAGGAACCATGAGGTTGTGGGTTCGATCCCCGGCATCGCTCAGTGGGTTAATGATCCGGCGTTGCCTTGAGCTGTGGTGTAGTTTGCAGATGCGGCTCGGATCTGGCATTGCTGTGGCTCTGGCGTAGTCTGGCAGCAACAGCTCTGATTAGACCCCTAGGAATCTCCATATGTTTGCAGGTGCAGCCCTAAAAAGCCAAAAAAAAAAGTGTCAGCTGTAACCCGCAGGGGATAGTCCATACTCCCTTCTGTCTGAGTTTTGGAAGCTGCCTCCTTCATAGCAGCACAGAGCAACAGGTGTCCTGAGCCCCCGATAGCACCCTCTCCCCACCCCTCCACCCCTAGCTGGTGGAGACAGGCTGGCTTTCTGGAAGACAGTCGCATGCCCTTCCCCCCACCCACAACTCACTCATTCATGGAGTCAATGAACATTAACTGAGCACTTACTACTATGAGCCAGGCTCTAAGCTCAGGACTTACAGGCTGAGAGTCTTGCTTAACCCTCCGAGCGAGTACCTGTGCCTCATTATGATTTTCTTCTTTCCATTTGACAGATGAAGAAACAGACTCAGAGAGGCTGAGGAACTAAGGGTACCGACTTCATTAGCAGACCAGGGCCTTGACGCTAAATCCAGAACGATCTAACTCCCAAGCCCCGCTCTCATCTGTCCCCTGAAGCGCGTCCCACGGGGAGGGGAGACGGGGTGGCTGTGGCCTCACTGCTTCCGCCCCCATCTTAATGGGTTGTCTCTCCCACAGGTGAGATGCTGCTTGACATTCTGTGGTCCTGGAGTGGCAACAGCGGGCGGTGCCCATGATTCATAGGAGGGAGGGGGGCCTGGGGGAGCGGGGGCGGGCGGGGAAGGAGGCCCGGGCAGTGTCCCCTAGCTGGAGGCGGTGGGCGGGGGGATGCGGGCAGGCAGTGTGGGGGAGGCCTGTCTCAGAGTTCTTGAGCTCCCAGCTGCTCCTTCCAGTCCCCAAAGCTGTGCTCAGCCTGGCCACGGGCGGGTCGGGGACGGGGGCGGGGGCAGGGGGCGTAGAGAACAAAGACCCAGAGATCTTACCAGGCAGGCTCACAAGGAAGGAAGTTCTAGAGGAAGTGAGGAGAACCAGGAAGGGGAAGCGGCAGGAGTTATGAAAGCCTGGCTCCTGTGCTCACTCCCTGTGTCCTGGGACAGTGGCCTTTCGGGCCTGGGCCAAAATGATGCCCCCTGGGGCAGCTCCTGCCACTCCCTGGCTGGACAGATTTCACCCCAGAGTTACCTTTTACAGTTTACGAAGCACTGGTGCCTCCAGGCCCCCTCCCTCCCTCCCTTCCTCCTTCTCCCGGGCTTCCTGCTAATGAAATCAACAACTGTAGCTTACTATGCTCCTTCTCTTTGCGAAGGGCTTAACATACATTCTCTCCCTTAAATTCCCAATAACCCCTAAGAGGTAGGCTCCACTATTAGGCCCATTTTACAGACCAGGAAACTGAGGCTTAGAGAAATGAAATCACTGGCCCATACCCAGGATCTGAACCCAGATCTGTCAGCTCTAACCCCTGCCCTCCCCCTGGGCTCAACCATCACGGGCCTCTGTCAACATCTTCTTCCTATACATGCCCCCCATCCCCAGGGAGCTGTCACTGGTGAGACCCCTCCCCAGTCCCTAGTCCTGAAGACTGAGCTCAACCCCCATCCCCCCAGCCTCTCTCCTCATCTCTCGGGTGCCAACACTGGCCCCACTGCCGAGCAGCTTTAAAATCTAATTGCAGGGAGTTCCCATCGTGGCGCAGCGGAAATGAATCCGATTAGGAGCCATGAGGTCGTGGGTTCGATCCCTGGCCTCGCTCAGCGGGTCAAGGATCTGGTGTTGCCATGAGCTGTGGTGTAGGTTGCAGATGCGGCTTGGATCTGGCGTGGCTGTGGCGTAGGCTGGTGGCTACAGCTCCGATTGAACCCCTAGCCTGGGAACCTCCATATGCTGCAGGTGCAGCCCTAAAAAGATAATAAAATAAACTAAAATAAAATCTAATTGCAGCTGCATTCTTCCCCGGGGAATCACAATCCACAAGTGATTTCTGGCATTCCTTGGCTCCCACGCCACCTTCCAACACCCCCCTGCACAGACACACACAGACCCACGGGCACGAAGGAGGCGCTGCCGCCCCTGCTGGCTGGGACCAGGGCAGATGGAGGCCCAGCTGCTCCCAGGCTCATGTGGGAGGCTGGAGGGGGGTGACCCTCCCCCAGCCCAGCGGGGGTGGGGGGCCCTGTAGGCTCCACCCCCAACCCACCACCACCCTCCTGTGGCTTCAAAAGAAACATTTCTTAAAAGTGAGAATCACAGTAATAATGATAATAATAGGAATCAGCATTTCCAGTTTGCAAACCCTTTTCATCTCATTACCTCTCAAATGCTCCGAGAGGCAGGTTTTTTTATTGCCATTTTTCAGGAGCATCGGAGCCTCCCGGACCCGGTCAGGAGCAGAACCAGGGTCCTAATTGCCTTCTGTCTGTCGCCCTCTCAGTTCACGATCCCCGTCCTGCACTGTGAATGACGAGGACATCTCATGGCTACCACGTGTCAGGCGCCCATTCTTGCCCAGATTTGGGGAGCACTCTACCAGTGGCAGTTTTCATCCTTACAGCAGCCCTGCAAGGTGAACCCTTTTTTTTTTTTTCAAGTCCAAAGTAAAGATGATGTAACTCAGAAGAGTGAAGGGCAGAATGGCAGTCTAAAGAATGTTCCTGAAACAGAGGCCCATTACTTTAGAAAACTGTATAGGAAGGAAGAGGACAGAGCTTCTTCTAATGGGCTCTTTAGGGAAAGTCGATGCGGGGGTGACGGACAGTGTCTCTTCCTCCCTACCCCCACTGCCCCCGCCTGCAAAGCACCTTGGCTGTTACTGTGAGCTCTTTCCTGTGCTGTTCTTGACTCTCTACGTGTGTGTCTGTCTTCCGGGAGCTGTGGGCTCCCCAAGGACAGACTGAGACCCTAGCAGCCAGCATTTTGCCTGACACACAGGAAGGGCCCAGTCAACACTGCCTCCTTCGCAAGGGATGACGGGACCGCCTGTGGTCCCAGCCTCCTCTCTGATGCGCGTGGGAAACCCGAGAAAACAGAATCAAGAATCCCTACAGCGCAGGGAACAACATCCAGTCTCTTGGGATAGAAAATGATGGAAGATAACATAAGAAAAGGAATGTACATATATGTATGATTGGGTCACTTTGCTATACAGCAGAAATTGGCCCAACATTGGAAATCAACTGTAATTTTTAAAAATGTTAAAAAAATTCCAGTTGCGTATGTTGTCGCATGTTGCCTGAGGTCTGCACCGCTATGATTTCTACTTCTGCAGGAGCTGAATTACTTACTAAAAAGCACCTAATAAGTCAGTGTTGGAACTAGAACCTGGTTGTTTTGATGTTCAGTGCTAAATGTAGTAACCTGCTTTTCACTTATTTTTAAATGGAGAAAAATAAATATAATCAAATCTTTTTCAGATGATTGAGAAAAAAGAAAACAAAAACCACCAAGGGCTCAAGGTTTACCCACATCAAACACCACCTAAGGTGTGAATCCCTCCTCTAGCACCCTCATCAAATCTTCCCTGGCTTTTGCTTGCATACTGCTAGTGACAGGGTGCTCACTTTGACTAAAGCAGCCCTTTCTTTGTTGGAAACCTTGGGGTGATTGTTTTAAGTCCCTCCTTCTATTGATATGAGTCGGGCTCTCGGGTATGTCCAGTGGTCACACCTAGGGGAGCACTAGTAGCACCTCCAAGTCAGAGGGACAATCAGGGGTGACACTGCACACCAGTGAGGCTGGTACCCTGCTCTTGGCAACCCAGGGCCCTGCGTGGTGGGAAAGCAGAAGCAGTAACAAATGAATTCATCATCCCTGTTTGAGCCAGCCCTGTTAAGCTGGTGAGCTGTGACTTGCGTTGTCTCAAAGACTATGATCAAGCCCAGAGACTCAAGTCAAGTGGATCCCAGGTCTGTGCTTCCACCCAGCACAGCCAGGAACAATCCTGATCTGTAATCACATTCATTCACTCATTCACTCATTCATTCATTTTTTGGCTATCACTGGCCAGGTGCGTGGCTTTAGGGAGCAAGGATGGCGACACCGTAGGTCACAGCGGTGCCTCAGGGTCCAGGTTGTTACCTTGGTAATCAAGACAGCTAACAGTCACTGAACGCTTACCATCAGCCAGGCACTTCCTGTTTACTTCCGTGTAAAGGGCATAGCTTCTTCTGCCCAGTCCCCGCTCCGGGGAGGGCAGTGGGAGTCTGCTTGGCATGCCAGCCCCAAGATCCTGGCACCCAGTCAGCACCCAATACTAGTGAGCTGCTGCCATTTAAATCTCCACAACCATAAGCTGTTCCTACCATTGGTTGCCCCATTTTGTACACGGACAAAACCAGACACCTAGAGGTTAAGTAATTTGCCCGGAGCCACATAGTCATCAAGAGGCTGAGCCAAGATTTAAACCTGGGCAGTCTGATTCCAGACCCTGCTCGATCAACTCTTAAAGAAAGAGTGCCCTAAAAACTTTGAGTTGGAGTAAAAATGCCCATCTAGCCAGAAGCCCAGGGTCCTGCTCACCTTTCTCTGCTCCATTTGCTTATCTTGCAAAATGGAACTTGTCATCAACCTTGCCTTCCCCTTCCCTCTGCCCCCCTCCCATTGTGACCATGAGCCAAGAGATTGAGATGCCAGGCGTTTTTCTAAGAAGGAGGGTGGTAGGAGTTGGGTAGGTCACAAGGGGTTGAAATGAGCCCAGAATCTAGGGTCAGGTGCCTAGGAGTCCAATTGTTTTAGGTTGAAAGGCTCCCAGAGACCCTCCGGGACCCCCCTAAATCCGTTCTTACCTCCCTTGCCCCCACAGGATGTTCTGACATAAAAGGTCTCACCATTGTGCCTCCTCCCTCCCCGGAGCACCAAGGAGCCCCAGATAAGATCTTCTGTGAAATGTATAGCAACGTGGCCGAGGCTGGATTTTAGGGATGAAGGTGTGTATTTGCTGGGAGAGGAGGGGTTGGGGGGGAAGGTTGATGGTGTTAGGTTATTTGACAAAGCCACACCAAGCAAGGGGGGCTGAGAAGGGTGAGCCTAGGCTGGAAGCCAGAAATCTAAATCAAATCAAACATTAATGACTGCTCTCTGTTAAAAGGGAATCATTCATGCCGGGCTCACAGAATCACTGAGACTTGATACTTGTAATGCTTTCAGCACACAGTGCCTGGCACCGAGCGGGCGGCGCTCAGCAGATGGGAGCACTCTTGTATAAGTGTGTTATTACACACTTGGGTAGCTACCAGCCAAAGCAGTCCGTCCTTTCCATTTTAGACACTGGCCTAGGCCCCAGAGGATACCCCCAAGGATATTCAAGACAAGGTGGCTTGCCAGCCTACGGGGGTGTTGATACTCTCACGAATGGGGCGCAGTCTTGAGAACTCGCCACGAAAAGTCTTCCTGGGCGGCGCAGGCCCTCTGGTTGGGTTCCCTCTGGGCGTGAGCGCGCCCCCCGCAGGCGATCGCCGGGAAAGCCTCGGCTGGGAAGCCGGGGGGCTCAGTCCCCCCAACCCCTCTCTCCCGCCCGCCCCGGCGGCCACCCTCGGGGGCGAGGCAGCCCGGCGCGTGGGAGGGGACGGCGCGCCATTGGCTTGTGCACGGAACCGAGAGGAGGGACCAGCGCGGGCCGCCAGACTCGGGCAAACCCCGGCCGCGCAGGGCGCCGCGCGCAGTCCAGCCCGCCCTGCCCTGCCCCGCGCTGGCGGCGCGATGTGAGGCGCCCGAGGGCCCGAGCGTCCCCCCGGCACGCCAGCTCCGCGCAGCGCCGGCGCCAGCGGCGCTAGGAACGTAAGTTCTGCTCCCCGCCGCCGCTTCGGAGCCTCGCACTTTCCCCTCCCGCCGCCAGCCGGCCGGTGCCTGCGCAGCGCAGCCCAGCGGGGCTCCTGCGGCCGCAGAAACCGCGGGGGACAGTGAGGACCCCGTGCGCGCGAGCCGGGCGCCCCAGCACCTTTTGGCGCCGGCGGGTTGTGCCGGGACCCCAGGGATCCTCTTTCCTCGGCTCTCCCAGGCGCCGTCCCGCAGCCCCTTCTGGTCCTCTCCTTCGAGCTCCCCGCACGCTGCCCTTTCCTCGGACTCGATTTCCCTCTCCCACCGCCCGGCTCCTCCCTCTTGGGCTGCTTGTTCTTCCCTCGGCCTCTTCCTCTCCGGCTCGTGCTCTCCGCTTCGGATCGAGAGAGAAACGGAGCGGAAAGCAGTGTCTCCCTCCCTGGGGTCTGACTCTGTCCCCGCGCTCGGTTCCCTGTCCCCACCCCCCGCCATCTCTGCCCCGGCCCTCCCTCCATTGTTCCCGGGTCCGGAGAGTGAGCGGCACAAACTTGCGAGTCCCCTTCCTCGCCCCCTTTGGGTCGCGGAAGGAGGTGGCGGAGTTCCCGTCGCCCACTATTCCGGACCGACCACGGTTCGGGGGGCCGTGGGGGCGGGGGTGCCGGCCCAGGGCTCCTCCTGCGGTTCCCAGCCCTTCGACCCAGGTCTCAGAAAGAGGGTGGGGGTCTGAAACTGGGAAATAAGAGGCCACATTGGAGGGGGAGGAACAAGACCGGGAGACCCGGGTCTCTAGGCTGCAGGGGTGGGGTGGGGGCTGGGGGCAGAAGCGGAAGCCGCGCCTAAGCCCTAGCTGTTGGGGGCGGGTAGGGGAAGCGCAGGTGGAGACCGACGCCCCCTACTCTCCACCAGATCGCGCAGCTCAGCGGGACCGGGGCCGTGCGAGGCCATTGTCCCGGGTTAGAGTGGGCTGGGGACTACCGGCCTTGGGCGGTATACTCGCGCCCACCCCCCGGAGGGGGCGGTGTTCTGTAAGGGGAACCGGCCGAGCGCCGCGCCCGCCCCCGGCGCCCCCGGCGCCCCCGGCGCGGTCGGGCGATGGCATTGCTTCCTCCAACTCCTCCCTCCCCGCCCCCACCCGGTCCTGGGCTCCCGCCGCCTCCACCTCGGGGCCCCAGGGACAGCGGGTTTCTACGTGGGAGCTAAGGGGGCGGGGGCGGGAGCCCTGGGAGGGTGGAGGCCGAGAACTCCGAGGCTTCTCCATAGCTCAAAGCCCAGCGCCGAGGGCCGAGGTCGCCGTGCCGCCCCATCGCCCCGCACTTCCTGGTTGGTTTCCTTCAAACTTTCCCGGTGGGGTCGTCCTGCGGGGAGAAGGCAGTGCGGATGCTCACCCCACTGAGCCCTGGTCTTGGATCTCCAGCCCCTGGTGGCCTGTGGAGAGGGGTCTGATACCCTATCTTCCTGCAGCCCGCAGAGCCCAGGGACACGGGGGGTGAGGGTGGGTGGGGATGTTAGGAGGGAGATGGGAGGGCGGGGGCGAGGGGGGGAGGGCTGTTGGAGAGCCGGGAGGGGGCAGAGTCCATTCTTTAGCCGTGACTTACCCTCAGCCCAGGAGGAACAAAGATTTTTCCTGTTGGGTTGTTATTAAATAAGAAATAAGACCACATATTCTCCAGGCCTCTGTTATCCCATCTGTAAAATGGGCCCTTTGCCCCGCCACCTCCCACGTCCCCCGATCCCCTCTGTGCTCCAATGTCTTGGGAGCCAGCCGCCTTGGCTTTCTCCATTTCTAGGCACATGCTGTCAGCTTTATCCATCCTCAGTTTGAGTGGAGCGCTGAGGCCCAAAGCCCTCTACCCATGTTTGGCTGTCAACACCTGCTGGATCCACAGCTCAGGCCTGTGCAGGGCCCTGCCCCGCCAGGTGCCTTACCCCCACTCCAGCTTCTCTGTCCCCTCCCTCAGCTGCCTCCGTCCCCAGTGCAGGGCCGGCCCCTCCCGGGTGGGGGATGGGACGGGGAGTGGAAGTAACAGCGACTGGCGACCTTCACACAGCCCCAGACTGTTCCTTACTTTCCTTTACTTATTGAGCAAAGTGTTTGTGAGGGCTAGGCCAAAAATGATTTAATGAACCAAGTGCCATGTACAGTTCTAGGCACTGGGAGACAGCTGTGAACAGAATAAGAAGATTCTTGTCCTCCTAGAGCTGACACTTAACGTGGGGGAAAAATAATAAAGGGGGAGTTCCCGACGTGGCTCAGTGGTTAACGAATCCGACTAGGAACCATGAGGTTGCGGGTTTGATCCCTGGCATCGCTCAGTGGGTTAAGGATCCAGCATTGCCGTGAGCTGTGGTGTAGGTTGCAGACGTGGCTCGGATCCCGCATTGCTGTGGCTGTGGTGTAGCCCGGCAGCTACAGCTCTGAATAGACCCCTAGCCTGGGAACCTCCATATGCCATGGTTACAGCCCTAGAAAAGGCAAAAAGACAAAAAAAAAAAAAAAAA
>PVHT021183666.1:6735183-6825313 GCA_004024745.2 Catagonus wagneri
TGTGTTTGAGGAACTGTAAGGAGCCGGTGCAGCTGGGGAGTTGAGGGGGAAAAGAGATGGGAGGCCAGGCTGGCTGAGAAAGGGATAAGCCTCCCCATGTCACCAGTGAGGGAAGTGGTGCTCAGAGGTGGCATATAAGGAACACCAGGCGAAGCCACTGGCGAGTGGCAGCAGCTGCAGGGTGGGGTTCCTAATGTTTTGACTCCCAGCCCAGAATATTTTCCCTTCACCCTGCATCTCAACCATTTATCCACAACAATGGTTGTGCCCCTCCCAGGGCCAGGCCTGGCTGGAGTGCTGAGGACACTTGGACAGGAGCTGGCCCGGCTTAGTACCCCAAGGGCTCCATGTTGCCAGCCCCCTCCCCAGGTCCTCCCAGCCCACCTGTGGTCGGTGTTCTCAGGGCAGCATCTTCCTCCTCAATCAGAGTGCCTCTTGTTCTCTGGCCCCATTTCCTTCCTATGGTCGCCCCCTTGTAAGCATCCCACTCTGTATCCAGGTCCCTAAAATGGGAACTGTCTGAAGCTGATGTGGTCAAGGGGGCCACGGAGGCAAAGAAGTTGAGCTTCCCCGTCTGAAAAATAATAGCAACATTATTTTTGAGCATTGTCTATAAACAGGTACTGTTTTGGATGCTTTTTGTGCATCTTCTCATCTGCGGGAGGTGGGTGTCATTATTACACCCATTTAGCAGATGAGGAAACTGAGGCCCAGAGAGGTGGTATCCCTGGTCGAAAGCCATGCAGCTAAGGAGTGGTGGAGCCAGGACATCAGCGCAGGCCATTTGAGTCATGACTTCCTCCTTTACCCACTAAGCCAGAACCTCAAACCCTGGGGGAGACGGTCAGTTCCAAACCCATTCTGGCCCATCGGAGTCCTGGGAAAAGTACAGGGATCCTTCCGCGTGGCTCCCCCACCCACCCCACCCCCCGCCCCAAAAAGGCAAATAGCTCCTCGCTTGTTGGCTCAAAATAACAGGGCATCTCTTCCCGGCAAAACTCTCCTCCTGCCCTGCTCTCCTTCCCTCCGAGTTTCTGAGCATCCGCAGGGGTCAGGGGTGGGGGTGGAAGGCATGGGGGTGGGGGAAATAGGTCCACTCTCTTCTCGCGAGAACTGGCCCCGTGGGCTCTGGAAGTCCCAGCTGCCTTTGAGGACCTTGATGTGGTCGCCGGGCTGAGTGGGAGGCTGGCTTGAAAAGGACAGGAACTCTCCATGTGCCCTGCCCCTTGGCGGGTGACAGTAGGGACAGGGAAGCCGCTCTCAGTGACTTCTGAGTGTTGACAGATGGCCATCAGCGGGCTGGACCACCCCCCCCCCCGCCCCCGGCCCGCAGCAGTGGTTTCAGAGCCCGCCTGAGGTCCCCAGGGAGGTCCCTCCTTGCCCCCTGGCCCTGCCCTGCCCTCTCACCCTCTCCAATACAGCAGGAAATGTTTATTTTTTTGTCCCTGAGGGTTTGTTGTTGATGAAAATTTGGGCTTTCCTTGGTCCCTCTGAAAATTGGGCAGCTTCAAAAGAAAGAACTAGTAGAGCGATGGGAAGAATGTGTTTCAGGAGCCGATGAGAGAGGTGCTGGCCCTTGGGGTCTTTGGAGCTGGAGCGTGGCTGGTGAGCCACGGGGTTTGGAAGCCAAATCATGAACATCCATCGAAGCCAAATCACGAAGGAGGGGCCCAGGAGACTACACTCCCATTTCTTTTGCATTTTTAAAAAATTTTATTGAAGTAGAGTTGCTTTACAATGCTGTGGCAATTTCTGCTGTACAACAAAGTGATTCAGTTATACACACATACTCATTCTTTTTCAGATTCTTTTCCCATATAGATTATCACAGAATATTGAGTAGACTTCCGTGCTTGAGACAGCAGGTCCCCGTTGACCATCTATTCCATATACCTTAGCCGCATTCCCATTTTTCAGATGGGGAAACTGAGTCCCACAGTCGGGGGCCCTGGCTTACCCCAATGGCAAAATCTGCCAGCAATCCTCAGCTGTCCTGTCTCCAGCCCAGTGACTCAGGGTTTACCCGCCAGCCTTCCAGCTTCAGTGCAAACCCTCGGCTGCCAGCTCCCCGTTGTTCCTGGAGGTTCTTGGAAATGGGGCGTGGAATCCCTTTCTTGACGACAGACACAGCTTTGTCATGGGGACCGGTTTATGCTCCAGCAGAATTCTCATCGTGTTCCTTCCTCTCCTCCGCCAGCGAAGCTCTGTCATCCTCGCCCTTTGCAGCACCGTTGACCCTGACACAGGGCCCCGAGCCGGGTGCTGATGCTGGTGCTGGAGAGAGAAACCCCATGGAGCGGCCCCGCCCCCCACCAACTACTTGGGAGACAAGGCCGCCTCGGGCAGCCTGGCCTTTAGATAATTACACTCTGCTCTCAGGGGACACACGCGAGGAGGCCCTGCTGTGTGCCAGCCTCGCCTGGCCTTCTCCCTTTAGCCCATGTGCCCCAAGGAAACCCCCCTGCCCCACAAAACCTGTACCACCGAGGCCGCTGTGGTGATGTCGCGATGCAGCTGTGTGACCCACTCCTTTGGCTTAACCCCGCTGACAGTGTAGTAAGGCAGCACTGTCACCCTCATTTACGGTGGAAAGAGGGGAGGCTCCGGGAAGTTCATCTGCCCAAAGGCACAGGACTAATGAAGCTGAGCCCAGAGACTGGGATCCTTGAGATTTGAGAGCCGCGCTGCCTGAGGGCCCGGGCGGAGGGTTCTGGGCTGCGGGTCTTTAGGCCCCATCTAGGCTGATGGTGCCCCGAGGAGGACAACCCAGGGAGGGTGATGGAGGCTGTACCCGCCCCCCTCTCCCCGCCACCTGCTGGGCTCGCCCTGCCTCCCCTCCTCTCTGGCCAGGCCACCGCAGGCTCCAGCTGTCGCTGCCCCCACTCCTGTGCTGCGTGTCCCAGACCCTGTTTCCAGCTATTTTGCACCAACATGATAACAGAACAATGGGTCTCCCTGCAGCCCTTCCCAGGTCCTGCTGGAGTCACAGGGCCTTAATCCAAAGGAGGCTGGACCCTAGGGAGGAGTTCAGATGCTGGCAAGCCTCCAGGGACATTCGAGGGGCGATGGGAAGAAGACTTAGAGCTTTTTTGGCGGGGGAGGTCAGGTTCACCAGGCACACACACCCCAGCTCCCCTCAGAATATCCAGTTAGGCACAGGGAACTTGGTTCACATTTCAGCTCTGCCACTTACCCCGAGACTCACTTGCCTAAGTCGCTTGGGCCTTCATGTCCTCATCTGTAAAATGGGAGTCATACTGCAGCCGTCCTCGTCCTCGTGGGGCTGTGGGGCCACAGGGAATTCCTGGTCTGGAAGTGCTTGTCGCCTGCCTCCTTTCCTGGGGTGGCTGTTTTGGGGGCCTTTCTTCTTGGCAGGTGGGGAGGACAGGTGCGCTGCCCCTCCAGCAGAAGGTCTTGTCTGCAGAGGAAGTGGTTCTTGGCTGCGATGCTCAGCAGCGTGACTGCCCCCTGCATCACCGAGGCTCGGCAGCCGGTGGGTGTTCTGGGCCCCAGGCACCCTTCCTCCACGTCACCCCCACCCCCAGCCCCTGCCAGTCAGGTTCCTAAGCCAGCCCTCATGAGGGCACAGTCTCTATAAAGGGGACAGCTCTGCAGTCCATCTGTTTCTATGGAAACCAGGCTTCTGGGAGGGCTACGGGGCGGGGGCTTGGGAGCGGTCCTCTGGGACCAGCATGGAGATGATGCCCCGGCCCCATCTGATCTGCTGCCAAGGCAGGGCCCGGACTGCCTCCCTCTTAATGTTGATAATTGCTGTCCTTTAGGGAACAGCTCCCAGGGGCCAGGCCCCTCCGACGGCCTTTTCTCATCTGTCTGGTCACACTCTTGTGGGCTAAGAAGTCTTAGTGTGGTTTTGCAAATGAGGAAACGGAGGCTCAGAGAAGTTAGGTAACTTCCCTGAGGTCAAAGAATAATTAAGAGTAAGGGTTGGGGTTTGGGCCCAAGTTTGCCCAGTCACTGAGGAGATGCCCGCCCCGTCCTGTCCTTCTCTGACAACCCGTAACGGCCTGTCCGCCTTCCTTTCCCGGCCTGGTTCCGCCTCTGGGGGTGTGCTCGACCCCTTCCGCCTTGCCCCATGGGGAGCTCTTTGCGATTGTTCTTTTCTGGCTTCGGATGAGGAAGGAGAGGGCTGCGGGGGGATCAGACCTTGGCCATCGAGGGGCCTGGAAATCCTTACCCCACAAGTTCCTGTCGTGGCTCAGGGGAAAAGAATCTGACTCGTGTCCATGAGGACGCAGGTTCGATCCCTGGCCTCGCTCAGTGGGTTAAGGATCCCGCATTGCTATGGCTGTGGCGTAGGCCGGCGGCTACAGCTCAGATTTGACCACTAGCCTGGGAACCTCCACATGCCGCAGGTGTAGCCCTAAAACGACAAAAAAAAAAAGGAAGAAAGAAAGAACATCCTTTCCCCCAGCTTTACCTTGTCGCCAGTTTTTGTTGAGTCCTCGCATGCCCGGAACCGTCCAGGCCCGGTGAGCAAAGCCAGCAGTGACCCCCGCCCCGTGGCCGTCACGTGCCAGCAGTGGCTGCGGCTTTCTGACACGGGGCGGTCTCACCCCTGTTCCCACCTAAGCTCCATCCCTTTTCTGGGCACGCCGGATACCAGGCCCCCCATTCCCTCTCCTGGATTCCTCAGCACCCCCTGACCCGCTTGCTCGAGGCCACTTGGCTGGAGCAGGCGGCGACTGGAACCCAGCCCTGCCCGACTGCACAGCCCTTCCCCGCTCTCTGCCACCAGCGCGTGTGTAGCCTGGGGCAGAGCCCGCCCGCTCTGGGGCTCAGCCCTGTCCAGTGTGTTTTGGGAGCTGAGCCCACCCTCCGGGCTCTAACCGGGGGTGTTCTGGGTGGGGTCAGAGAGGCCCGCTTGCCTTGGCCTGACTGTCACTCACGCACCTGACAAAGTGCCTCTGCGTCCCGGGGCTGGGGGCAGTGTCCCCGGTGGGTACAGTACCAGCCCCGGTTCAGATCACTGGGTCTCAGGGAGGCCGGCTGGGTGCGATGATGAGGAGGGTGGGCCGGAAGTGGCCCGAGGCAGCCACTGAGACCTGGGGGGGGGTGTGGTGCAAAGACCCCAAGAAACCAGGGGGCACGGGGTGGGGGAAGCTGAGGGCGTCCTGGTCCAGTCATGGTTCAGGACGGGGAACGACTTCAAAGGACAGTGATTGGCCCGTGTATCGGGAATTGAGGTCAAAGAGGCTGGCCTAGGGCAGGCTGTGGGGGCGGCCAAGGGTCGCGAGCACAGAGGCTTGGGGCCGTAAGCCGCCTCTGTCCCCCTTGCCTGGCAGGGCCTCCAAGCGAGCTCCCGCCCCTTCCCTTGGCCCTGGGCAGTCTGGCACCAGCCTGGCACCCCAGGGGAGCCCTGGGGGCCCTTCAGGAGGCAGCAGGGCCTGGGAAAGGAAGCATGACAGCTATGACAGGCAGGCTTTTTCCACTTGCATGGCTGAGTGAGGAAAGGAACAGAGAAGGAGCTGGGCCGGGCCTGGCCCCGGGCAGGGCAGTGCCCACGGACAGGCTGGTTCCCCCTCTCCCTCCTCCAGCTCTTCTGCGGGGTGGGCCTTCTCACTGGCCCCGTTGCACGGGGGCCAGAACTGAGCCTGGGAGAGCTACAGTGTCCTGCAGGGCCAGGGCTCAAACCTAGGCCTTGCCGGCACCAAGCCAGGGCTCAGGTGGGGTGCAAGAAGGGAGTGGGGGAGACTCCCTCTGTCCTCTTGGGTTAAAGTGGGGCCAGTCCTCAAAGAAACACCTGGAGTGGCCTTGAGAAGGGGGCAAGTTCACGGGCAGATCAGGGAATCCCCCCCGGCTCACAGCGCTGCTTCACTAAATGTACTTATTTTGTTTACGTGTGTGGGTGCCACGCTGTGTGCTCTGACCAGGCTCCTCATTTCGCTCCTAGATCTCTAGGAGCTGGGAATGACCGCTCCATTTCACAGATGGGGAAAACCGAGGCTCAGAGCAGTGAAGTGACTTGTCTGCTAAACACCAGTAAGACGCACACAGGACCGAGCCAGGCAGGCCGGCCGGCCTGAGTGAGAAGGGTCAACAGGCCAGGGAGACCTATCTGAAGGGCTAAAGCAAAGCCTGAGCGTACTTGGGGCTGGCGAGGATGGGGACCAACGGGCACACTCGTGCATGGTGGGGGGACACGAATGGATCGCTGCTCTGGAAAGCGGTCTGGCCCTTTGTCCTAGAGTTTAAAGGTAGCTTTACCGTCCACCGCAGTGTAATCCCACTCCTGGGTATTTACCTGAGAGAAATGAAAACCGGTCACACAAAAACCCGCACAGGAATGTTCGGAGCAGCTCTGTTCCTAATTGGCGAACTCCGGAAACAACTCAGACAGCCTTTAGTGAGTGACATGGTGAAGGAACCGGTCCAGGGATGCTCGGGTGTGTGGTCAAAAGGAAGGCGACCTGCCCAGCACGCAGCATGCATTTCAAAGGCAGGTTTCTGAACGAAAGAAGTCTGCCTCCAGGATTGTATACTGTGATTCAATGTATGTCACACAGTTGAAAAAAAAAAAACTATAGCAACGGACGACAAATCGTGGTTGCCAGAGGGGAGGGGAGGCTGTGTCTGGACGTGTCCTGATTGGTGGTCCTTACTTGGATCTGTACCTGTGCTGAAATTCATGCAACTCTAAACCACACACAAAAAAAGGTCCATTTTGCTGTATGCAAATTAAAAAATAAAAGGCAGAGGGGAAGCCGGAAGAGGAAGGGTGGCGGCCAGGCTGCCCTGTGCTTCCTTCGTGGAGGGACGGGCGAGGGGCCAGCCGGTGCTGTTCCCCGAAGTGGCTCCCTGGTCCCTGTGGGCAGCCTTGGGGGCTCTACCTGGCAGCGGGAGGGACGCCGATCTGATCGTAGCTGCTACCTGGACTCGCAAGAAGGTGGTGACAAGTAGCTGAGTTGTGACAGCGATGGGCCCCCCTGGAGGAGCAGTGCAGTTAAACCCTGGCTGTCCCCGAGGGCCGCCCCCCGTTCTCCGGGCTTGTGTGCAGGTGGAAGGGGGACGCAGAGCTGGCCCCATTTTACAGATGCAGAACGAGGCCAGGGCACTTAGGAGGGCCTGGACCTTGCTCACTCCAGTAACGACCTCCAGTGACGACGCTGGCCGTTACTTCCAACTCCAGCCGGTGTGCTCCCTGCCGGCTCCACCCAGTCTGAAGCCACGCTATCCCAACACCCCGTAGTTTGTTCTTTGTTCTGATGTCTCTTTGCTGAGGGCTTTAAGATACTGGGAGGCTGGAGAACTGGAAGTGACCTGGGGACATTTCTGTGCCCTGCCTCTGGCAGTCTGGGCTGGGGCTGGGAGGGTGACACTTACCTGGGGCCACAGCACAGTCTGAGGCCCAGTTGGGGGCATCCAGCTAGCCCACCTCGGGTCCCCCGGCCGAGGGCCAGCAACCAAACCTGTTACTGGGGGTGGTTTTCCTGCCTTGCTGGAAGGAGGCTGTGGGTTGGAATGAGATGCAGGAATACGGGAGGCTCCCAGCGCTGGGGGAGCCCGTGGTAGGGTGGGGGTTACTACCGTTATTCACCTGGTCTCTGTTGAACCTCATGGGACTCAGTTTCCTCATCTGTAGAATGGGTGTAAATAGTGCCTATCTTGCAGGGGGGCTGTGATCCGAGGAGCCCAGCGCCCCCTGACCCCAGGACCAGCTTCCAGAAGCCTTTACCTCACTGCAGCTTACACTGTTGTCTCCTCCACATAGGTTTTCTGCTGGCTGAAGGCGAGGACAGCCACTCGACTCACTTCGGCATCACTCACGGTCGCCCAGCCTAGTTCCCGGCCCACAGTAGGTGTCCAAGAGGTGGCCTGAGGTGGAATTGGGGGGAGGCTGGGGATTGGAGACCGGCCAGGATCCTGGGCGGATACGGGGGTGGGGTGGGGGAAGAGGCTGGTGCTGGGCGCTGGGGCGCAGGGAGGGGCAGCCAGGCCAGCTGCCATAGAGTCCCTCCAGTACTCTTGGCTGTCCCTCCTGTGGCGGGGCTGGCTTCTGTGGTCGCCGCCTCCCCTTCTTTTCAGTGCTGGCAGGTTTGATGGAGGTTGTCTGAGGCGTTTGGGGCGGGGGAGGGCTTGCTGGCCAATAGGGATCATGTGGACAAAAGTTCGGCGAGGGCCTGGACCCCACAGCTCGGGAGCCCTTACCCAGGCTTGGGCAGGCCCTTCCCTCTTCTGGCAGAACCGACCCAGACCCCAGTTTACCCCCTGCCCCTGGGAACCGTGGGTGCGGTCTCCCTCCAGGCCTCAAGGCCTTGTCCTGGGCCCACACTTTCTCCAGGGCTGCCTCCAGCCCGGTCACCAGGGAGGGGCCACATCCCAGCTGGAAGGCCTTGCAGAGCTGGAAGGCCTTAGGAGCGCCTGCCCTAACCCATTTGATTTATTTCTTTATTTATTGCTTTTTAGGGCCGCACCTGCGGCATAAGGAGGTTCCCAGGCTAGGGCTCTAATCGGAGCTGTAGCCGCCGGCCTTCGCCACAGCCACAGCAACGTGGGATCCGAGCCGCGTCTGCCACCTATACCACAGCTCACGGCAACGCCGGATCCTTAACCCACTGAGCAAGGCCAGGGATCGAACCCACAACCTCATGGTTCCTAGTCGGATTCGTTAACTGCTGTGCCACGACGGGAACTCCCCTAACCCATTTTATAAATGAGGAAGCTGAGGCCACAAAAGGGCAGGGACCTACCTGCTTTCATCACACGGCTGGGTGGTTGAACCTCATGGGACTCAGTTTTCTCGTCTGTAGAATGGGTGTAAATAGGGCCCAGTTCTGAACCTGGGCCCTCAGAGTCCTCCTGCTGCGTGCACCTGCTGCCCTTTGCGGATGAGGAGGCCTCCCCAAGGCCTGGGCCAGGGTCTGGCCACTGCGGGATCTGGGCGCTGGGCGGGATCAGCGGCTCAGGCCCGTGCTCCCGTCCAGCCTCCCGCAGGGGCCGGGCTCAGGACGAGATGGCAGCCAAGCAGCCCCCGCCTCTCATGAAGAAGCACAGCCAGACCGACCTCGTGAGCCGCCTGAAGACCCGCAAGATCCTCGGCGTGGGCGGGGAGGATGATGACGGGGAAGTCCACCGCTCCAAGGTGGGCCCAGCTCGGAGGAGGGGCCTTGAGCCAGCATCCGGGGTGGGGGTGGGGGGTCCGTCTCTGAGCACCGATTTGCGATTTGCGGCGGCAGTTCTGGCCCGCCCGTTGGGGAGAAGAGTAGCTGAGACCCACAGAGCGGCAGGGAGCCCCAGGAGTTAGCTCATTTTTCTAGAGATTTAATGGAACGTCAGGGGAATGGTAGCAATAATGAAAACAGGCCGTTAGAATTAGTCGCGTGCTTATTATGAGCCTGTTAGGACACCAGCTGCTTTGTAAGCATTATTTAATCTTCTTGCTAGCCCTGGGAGATGCAGTTGCAGTTATTAACCCCTTTTATGGATGAGGAAACTGAGGCTCCGCGAGATTAAGGACTTGCCCTTGACCACACCCATCAGCGGCAGAGCCAGGCCCGTGTCTGGCAGACCCCTGCCCTCACTTTCTCAGCCACTGTACTTGGAGTATTTTCAGCTTCCTGCAAGGCCGGGTGTCAAGAGGAGGCAGGTGGCGGCGGTGGCTTCAGTGTGACCCTCCCAGCCTGGTTGCCTCTGACCCCTCTGTGTCCACAGATCAGCCAGGTCCTGGGCAATGAAATCAAGTTTGCGGTTCGGGAGCCCTTGGGGCTCAGGTGAGTGTCACGTGTGCATTTGGGTGGGTGGGGGGCAGGGCTGCGGGGAGGGGCTGCGTAAGACCCTTAGCCTCGCCCCTGTGCGGTCTTGTCCTTGGTTCCACTCCACCCCCGGACGGGTCATCCCTGGCCATCTTGGCTGGAAAGGGGAGGGTGCCGTGGGGTCTGGCCGTGACCTTCCTCTCCACGTCTCCCCAGGGTCTGGCAGTTTGTTTCTGCTGTGCTCTTCTCCGGCATTGCCATCATGGTGAGTCCTTGCGCCACCCCTGGGCCCTGGCCCCCTCCCCTGCCCCAGCACCCCGCGTGGCCATCATGCTGAGGCCCCGTCTGTCCAGGCTCTCTGGCTGCCTCCCTGACCTGTTCTCCTGACATCCGTCCCCACCTGTGCCCTGCCCTGGAGCATCCTAGATCCCGGGGTCCACGGTCCAGACTGCTCGTCCCTCAAACCCCAGATCCTCTGTTCCGGCATGGAGGGGCGCAGGCATTCAGTGTCCTGACCCTGGCCTGCCGCTGGGGGGAGGAAGAGATGTCCAGGGCAAATTTCCACAGGGACTCCCTCACCCTGAGCCTCCTGCCCACTGTCCGCAGGCGCTGACCTTCCCCGACCGGCTCTACGATGCAGTCTTTGAGGGAGCCCACGTGACCAGCAAGACCCCCATCCGCCTTTATGGAGGCGCCCTCCTCAGTGAGTATTGCTAAGGCGCGCTCTGGGGAGGTGATGGGCAGCTAGGGGACCAATGGAGGCTGAGAGAAACGTGGCAAGCAAGCCTTTCTTTGTGCGGGGGCTCCCTCACGGCAGCCGATGTCTTTCTGCTGGGTGTGTGCTGCCCTCTCGTGGCCACTGGTGGAATGTACCCGGGGATCGAGGCTCTGCCTTTTGCCTTTATCCGGCACAAAGCACTTAAAAGCTGTGTGTAGTGCACCAGCTGGGCGCTGGGGTACAGAGATGAATGAGGCCCAAGTTTTGCCCTCCGGGGCCTCAAGTCAGGAGGAGGAGGAGGAGGCAAACATAGTGTCTGTAAAACGCTAATTTTTTTTTTGTCTTTTCTAGGGCCACACCCGCTGCATATGGAGGTTCCCGGGCTAGGGGTCTAAAAGGAGCTGTAGCCGCTGGCCGATGCCACAGTCACAGCAACGCGCGATCTGAGCCATGGCTCACGTCAACACCGGATCCTTAACCCACTGAGTGATGCCAGGGATCAGAACCCACAAGCTCATGGTTCCTAGTCGGATTTGTTACCCACTGAGCCAAGACAGGAACTCCCCTAAAACGCTAATTTTTGAACCACTTTTGTTTCCTCTCCAACCCGAGTCACACGAAAGCAGCCTATCCGGAGGCGCTGCATTTGAAACCCAGTGCTGGAGAGTTCCCTGGTGGTGCAGTGGGTTAAGAATCTGACGTTGTCACTGCAGTGGCTCAGGTTGCTGCCGTGCACTGGTTCAGCCCCTGGGCTGGGAATCTCCACATGCTGTGGACGTAGCCGAAAAAAAAAAAAAAACTAAAACAAAAAACTCGGTCCTGGTGGTGGCCTTCTGCTTCTCCAGAACATTCCCTGGCTCCCTGATGCCTGCAGACTCAAGCCCCAGCTCCTCCTGTCCCTGGCATTCAGAGTCATCTGTGGGCTGGATCCAGCCTCCCTTCCCAAACCTCCCTCTCCCACAGCCGTCCCCCGGGGGGCCCCGGACTCCAGTTGCACCTTATGAGGCCCAGTCCCTGGCTTCAGACGGCCCCTGTGCCTCTGCACCCACGGTTACCGCAGTCTTGTGCCGATTGCACTTCTGCTCAGCCTTTACGGGCCAGCGCCGGAAACTCCGGCGTTGGGGGCAGGGCGGGGCGGGGGCGGCTTTGGGCCCTTCAGCCACGGGGTGGAAGAGCTAGCGTTACGTGGTGATGGCCCGGGTTGGATGATGGGTGAGTTCCAGTCTGGAGGTTGTGAGTGGGGGCAGGGGGCGTCTGGGATCCTGGCTACTCTGCTGAAGGGAGGGGGCACCCGGTCCCGTGCCCCTGTCCCAAGGGGGTGGGTGGCTCAGGCCGCCCCACCCCCAGCCGGCTCTCTGTCCGCCCCCAGGCATCTCCCTGATTATGTGGAACGCTTTCTACACGGCTGAGAAGGTTATCATCCGATGGACTCTGCTCACGGAAGCCTGCTACTTCGGGGTCCAGTTTTTGGGTGAGTCCTGAGGTGGGCAGTGTCGGGGGAGCTGATGGGGTGCGGGGTGGGGGCAGCTTGGCCCCTGGCCTCCCGACTCTTGTCCCCTGGTTTCCGGGAAGTGACGGAAACCTGCGGGGGTGGGGGGAGCCTGCGTGGCCGCGTGTACCTGTGCGCCGCACACCTCTGCTCACACAGCTGACGCGTACCTGGACCTCCCTGCCCCTGCAGCTCGCCTGTGTCCCCGGCACGGGTGTGACGGCCCACACCCAGTTTTGCCCATGTGCTCGCCCCCCCTCCCTGCCACGTGGGGGACATCAGGACAGACAAGCCAGTGGGTCGGGCAGCTGGCAGGACGCCCCAGCTCGGGGCGGGGTGGGGGGGCGTTCCCGTGGGGGTGGGGAAGGAGGAATGTCTTATCCTCTGACCACTGTCCCCTCCCGGCCTCTCTCCCCCACAGTGGTCACTGCCACGCTCCCCGAGACGGGCCTTGTGTCCCTGGGGATCCTGCTGCTCCTGGCCAGCCCCCTCCTGTTCGTCGCCGTCAGCGTTTACTACTATTACCAAGTCGGCCGAAAACCCAAGAAAGTTTAGCCTCCGGCAGGGCCAGGGGCACCCCTGGGGCAGGGACCTCGGGTTCCCGTTGGTTCCGGGAGGCAGGAAGGCCCCGGCGGGCGGGGCGGCCGCCTTGCTCTCCTCCCGGGCACCCCCCGAACGCTGTGATCTCCTGGGCCCTCAGGTTTGGGGAGGGCTGAGGCCTCTGCACCCTGCCCGTCCCCCCCCGCCCCGTCCCGCCTCCTTTTCTTGGGTCTCTGCGCCTCTGGATCCCTCAGACAGACACCCACGGAAGAGCCTGAGTCACGGGACAGGATACCCTTCTCTCTGGAAGAGACGTTGGACTGACGCCCCCTCCCCCTCCCCGCCAATCGAATGCCCAATCAGCTGAACGTGGCTTCTGTCCATTGCTGGAGAACCTGAGAACTTGACCTTGGGCTCTTACCCTTCAGTGCGGGCCCTCTCCACATGTAGGGGCCCCTCTGTCCCCTAGACAGCCCAGCTGCAGGCTGGCGGGCAGGCTGGCTGTCTTAGAGCTGGCACGTCCCTTTCAGCCTTGTGTGAGGTGGGCCGCAGGCAGCCTGTCCCCAGCCCCAGGCCTGGCTGCCACGAGCTCTTCTAGGACCTTGCTCTTGGCTGCTGTCCCTACTTCAGCTCTTGGAGGCCCCTGGGCGCCCCCTGCCCCCGACCTGGCCTGGGTCCAAGGCTGCCATCGGCCTCAGTCACGGACTGGCCATGACAGGTGGTGCTGGGTAACCCCAGATGGAGGCCACCTGTATGGGATGGCTTTTGGGGAGAAGGAAGAGAGAAAGGCACTTTCTCGTCCCTTGGCACGTCCTCCAGGGTTGGATGTGCGTCTGGCTTGGTCCCCTCATCCGCCTGGGCCCCCTCCCCGGGGTGCCGTCCTCTGGTCCTCCTCTGAGTGGCCTCCTCTGCCTGGCCCGGCAGCACTGTGGTGCCCTTCAAGCTCGGCAGAGGGAAAAATAGAAATAGTTCAGCATGGAGATGCGCAGTGGCTGGGCGGTGCAGGCTTTGGTGTCGTCACCGCTGTAGCTTGGGTTCAGTCCCCGACCCGGGGACTTCTGATCGCGGCGGCATGGCCAAAGAAAAAAAAAAGGAAATTCCAGCAGGCCACCTCCTCGCACACCCAGTCCCCATCAAATTCCCTGGAGGAGGCCGCCGTGCACCGTCTCCCTCGGAGCCCAAGCCCCCTGCAGGCCCAGCGGCCGGGAGTGGAGTCAGTTAACCACATTCCCTCCGTCACACCAGGAACGGCGGCCCCCAAGTCCTGGGGAAGGATGTGGGGCCCAGCTCTGGCCGCGGCCACGTGGGCTCCTGCTGGGAACCTCGCCCCGCCCTTCCCTGTGCCGTGCTGTCCCCGCCCCACACACCTGGCGACATGGCCTCTGCTAACAGCGGAGAGCAGGCCAGCGGGTCGCGTGTTCCAGGCCGGGCCGTCGGTACCGCGGGCCAAGCAGAAGGGAAGCTGGACTCAGGGAGGGCCCTGGCTTTCCTGGCCTTCACATCTTGCTGCTGAAGCCCGTGTCTTTCCCCAGAATCTTGCCCCCGCCACCGAGCCTTTGGGAAGTGGTATCGGGGGCTGGTGGGCAGTGTCCCCAGGCCAAGGCCATGTCCTCTCAGCGGGCCGCCTGGCTTTCCGAGGCCTGGCTAATGCGATGACATGTAGTGGACGGTCCGCCCTGATACCTCTGGGCACGGTGGCTGGCGTCCCCTCGCCCCGGCAGGATGAGAGCGGGGGCTTTGCGCTGGGCGTTTCCTGGGGCTGAGCCAGCCAAGCTGGGGGGGCAGGGGGGGCCCTGGCACTGGCCTCGCCCCGCGGGGTGCTGAGGGCCTGCCGAGGCATCATAGTGAGGCCTGGAGGGAGGGGGCCTGGCAAGCAGATCCGGCTTGGGGAGTGGGGGGGACACTGAAGCAAAGAGCGGTGGCCTGGGAGAAGGCAGTGACAAAGGAGAGAGGAACAACCTGACCCACACATCCAGTGACGGAGGCCTGGTGAGGGCTCGGCTGTCCCTCGCGGTTCAGGAAGACCCAGAATGCCTGTTCCCAGGCTCGCGCTTGCCAGGCCCCCCCCCCCGCCCCCACCCCCACCCCCAAATCAAAACCACCTTTCCTCACAGCCACTATTTATTCTTCGTTCCTTTTTCTTTTTGTAAGAAACGGTCACAAGAACCAGTGCAAAACCGTCCGTGTGGGTGTCCTGTTTTATATTACAAAAAACTCCTTCTTGATAGATAATATAAAAGGGGGGCTCACAGGAAATAAACACGATAAATTAGCTCCATCTCTACCGCAGGGAACACTGACAGATTTCAAAATAGATTTTCGACATAGGACCCACTGGGGAGGGGAAGAGGGGGCTTCTGCAGAGAGGGGTGTGCCAGGGCCTCTGCGGGTTTTGGGGGGTCCTGCTTGGCCCCTTAGGCATGGAGGGGACAGAGGGGACAAGGAAAGTTGGGGAGGGGCCAAGAATCCTCCAAGTGACAGCAGGAAGGTGGCCTTCGGGACAGGGCAGAGGGAGGGGGTGTTGGCAGAGAAAATCCCAGCAGAGGCTTCTCAGCCTCCCCAGCACCCCTTCACCCAGCGGCCCCAAGCTGCCATTAGCACCTATCATGGGCTATTGTGAGTGGGGCCTCGGGCGCCCCTTCTGGCAGGCTTGTGAATAGCTGCCAGCCTGCTTCCCCTTTCCAGCTCCAGTGTGGTCACCAATGGGGGCCGCTTTCGGGAAAGCCCTGAAGAAGGATGAGAGTCTCACATCTACCCTTGAACCCACCTCGCTCAAGTGTTCTCCTCTGACCAGACCTACCTCTCAGGGGGCCCTGACGGGGTGGTACCAGATGCCTGGCTTTTCTTACCTCAAAGGCCCCAGATTCTCCTGGGCACTGGGGGACCAGAGAGGGCTCTGAAGCCTGGGGCACTCCTGGACTGGAGCCACACAGCTGCCCAAGTGTGCCTAGAATTTTATTTTTTGGGGGGGAGGGGGCAGGGTCGCCCTCACTCCAGCCCTTTGCCTCTGCCAGGAAGCTGGGGAGTTCAGCTTGTGGGAGGGCCTAGGGAGGGGGAGGCCCCAGCCCCTTTTTCAGGCCGGGCTGGCATAGGAGCTGCACGGCCCCCGGGGTGCCCGGGATGCCCAGTAGCTAGGGCGTTCGGATCATCACTTAGGAAATTTCCAAGGCAGGCTGATACAGGGACAATATGGGAAGACCCAGCTTGGAGACCAGGAGGGAGGGCCAGGACGGGTGGGGACAGCAGGAGGGTGCAAGGGGGAAGGGGAGAGATGGGAGGAGGGGCAAACCGAATCTTTACAGCAGGTGCAGAGCTCTGGCTGCATCTCAGAAGGGAGTAGTTGGCAGAGCAGGGGAGCACTGGGCTCCAAGCTGTTGCTCTGTCTCCCGGTGGCTGGAAAGCTGGAGGAGAGGCTGGAAGCTGGCAGAGGGCTCCTCGCAGATGCTGAAGAAGGTCAATGTAAAGAGAAGAGCAGGTACCATACTGATCTTCCCAGCCCACGCCTACGGCAGACATTACCAATCAAGTCTGAGCTGTTTGGCAGACATCACGAATCAAAATAAGACTGTTCTCCCTTCGGATCCCAGACCAAACCTCAGATCCTTGGCACAGCCTCCGGCAGCCACTCCTGACTGATCAAGTTTGAGGCATCTTGGAATATGGTTTCCAACACTGGTGTATAACCTGAGACCTGTGTATGAGGGGCAGATTTGTGGGGGCTCTGTGTGTGTGAGTGAGTTTGTGGGGAAACCTCTCCCTGCCAGATCTTGGAGGGGGCACTCAGAAATGTGCTAAGGACAATGAAAGCACAGGAAACCAGAAATGATGAGATGCCCCGGGGTTCTCCAACCTGGAGATAACGGGGCTCGGGGCAGGGGGGGACAATGTGTGGCCCTAACATTTCGGTAAGAAGAGAGAGCATGTGGGATGTCACGGACAGAACCACAGAAAATCAGAAACCTCTTCCGTGTATTGAGCTGATGCTAAAGTCAGAGGAGTCCAAAGGCAGAAACCTGTCTTGGGAGGTAGTGAGCTCCCTGTCCTTGGAGGTGTGCAAGAATAAGGTGGAGAAGTCTTGGCAGGGATCTTGCAGATGACATCCATGCCACAATTCTGAGTGGGGAGAGGAGATCCAGATGACCTTGGGGGTTCCTTCTAGTCCTGGGGGCCGGGGAGTCAGTGGAGAACAAGGAAGGGCTTGTGAGGAGAGGGGGCGGGGGGTGAGAAAAGAGGCTGTGATGTGTGTACATGTGTGTGTTCCTGGGATTGAGAGGAAGTGTGGGGAGGTGGGAGGGAGGGCAGAGTCCAGAACTGGCTGTGGAGCCGGGAAGAAGCAATTCCTGACCAGCCTGCCCTCTCTCTTCTGGGGAAATCAGGATGCGGGGCCAGGGAAGCCATGAGCAGCATGCCTGCTGGGACCAACAGAACCTTGGAAGGAGTGACAGGCAGCCTGGGGATGACAGGTTCTTGTTCGGAACTGTCATGCATGTGCTGTGTGACTATGGATGAGAAACTGTCCCTCTCTGGGCGTTCCAGATCATTTGGCCTAACAGATGGGGAAGCATGGACCCTCCCAGCTGGGCCGTTCTTGGATCCAGTGTCTGCAGCCACTCTCGCCCCGGCCTGAGGCAGGGACAACTCCATCCCCGGAGGACTAGGGACTTGACGTAGGTTCTGCGTCCTCAAGGAGGTGGTGACCAGGCCTCCTCGGCGTCGCTGGGTTTGGGCAACCACTCTCCACAAATTTTCTTTTGCCTCCTTCTTGCCTAAATCCTTACTTTCTCGGCACAGGGTCCTGAAGTTGTGAGTTGAGGGCCCAGGTCTGGGGCCGCTCGATCTGGCTGGGCCGAGGGCAGGCCCTGGCCCCGATGTTGCTTTGGTCTCTAGTACAGATGGCATCCTGGGTTCAGGTGCTGGCCCCTGCGCAGAGCCTGCGGCGCCCACTCTGGAGTCCAGACAGGCGAGATCAGTCCATATTTTTGTCTTCATTTTGTTCTGTTAAAAAAATAGCTATTTTCCCCTGGCCCTTCTCCTGGCCACTCATGATGGCCTCACCTCCTACCCCTGGGAGGGCCAAGAGGGCAGGGGTGTGGGGGAAGGGGCGGTCATTGGGTGCTGGGCGGTGGTGGGCGGGGTGTCTTCAAGCTGCAGGCCATGCCCTCTATTGGATGCCCCGGAAGAGGCACATGGCAAAGATCATGGCAAAAAGCTGCAAAGAAAGTGGGAGTTGGTTTGTCAGGCTGGGCCCACGGCCCTCCAGGGACCTGCCTGCCCTGCGACAGGAAGGGGGTGTCACCCAGCACTCATAGCACACTCCCGCTGCAGGGACTCCTGACATTGCCCTGGGGACAGGCCCCTCTAGCCAGCCACTGTCACCTTCATGCAGTGTAGTCATGAAAAGAAGGGGGCTTTGGGTGTGGGTTCAAATCCAGCTCCTCTAATTGCCAGTGGCAAACCTGGGCCAGACACTTCCCTTCTCCGGGTCTGAGTAGGTATCGAGAGCGTAGCCTGTGGCAGGCACAGTTCTCAGCACTTCCCCAGAAGCATTTTCAGGGACCAGGAAGAGGGGCACAGAGAGGTCATGTGACCCGCCTAAGGTCACACAGCTCCAGTGAGGGATCCGGGGTTGCAGTTGAGGACTTCTGACTCCAGAGGCCTCGCTCATAGCCCCTGCGCTCCACCACTGCCCCGCTTCAGGTTCACAGGAAGGTGAGACTGAAGCTTAAGGTGCTAACAATGAGGCCTGTTAGACAGTAGAGGCTTAATTAAAAGTTACCAGGATTGTTATTAACAGGCAAGGAAAGCAGCCCTCCCCCGGCCTGGGAGCACGGCCCCCGAACACCTGTCCGAGGCCCCGGGTGACGGGGTGGGCAGAGACCCTGACTCAGGGAGGTCCGTTTATTCAGACTGGCTGAGGCCCCCAAGCCAGAGCGCTTCCAGCTGTAGTGCAAGACACAGTCACAAGACCACAGGCCCGTGGCCGGATCTCCAGGAGGGACTGGGAGGTTAGGGAAGCAAGACACAGAGCTGGGTGCTGCCTCCCTCGGGGGCCACCGCTGGGCTGGTGGGCTGGGTGTGAGGACAGCAGGTCAGGAACACAGACACTGCTTCATGAGACCCTGCTGTGTGCCAGGCACGCAGTTCCCATCATCTGCAATCCCCACAAGGCCCGGGGAGCAGGCTTTTAACACCGTTTTGCAGATAAGGCAACTGTGGTTCAGTACCCTGTGTGTGACAGAGGCAGAGCGGGGGCTGAACTCTAAGAGCCCGTGTGCTTTCTGCAGGGGACCCACGCCTGCGATTTTTCGGGGTCGGGGCAGCTGGTACGGATTTATGTCTCTTGTTCACTGTTTCTCCCCAGGAGGATTTGTTCACCTAGAACAGCGTTGGCACACAGTAGGGGCTCCATCTACGCTGGATGAATGAATGAATGAATGAGTGACCCCTGAGTCTCCCCATCCTCAATAGTCTCCGCAAAACTGCTTCAAGGAGGGCTGTGGGACACAGTAAAAAGCTAAACAGGGCCACGTTTACGGTGCAGGTGGGAGGGAGAGGTTGAGGACCCCGCCGCCTGATTTCATTTCCTCACTGGCCGCCCCCTTCTGGAGATGGGCGGGTGTGGGCAACGCTGGTCCAAGCGCCCTGAGCAGCAGGTTGGAGATCCAGGAGCTGCTCCGCCCTGACGCCGAAGCGCCATCTGGTGGTGGCTTCAAGAGCCTGCAGCCGCCTTCCTTGGGAGGGAGCTCGGGGCCCTTCTGGTCTTCATTTCTGGGACTCAGACTACACTTGTGAGGTTAACAAGGCTTCATAGATCCTGAACATTCCCCAGAGAAAGGGCCTGATCTAGAAGCACGGGCTGTAGTCCCTCCCTCAAACCCGCTGCGTTTAGCTTTCAGTTAGAGTTCATTCTGGACCCCGGATGGGGCTGCGGGGGAGTGACTCTCGCTCGGGCAGCAGACAGACACGGCTGGGCTCACCACCCCATAGTCCCTGCAGTGGGGGACCCCAGGGTCCTGGGTTAAGGACCCGGAGAGGGAGGTAGCCTGGGGATGAGGGCCCAGACTCTGTGCAGGTGTCTTGCTTCTGGGGAGCTGCAGAAGTGGGGGCCCTTTACTTACCTCGATGGCCAGCACCCCTATGGCGAGGGCTCCAGCCAGGTAGACGTAGGTTTCGAAGGCGTTGAGGATCACCGTGTAACAGCCCTGGGAAGGAAGGACCAGAGATGAAGCCATAGCCAGGAGGGGCAGGGGTCGGGGGCCAGCCTCAGGACCAGAGTGGGAAGCCTGGGTACTGGCATCTGGTCCCCAAGCTCAGCCCGCCCTGTCCCAGTGCTGTTGGGACAGTTTGGTGGGGAGGTGCTGGGAGGCAGGAAGCCCGTAAACACACCAACTTGACAGCATTTCACCAAAGACCCTCCGGGCCCTCTAGCCCCTAAGGCCGGGCTGAAAACTGCAGCCTGACTGCCGTCAAATCAGCTACAGACTTTTTCTATGTAGCTGCCACAGCGACTGGAATATTGGACAATTTCCCATCAATATATGGCTCCCTGCTGCTCTCAAAAAAAAAGAAGATCCAAGAATTCCCATTGTGGCTCAGAGGGTTAAGAACCCAACAAGTATCCATGAGGATGTGGGTTCAATCCTTGGCCTCACTCAGCGGGTTAAGGATCCGGCATTGCCATGAGCTGTGGTGTAGGTCGCAGTCATGGCTGGGATCTTGCGTTGCTGTGGCTGTGGTGTAGGCTAGCAGGTGCAGCTCTGATTTGACCCCTAGCCTGGGAACTTCCATATGCCACAGGTGCAGCCCTGAAAAGGAAAAAAAAAATCATTAGATCCAGCAAGGTAAGCCATCATTTCTGCATGGCAGTACTGGGGATCCGCAGTCCCAACCATTCCCTACTGCCCGCCCCCACCCCAGCTCATTCCCATTAGCTGCCTGGCAGGTGAAGGATTTTGGTTTGCAGTCCCTGCTCTAAGGAAACACAGCCCATTCTTCAAGACCCAGCACATACCTCACCTCCTCCAGGCAGCCTTCCAGGACCAGCCCAGCTCTCACAGGGCCTTTTCTAAATGGACTGAATTGCTATGCTCTGACTGCTTTCTCAAGCAATCCTCAGGATATACAGGCTGAGATGGAAATGGAGCCAGTGGGAGAAGAGAGAAAGAGAGGATGGCATCCGTGTGCGTGCGAGCACAGCCAGGCGCTGCCGGCACGTGACTCCCACCCCATCTGACCCTGAGCGCCTCACGCCTTGGTCATCTTCAGGTCCACAGTCCCCTCCCTCAGCATCGTATGGACCAGAGACTGATGCGTACTAGTTGCCTTGAATGAAATGTATTTTTCAAGGGGAAGAACTATCACTCGGGGCCAGAGCACCTTAACTGCGCATCTGCTCTCTGTTGGGCGCTGGCGCAAAAGACCCTCTGGGTCCCCGGGCTGAACCAAGCAGACTGGGCTGCCGGAAGCCCTGAGACTGAGATGCCCTCGGAGGGAGCAGAGAGAACGGGGTGCACGGAAGACGCCACCAACACGTAGTGAATGCCCGCTCTATCCAGAACTCTGCTGGGGCCGCACACGTGCTCAAGGTCACATCCAGAGGCAGGGAGGAGGAGCTACACTGAGGGGCGTGCAAGTCCCAGGAGCCGCACTGGGAAGCCTTGGTTCTTGCTCCCCACGTGGGGTCCCTGGTTTGGGGGACCTGGAGCTGCTGGCACCCTAGGGTACCACTTCTTTCTTCTGCTCAGGATGGAAGGCCACCCTTAGCCCCCAGCCCACCCAGCGAGATGCTGCAGGGGGCCATCTCTCCCCAGGCTGCCACTGCAGAATGAGGGTCCCCTAGCCGTGCCGCTGTGAGCACCCATCCTCCAGGTCTGCAGGGAGGGCCCATCCTCCGACTCCTGGCTCCTGACCACAGTCACCTCCCACCTCCAGGCCCCCCATCCCCCGCCCTACAACCTAATCTGACAAAGGGCAGCTAGGCCAGAGGTGCCACCAGAAAGGCCACGCCCAGTACTCAACACATCTGAGATCTCCTCTCAAACCAGAACCTATGGAGTCACCCTCAGCACCGCCTCTTCCTCCTTTCCCCAAAGTCAGCCTACCACCGTTTTACCTCCTGATTCACTTCTCAGATCCGTAAGCCTCCCTGCATCACCACTGCCGTCGTCCCAGTCTAACCCACCACTGTTCTCACCAGGATCAGTGTAAAAATCCCTCCTGCCCACTCAGGACCACCTCTGATCCGTAGCCACTGAGCGACCAGAGTGCCAACATGGCCACTTAACGGAGGACGGATCAGGAACTGCAAAGCATGCTGGGAAGAAGCCCTCAAAGAACAGGGCCCATGAGAAGCCTCCCTGAACAACTCCACAAGTGGCCCTAGGACAGAGGTTTGGCTGCAGGCGGCAGGTGTCCCTATCGTAGCTTCTTCAAGGTAGTTTCTGTCTTTCTCAGCTCCCTAGCTGGGCTGGCTGCTGTGCTCCATGGAGGTGTCCCTGGCCCAGGCACTTTCTCTCTCTATTTTTTTTCCTTTTTTTTTTTTTTTTTTTAATTTTTGGTTGTGCCCCATGGCGTGTGGAAGTTCCCAGGCTAGGGACTGAACCCACGCCACGGCCGTGACCCACGCCCCTGCCGTGACAATGCCAGATCCTTAACCTGCTACGCCACAAGTGAACTCTGAGGCACCTTGTCTCTTGATGTTCTGACATCCTAGGGGGCCACCCTCCTCTGCCAGGTCTGAGATGGCTGTCACCCCCAGGCAGAGGGCGAGGGAGGAGGGCTGAGCATAACCTTTCTCTTAGGGATGGGACTCGTCCGCACAGCGCTTCTGCGCACCTCACTTTGGCTAGAACTTGGTCGTAGGCTTAGCTGCAAGAGGCTGGGGAGCTAGCTTTACCTGGAGGTCAGCTTTACCTGGAGGTCACAGGGTCTTATCAACGCCCTCTCTCCAGGGGGAAGCATGAACCGAACCTGGGGCAGCCAGCAGTCTCTGCCATTATATTGGGAATCTGAGGTCTAGAGGGCGAGTTTTAGCCAAGGAGACAGAGCTGCTAACATCTTGGGTCTGCCTGAAGCCCCTCCCCCGCCACATCCCGCAGCCTCTCCTCCTGGCTGAGACCTCAGCCCTGGGGCGGCTGTCCCTGCCCCGAGCTGATCTCAGGACCTTCCTGTCTTTATTTGGGCCTCTCTCCCCCACCGCAGGGAGGCAAGACCGTGAGGGGCAGAGGAACAGGATTCTCGGGGCTTTAAAGCCTTTGACATGACCTGGGCAGGTACGGTGATGGGGCTGCTGAGTTCCGCATCAGATGGCGGAGTCAGGCCTCAGCCCACCTCTCCCCACCCCCCAGGACTCTAAGACACCTGCCTTGAGCCCCGCCCCGCCCCTGATTTCTTCTAGCCTATCATCTAGTTTTCTTTTCTTTCTTTTTTTTTTGTCTTTTTGCCTTTATCTAGAGCCGCACCTGCGGCATACGGAGGTTCCCAGGCTAGGGGTCTAACAGGAGCTGTAGCCGCCGGCCTTCGCCACAGCCACAGCAACGTGGGATCCAAGCCGCGTCTGCAACCTACACCACAGCTCACGGCAACGCTGGATCCTTAACCCACTGAGCGAGGCCAGGGATCGAACCCTCAACCTCATGGTTCTTAGTCGGATTCATTAACCACTGAGCCACGACAGGAACTCCTAGTTTTCTTTTCTTTATAGTAAGTTTTCCCGTCATGTGAAATTATGAGGTTTTGTTTGCTGCTTGCTTCTCATCTGCTTTGTCTAATTAGATTATGAGCCCCACAAGAGCAGGGACCTTGTCTGATTGTCCCCTGCCATGGCTCCTGCATCTGGAATTCTCCCAGGCGGTCCTCATTCAGGGCCTGATGGAAGTGACGGTCAGCGGGCTCAGTTCATCCTCTTTGTCCCCGCCCCCCCCCCCAGCCCCACACAGACCTGCAGGGTGTGGGGACTGGAAGGACCAAGCCAAGGGCACTCACTGCCTGTCTCACAGAGGGCGCAAAGCGGGGGCCCTGCGGTGGCACATATAGCAAGGGAAAGGACTTTTTCTGAGACTGAGATGAAGTCCTTGGGTTGTAAAAGAAACCAGGGGGTCTAGAAGCTTCCCTGATCTTGGAGGACAAGGTCAGGGACTCCTTGCTCCCTTGGGGTCTGGAGGCGCGCCCTCATGACAAGTGTAAGCCTCCCCCCAGATAAAGCACACAGCTGAGGAGGGGCCCCCACAGCTGGTTCTGGCTCCTGAGACCTGCATTACCAGATGCTCAGGAAGTGTTCTGCTGGAAGACTGGAAAACTCCTACTCACCCTTGTACCCCAGCCAAAATGCCCACTCTTCTAGCCATGCCATCACTAAACTGTCTGCCATCCTCATCCTTTCCCCTCTTTGGCTGGATCTCAGGGGCGGGGGTGGAGCCTTTCACAACTTCCGTTCAGGAGTCCCATGTCACAGCCCACACTTTCATCTGACTCCCCAAGTGCCTTCAGACCCTCCGGGCTCACAATGCCACCCCCCCAGACTCTGGCCACCCAAGCCCCGAAGGACCAGTCCCCCCTGCCTGGAGAGGGCAGGGCCAGGTACCTGTTTGTTCAGGAACAGTTCCCGTCCCAGGAGGCACTCCTCCCTGCTCAGTAGGACCCCGTCCCGACTCTGGGGTTCTCTCCGGCAGCAGGCCTCGGGCACCTCGTCACTGTCCAAAGTCAGGAGTCGAAACACTGATGCAAACTTAAAGTCTTCAGGCCCGTTGACCCCACAGCAACCAAACTAGGAGAGCAGAGAGAAGGGCGGATGGGAGCTGGACCCACGCATGCGGGGCGCCCAGACAGACACACAGCCTCTCCAAAGGCCACCGTGAGGCTCCAGTGTGCTGGAGCGGAGTCGAGACCCAGGTGTGGACTGGCTCCACCTGCTTCTCCTGTGTGACCCTGGGAATGCCACTCAGCTTCTCTGAGCCTTTGGCGTCCTCATCTGTAAATGAGGGCTGTGGTAACAGTTCCTTCTTCATGGGGCACTTAGCGCTCAAGAAACAGTTGCCGTGATTACTGTATTCGAGGACTCTTACAATTGATTGAGGACTCAAGATAGGGAGAGCACACAGGTTTTGTCCTGAGTTTGGACTGTGATTGATGGGCCATCGCTGCCCAGGATGCTGTATAGATGCGGGTTCTGCAGCTGGGTCTGGGCTGGGTGGATGAGTGCCTGATTGATTATTGATGTCTGCATGGGTGCATGAGCTGATTATTGATGTCTGCACAGGTGCATGAGCCAGGCCGACTCTGGAGTCCAGACACTGGCTATCCTGGGCGGCAGGGCCCTGAAAGCTGACCGCATCTGGGGCCACTAACCGTGATCATGACGGAGTTCCAGGTGGCAGAGAAGACATCTGTGTCGTTGTTGCCCTGGTAGTGCTTGGTGAGCTCCTTGGTGAAGAATTCTCGGGTGAGCTGGAGGCAGAGAGAAGGGGCGGGCTGGGATCCAGGGCAGCTTGGTGCAGCCCTTCTTGGTCCCTCCATTGATCTGCTTTGAGGGAAATTGTGGGGGGAGGCCTCTGGCCCTGGTGTCAGGGATCCTCCATAGACGCTACTTGGGGCGGCCCCTCACCCCACGTGGGGGGCTATGGCCTCCTTGTATCCTCAGATCCCCAACAGGAAAAGGCAATCTGAGCACACACCCCTCGGCAGCCCGAGGCCAGGGCAGCCTGGGAGCCTCCATCAGCCCTGCAGCTCTTGCCAAAGGGCAGGCTGGTCTGTGGTTGGGGGCTCGCCCCTCCTGCCACCCCCTCCACCCTGAGCTATTCCTCAGACACAGCCAAGCACATGCCCTGGGTCCCAGGTCCTGGAGAAGCTGGGGTGGGGGTGGGGGGGGTGGGGAGCAGGTGTCCTCTGCACATCTGCAGTTTCCAGAACTTTTTTGGAAAGTTGCTGCTATCCTCAAATATTCCCTGCAGGTCTGAGCACCCTCCTCCCCAGGGGCAGGGAAGGGGCGGGGCTGGGAGGTGCCCGACAGAGGGAGACAATTCTCTGCGTACAGAATGCTCACCCTTCTAGGCCAGCGTGCGTCTCCAGCCCCGTGGCCTTCCTCCCTGTCCTAGGTTAGTTCCCAGGCCCCCCTTGGTTGTGAAACTTGGCTCTTACAAACTCATGGAGGGAGCTGGTGCCTCGGGTGGCTGGAGCCTCTGGAATAAGATGGTCTATGGGGGCAAGTTGCCCAAACTGGATACTAGCCAGGCCCTCACCGGAGGCCACCTACATTCTCTGCTGGAGGGACAGCATATCCGACTGTCCTCAGAAGGTCAGCTGAAAATCTCTGGGTCACTGATGGGTAAGGTGTGGAATGGAAGATTCAAGAATACAGTGCGGGGTTGCGTCAGACACTTGAGAAGAGCAGAGACCTTTAAGGGTCCTCTGACTCTCACTTTCTGGAACTGTCTTGGCAGGAAGAGGCTTGCCGGGGTCTCTCTCTGGGCTGTGGGGCCTTGTTGGGGTGGCAGGTCATGATTTGGGCTGAAATTGCTGGACGAGAGGCTGCTGACTCAATGGCCACTGAGCCGTCACTGGTAGCGGGGGCCGGGGGTCACGGGGCCCGGTACGTACATTCTCCCTGAAGATGAAGGCCAGGATGGCCGCCGAGAGCTCCGCCAAGAAGATGATCAGGATGAGCAGGAAGAACTGCAGAAGAAGGAAGCAGCCCTGTGAGCCCCAGGGCAGCAGGGAGCGCACGGGCGACCGCTCACTGCGAGGCCTTCCACCCATCACACAACTGACGCCACGTACAGATTTTGTAACACTAAGGAGCTCAACTGCCATAAGCCAGATATTTTTTCATAATAAGCATACCAGCAATCCATCTTTGTCTGTTTTTTTTTCTTTTTTTTTGCCTTTTCTAGGGCCACACCCGCGGCATATGGAGGTTCCCAGGCTAGGGGTCTAACAGAAGCTGTAGCTGCTGGCCTTCACCACAGCCACAGCAACACGGGGTCTGAGCTACGTCTGCAACCTGTACCACAGCTCACAGCAACGCCAGATCCTTAACTCACTTAGAGAGGCCAGGGATCGAACTCACAGCCTCATGGCTCCTAGTCGGATTCGTTAACCACTGAGCCACGACGGGAACTCCCCCAACAATCCATCTTTGGGGCTAACAAGGTTGTAATATAAATATGGAAAAAGTAAACATACACATATGCCTTCTGTGCAAATGGCACCCCTTAGACGAGGCCCCTTGTGCAGTGCACAGTCTGAACAATCCTCCTTGGCAACCCTCAAAGGAGATCCGTGTTGAAACCTGCTTAGACCACTCCTGAACCGTGGGAATCCTGCGTTCTCTGGGAGTCCCTGGCTGGCTGTCCCCACCCCGCCAGCCCCGGGGTCATCTCTTCAGCCCCGCTGCTTTTCATTCCCATGGGAAGTGAGCAGGTGACGTTCATCTTTAGCTGCGATAAAGGAGCAAGACTTGGGGGAAAGTGGTATGTCTATCAAAATCAGAAAACCCCGGGGCTGGGAGTGGAATCTAACGTCGCCCGCTCTGTTCCACGTGCTGCGCTTCTTGTTGTTGCCCAGACAGCACAGGTGTCAGTACCTGGATATCAGATGAGCGAATGAACCCGTGATGACCGACTCACCGTAATGACGTTGCCATCCGCTGCCTCTCAGGCCCTGACCCCTGCGGGCGTTGTTTTGGGCTCACGGCTTAGGCGGTGCCCTCAGCACTCAGCATGGCTGGCACCGTTTGCTTTGGATGGTCTGCGACAATCCTGGAGTTGTCGCCCCACCTAGGGACCACCAGCGGGGGTCTGAATCCGCTGTGCACACGGAGACCTGCCACCCCAGCCGGCTGCCCTGTGACCTGCTACCCTGCTGCTTGGGTCACAGTCGTCGGAATCGCCAACCTGCACTGTGTTCCCCGGGCTGCAAGGGACACCTCAGCCCACCCCGCCTCCCTTAATGTGCCTTGGGACAATCACTCAAACCCCTTGGAGCCTCAGTCTCCTCATCAGTAAAATGGGGATGACGCCTACTTGCCAGGGTCGTGGCAGGAGATAATGAAGCAGTGGACGTGAAGGTCCTGCGTGTCGTCAGTGCGGATGAGCAGAGCCCATCCCCGAGGCCCGCACCCGCGCAGGAGCCTGGCTGCGGCGCGCACCCCACGCGGCTCCTCACGGGCACTCTGTGGGTGCTGACGACGCCCTTGGGTGTCTCTCCCCGGATCACCTCTCCTCTGGTCCAAAGCTTTCTGTCCCCATTAGCCTCATCCCGAGGAGACCCCAGTCCTAGTCCCTTGAGGGCTTTGCAGTGTTAACAGTGGCTGAGTCCAGGTCTGGAGGTTTCTCCAAACTCCTGGGGCTATGGGCCACTTTCCGGAAGAGCTTAGGATGGATGTCCAGATGCTCTGTCCAGGGTGTGGACCTGAAATATCTCATAGACCTGCCCCAAAGCTTTGCTTTGGTATCTATCTATCCATCTATCTAATTTTTTTAGGGCTGCACCTGCAGCATATGGAGTTTCCCAGGCTAGGGGGTTGAATTGGAACTGTAGCCGCCGGCCTACACCACAGCCACAGCAACACCAGATCCAAGCAGCATCTTCGATCTACACCACAACTCAACGGCAACGCCAGATCCCTGACCCACTGAAAGTGGCCAGGGATCAAACCCATGTCCTCACGGATACTAGTCAGGTTCGTTACCACTGAGCCACAGTGGGAATTCATGCTTTGGTTTTTAAATGTCCAAATCCAAGGAGAGCCCCTGGCTTAGCCAGATCGGCAGGCACAAGGCATGCATCATTTCGAGCCTCATCCATGGGTGGGGGTGGGGTGTGTGTGTGTGTTGGGGGGGGCCGTCTCGCTGGGTTCAAGCTCATGGTCTCAGGTCTCCTAGGGGCTTGCCTGGCATTAGAACTTGATGCCTGCCCCAAAGTCTCTTTTCTGCTTAGCCTCCTTGCCAGACGGGAAGAAACAAGCCAGAGAAGGAAAATGGCTTGCCCTTCCAAGGTACACAGCTCAAAAATTTTGACAGCAAATCTTGTCCTCTGACTCCAGCTCTTTTCCGAGCACCTTGCCACCCTTCCTGGCTCTGCTGACGAGTGTAGTTCAGGCCCGGCCTGGCAGTGGCTCCTTTGAACCCTGGGGGCTCTGGTTCTGACAGGTCAGGGCCAGCCTTGCTGCAATCGGCTGTGTGCGGTGACCTCAGACTGAGGAGGGGAGGCAGGGCTCCCCAGCCGGAGAGCAGAGTGACAGGCTGACCCCCGCCTCGATACCCATCTCCACCCCCCTCCACTTCCGTGAGCTGGTCCTTGAGCTGAGAGGCATGTTCCCCACTCTGCAGCCTCCCGTCCCCAGTGACAGAGGGCCCTGGCGGGGCTCCTGGCACCTCCATTCGGCCGGTGATGGATAGTCATCGGTTCTGCTCCACACGGCCTCCGCGGAGCCCCGTCCTGCCCACTCCCCGCTTGGGGGAGTTTCTGGCAGTCCTCGGGCTGGCCGAGAGCAGCCACAGAAGTGGTTTTCGTCCCGGCATCCAATTGAGCTGTCTCTGCCTATCGATTGCGGCTTAGACAGCTATAAACTATGAATGAGGCAATACCCGCGACCTCCGCGTGCTCATCACTCTGGGAGCGCGCTGCGTGCTTTCAGGGGACTTAGCACCGCTTCAGCGAGATGAGCAGAAGCGCTGTGCACAAGGCTGGCAGGATGAGAGACCTGCTCAGGTGTGGCTCAGAACCAAGAGGAAGCGCGGCCTTCCAGAGACAAGCGCTAGTGTGGGCGGACTTGGGACAATGACAATAGCTCCATCTATGGAGTGCTTCACACCTAAGCACTGTGGCTTTTACGGACCATTTCACTGAACCCTCTGGGCAGCCTGGCAAAGCTGCTGTTACCATCAGCACCTGCTTTACTGATGAGGAACCTGGGACTCTGAGACAGTAGAACCTGACCTAGCTGGGCCAGCTGGTAAGTGGTACGGCTGGGATAAACACGGGAACTCTGATTCTGGAACACTGATTCTGGAACACTGATTCTGGAACACTGGAACTCTGATTCATGGACATTCCCATGCTGATGGAGTGTCCACTGAGCCAAGATTCAGCATTCATGAAATGAAACTCATGGGATGAAAAGTGTTAGATTCATGAGATGAAATTAAAGAGTGAATCTGGCAGAGTTCCCGTCATGGCTCAGTGGTTAACAAATCCGACTAAGAACCATGAGGTTGCAGGTTCGATCCCTGGTCTTGCTCAGTGGGTTAAGGATCCGGCTTTGCTATTAGCTGTGGTGTAGGTTGCAGACGCGGCTTGGATCCCGCGTTGCTGTGGCCTAACACCATTTTATCCCAGAACCCAGAAGAGCCTAGAGGTCTTAAGACTTCAGCTGGCCAGGAGGGTCTCTTGTGAATAGACACCTATCCTATTCATTTCACGTTTATCAAATGCTTATATGTGCCAGGACCTGAGTTAAGCAAGACTCCCATTCTCTTATTGAGTCCTGATCACAACACTATGGCTGGGAAGGAGGTATTATTACCTTCATTTTACATATGAGGAATCAGAAGTTCAGAGAGGTTAAGTAACTGGCCCCAGGTCACACAGCCACGAACTGGTAAGGCAGGGTTAGAAACAGGCTTTTCTGACTCCAAAGCCCACGCCCTTACCTACACCTCCGAGACTACCTCCTCTCCGTTTCTTCATTCCAGGGCTTAATTGGGCATCTACTCTGTGTCGGGTACTGTGCCATGTACTGGCAAGGACACACAAGGCAGAAATGTGGTCCCCATGCTGATGGAGTGTCCACTGAGCCAAGATTCAGCATTCATGAAATGAAACTCATGGGATGAAAAGTGTTAGATTCATGAGATGAAATTAAAGAGTGAATCTGGCAGAGTTCCCGTCATGGCTCAGTGGTTAACAAATCCGACTAAGAACCATGAGGTTGCAGGTTCGATCCCTGGTCTTGCTCAGTGGGTTAAGGATCCGGCTTTGCTATTAGCTGTGGTGTAGGTTGCAGACGCGGCTTGGATCCCGCGTTGCTGTGGCTGTGGTGAAGGCCGGCAGCTACAGCTCCTGTTAGACCCCTAGCCTGGGAACCTCCACATGCCGCAGGTGCGGCCCTAGATAAGGCAAAAAAAAAAAAAAGGCAAAAAGAGTGAACCTGGTAACGGGTCGATGGGGGAAGCTGGCCTCCCCAGAGGGAGCCCCCCCACCTCCTGGATCCTGCTCCCGCCTGGAGCAGGACTCCCCAAGTATGGGGACCGAAGGGTGACCTGAGTATGTGAGGGTGCGTCACCTTGAAGGACAGCGAAGTGTGTGGGGCTGGCACCCATCACAGGGTCACTTCTCCCAGCTTCTAGGGCATGAAATAACTTCGCCCTGCTTTAACAGGGCTGCCACTGGCTATTTAGAGGAGCTTCCCCTGGACCTGGACACAGAGCTTGTGCAGGTGCTTCCTGGGGCGTCCCCTAACGGAGTCCTTCCCCAGGGTTTGTTCGCCTTGAGTTTATCCGACCTCAACCTCTTTGCCTAAGGACACCTTTGCCAGTAATTGCTGAACATCAAATGTACAATATTTTGCTAAGGACCAGAAAATTCATAAAGGGGTTAAAAACTGCTATTTTGCCTCCTCGTGAGCATCTCCAGGCTTTTCTAACCCATCTGCCTGCAGCATGTCTGCTCTTAGTTCTCATTTCTAATAAATATTTACCAGATTTACATACTTCATGTGCAATTCAGCTCATTTATTGCTCTGAAATTACACCCATCTCTTTCTGCTGTTCGCGTTTCCAATTTCACATGCCTTTGTTATAAAACATTTTTAAAATGTGACTCTTTCAATAAACGGGCTAAAAACATCCCCTGAAATACGCATGGATAAGCAACTAGGAAAAAAGGGGATGCCACGGAATGTCAGTAAGAGACCGACATTGCCCTATTGTACACGAAAATGCTGTGAAATTGATCAACGGGAATGTTTGGAAAATATATATTTAGAAAAGTTGATCATGGAGTTCCTGTTGTGGCCAAGTGGATTAAGAGCCCAACTAGTATCCATGAGGATGTGGGTTAAATCTCTGGCCTCACTCAGTAGGTTAAGGATCCCGCATTGCCACAACGTGCGGCATAGGCTGCAGATGCAGCTCGGATCCCGCGTTGCTGTGGCTGTGGTGTAGGCCAGCAGCTGCAGCTCCGATTTGACCGTAGCCTGGGAACTTCCACACGCTGTGGGTACGGTCCTAAAAAGCAAAAAAAGAAAAAAGAGAACTTGATCATCGCTGTCATGGACATTAGGCTCATTGTCCCTGGGCTGAGGGCCATCGGACCCCCTTAGGGTTTAGCCTTAGGGCAGGGGCGGGCACGCCCGGCTAACCCCCATCCCCAGGCCTCCTCTCTCTGCAGGTCTCTGAGCCAAGTTCCAGAGGGGCCTAAACTTGCTCCCTCTTGGCCGTTCTCAAGACAAGTCCCCCCTCCCTGCCCGAAGGCTGAGGAGGTGGCTCAGACCTCTTAAAGGACCCCAGTGGCTACCAGCAACGAGGCTTGGAGCCCCTCTTCTGCTAAAACCATCCCACGGCCAGGCCCAGGTTGGAAGAGAAAGTAGATCCTCTTATTTTTTAGATCACGAGTCCTTCAGAAAATCTTCCAGAAGCTGTGGTGGCCCTCTGAAACACACATGCACGTGCCCCACACACATGCAACACATATGTACACACACACAGAGGCCCTGACAAGATTTTTCATATAATTTTGGGTGAGTTTTGAACCGCTTGAGTCCATTTCGGGTCAAAGGCTCCTGGACCAGACCCTGGTCTGAGAGACAGGAGACCTGGGTTCAAGAGGGCCCTGTGTTTGACCTGCACTGTGACCTCAGGATTGTGTGTGCCAGGCATCTGAAAGAGAGAGAGAGAGAGAGAGAGCGCTCGCTCGTGCACGAGCTGGAGTGGGGAGGGGAGAGGAGGGGGGAGGGGGGGGAGGGGGGAAGCAGGAAAAGTAAAGAAAGCGGGAGAGGCAGGGAGAGGGGACAGAGGCAAGGCAGCAGGAATAGAAACCGAAAGACAGAGAAATAGCGAGAAAAGAAAGGGAGAAACAGACATAATGAAACAGAGACAAGGAGGAAGGAGGCAGAAGAGAGAGCTGCGAAGGGGGCTTTAAGGTTCAGCAAACCTTCTCCAGGCCCTGTCGCTGGAGAGCGATGACATCCTTATCTAGCTGTCAGGCTCAGAGGAGCCACGTGGCTGGAGAGGGCTTGCGAGGCCCCGAGCCTGCTCCCAGCCCTGAGCCCCAGCCTGGCTTTCTGTCCTGGCTTCAGGGATGAGCCCATTAATGTTGGATGAGCCCAGCTGAGCCCCAACTGGGGGCCGAGGTGCAGGGCAGGGCTTGGGAGGTTTGCTGCATCCTGAAACTCCTACTCCGCTCCTGTCAGCGTCCCCTGCTGCCCCAGCCCAGACCTTTCCAGGCACCATTTGACACTGTACAGAGCCCTCCATCAGGGGGCGCCCAGGGGTTTCTTTGTTTCCTGATGAAAAGTTTGCAGTGTTTACACTGCTGCCGGAGGCCAAAGGGACCCAGCCACACATTTCACAGCTGATTTCACTTTCTCTCTGTGACACGAATGGGGGCTGTCTTACCTGTTCCAATCTGGGGAGGAGGCACTGTGCCAGATCTCTGCCTCCCAGAACCACTGCTGCTGGCTCACTGACAGGAGTGGACAGAAGCCTGGCCAGGAAATCCTCCAGCTGATCAGCCCACATCACCGACCAGCCCAAGTCTCCCTATCACTTAACTCGTGACCCACCCACTTAGCCAAGAGGAGTGTCTGCAAGTCAGCCCATCCACACGGTGCACACTTTTCTAAGCTGGGCTGTTTTAAACATACCCTCCAGCTGGGCTGCCCACGACTCAGTGTGCCCAGCCCTGGGGGCACAGGACCTTGTAGGGGAGAAAGCCCTATCGCCAAGGCCTGGGGAGTGAGCAGAAGCCCAGTGCATCACAACCCATGTGAATGCAGAAGAGCAGTAAAACTGGACGGCCACCCTTGTTACTCACGCGGGACTGGTTTGGCCCCCGCTTAACAAGCAGATAGTAAGCTCAGTGAGGTTAAGAAACTAGACCAGGAGTTCCCACTGTGGCTCAGCAGTAATGAGCCTGACTAGAATCCATGAGGTTGAGGGTTCGATCCCTGGCCTCGCTCCGTGGGTTAAGGATCTGGAGTTGCCGTGAGCTGTGGTGTAGGTCATAGACGTGGCTTGGATCTGGCATTGCTGTGGCTGTGGTGTAGGCTGCAGCTCTGATTTGACCCCTAGCCTGGGAACTTCCATATGCCGAGGGTGTGAACCCAAAAAGAAAAAGAAAGAAGGTAAGAAAGAAAGAAAGAAAGAGAAAAAAAGGAACTAGACCACAGCAGGGCACATGCACAAACCCAGGTCCGCCCAGCTCATCCTCATGGCCTCGCCTGCCTCCCACAAGCTGTCCTCCAGGGAGGGACGGCCACTTTTGGCCCTCAATGAATCTACGGCCGCTAGTGAACTATGTGGCCTGGAAGGCTGTTGGAGGACTTTATTTAATGACTAAAGGCCCTTCGGAGGTCATATCATTTCTATTTTAGATGGAGAAATGCGAAACCTGAATCATTTCTCCAACAGCGATCTTAGCGTTTGCCTCGGAGTTACATATTTGAGTGTTTTAAAAGCAAGTGACTTGAAGAGCTTCACGCGTCAACACCCTCAGCTGACCCTGCCTTGGTGCAGCCTGGCTCTTCAGACCTGGAGGCCAAGGCCACCGTCCACCAGGGGGCAGCTCGCCCACACGGCAGGCACCGGTCCAGTGGGAAGAACAGGCTCCAGGAGCCGGGGCCACTGATGCATATAGAAGGGCTGGTGGCCCTCCTGCTCCTGGCCCACCCGGCTCAGACCCCAGCATGAACCCCCCTGCAGTGTGAACCCAGGATCCCCACGGCCTGCTCTGGGGTATCCAAGGGTGGGATGGGGGAGGGGTACTCACAAACAGCAGCAGACACTTGTTCTCCCGGACGGCCCCGCAGCAGCCCAGGAAGCCCAGCAGAAAAAGCAGGCCCCCCATGGCCAGGAGGATGTAGGCACCCGTGATGAGCAGGGGGTTGGCGGCCACAATCTCCCGGAAGCCGGTGGGGTCGACCATGACCCAAATGCCGATGCCCAACAGGCAGGCCCCACCCAGCTGCTCCCGCCGGTCAGGAACGCGAAGGAGAAAGAGGCAGACACGGAGGTCAGTCCGCGTGCACACGTGTGCGCGCGCGCGCACACACACACACCCGTCCCCTGCTCCGGGCCCCAAGTGCCCCGTGAACTGCTCAGAAACGCCATTTGCTGCCTGAGCCAACGTCCCCGCAGCGCTTTTCTCCACTTCGAATTTCCCTACTTCCCCGGCCCGGAGGCGCGTCACGCACCCCCTAAATCCAGTCTCTGACCCACACCCCGCCTCGGGCTGCAGAGAACCCCGTCCCGCAGAGGTCATCTGCCACTCACTTTTATATTCTCCTCAGTGTCAGTGCTGCTGGGTAATGAGCTCATTCAGTCCAACCCTCTGATCCCATACTGAGCCCCGGAAGGGTCCAAAGACTTGCCAAAGGTCACACAGCAAGTTGATGGCAGAACCAGGGCTAAATCCCAGGCCTCGCTGACTCCAGCCCGCAGGACCCTCACCAACTCCACGCACGTGCTCTGACACCTATACTGTGCCTGCAACGTGCCAGGGGCCTGGGAAAACACTGACAAAAAACCCATCCTCTTTGTCCTCGACAGGAGCTCTCGGCTGGGTTGGGCTCCCTACTCTCAGATCGGGCTCTTAGAAAGCCTTCTTGTTTATGTCTTCATCTTCACGGCCAACTTCTCCACGTCTGACTTATCTTTGGAGAGAGGCAGCTTAATGCGGAGAAAGGGCTGTGCCACTTATTAGCTGTGTGACCTTGGGTAAGTGGCTTAACCTCTCTGAGCCTTAGCTTCCTTGTGGTTAAAAGAGGATGCAGATTGCCACCTCCCAAGGCGGCCCCGAGGAAGAGAGGACAGAATGGACGTGAACGTGCTTAGTGGGGTTCAGTACACCTCTGTTCCAAACTGGTCTCGGGCACAAACAAGTATTAGAAACAGATCTGTTGCAGGGGAAACTGATTGGAAAAGCTGGAAAGCGGCGTTCCCATCGTGGCTCAGTGGTTAACGAATCCGACTAGGAACCATGAGGTTGTGGGTTTGATCCCCGGCATCACTTAGCAGGTTAAGGATCCAGCGTTGCCGTGGTATAGGTCGCAGACCCGGCTCGGATCCCGCGTTACTGTGGCTATGACGTAGGCCGGTGGCTACAGCTCCTGTTAGGCCCCTAGCCTGGGAACCTCCATGTGCCGCGAGTGTGGCCCTAGAAATGGCGAAAAGGCAAAAAAAGAAAGAAAGAAAGAAAGAAAAGCTGGGAAGTGTCTGGAATCCCCGTGTGGTGGGAGGCCCTGGGGGACGACCGAGGGGTCTGTAAGCTGGGGCAAGAGCTGGATGGTTGGGGATAAGAGACGATGTTTTCAGATGCGGCTGGGGGAGGGGTGGGGCAGGGAGCCCGAGGGACACAGGGACAGCCCACGACAGTTGACATCTTTGCCGTCTGCTGTTTAACGCCCTTCTCCTCGTTCTCCCCACAAACCTCCAGGGCAACCTGTGTCCCCCCATCACGGCTGCTGGAAGTTCGGGGGGGGGGGTTAACACTAGTGTTCTGAATTCTGCTTCAGGGGGGCCCAGATATGAACTGAGAGGCCCAGGGTGACGCAGTCCCATTTCGCATGGGGACAGTGAGGCTGCCCAGGGTCATCCAGCTTGGAAGTTGGGTCTGGCCCCTGGCCCCCAAGTCTGTGGGGCTCCCTGCTGTTCAGGATTAGAGGCGGGGGAGGGAGTCCAGGAGAGCTGTGGAAATGGATATTCAGTGAAATGTTTAAAAAAAACAGGTGGAGACAGAAAGGCAGAGCCTTCTTGGCCAGAGGGGCCTGTCTTTCATTGTGACCCCACCCCGGGGGACGTTAGTGGATGTTTACTCATCCAGGTCTTGGCTGCACTAAGGTCAAAGGTTGGGTGGGGTCACGGGAGGAGCATGGCTCTGCTCCCGGGGGAGGCCAGGGGCCTGAGCAGAGCAGGTGGCCACCTGAGCCCTCAGGGCCTGTGTCCTCTCACCTACAGAATCCACAGGTTGGCTGGGCATGAAGCTGACACATTCCAGGTACTTCCTAAACTAATCTTGCTTCGTTTTCAAAGAACCTGTTGGGGTAGGCGATGAAGAGATGAAGATACTGAGGGTCAGAGAGGTGAAATGTGTTTCGGATCACATAGCGGGTGAGATGCAGAGCTAAGAGCTAGGCTTTGAACCTGGGTTGCAGTCTCAGACAGGTTTCAGATTTCCTCAGGTGGTGACACTAGCTCAGACTGTCCAGCTCTGATGCCCAAATCTGCTTTGGGGGTCAGGGCAGGTCAGGGAAGGCCCCCTGCCACCCTCTGCTCACCCCCAGCCGCCCCCGACTCCCTACCGGGGGTCAGATCCCAAGACTGTAGCTAGGAGTAAGGCCCCCCACCCTTTGTCAAGTAGCGGAACCAGCCCAGGGATGTGCAAAACATCTCTCCCAGGTGGGTGGGCTCCAGGAGCGGGCTGGGTGCTGCTGGGGACCTTCCCGCCACAACCTCTTGGCCAAGCAGGTAAGGCTGTCCTGGGACCCAGCAGCAGCCGGTTTTGCCCACGCCGCAGAGGCATAGGGAGATCCCAGGCGTGTTCTGGGAATACTTACAAATATGAAGAAATTGAAGACAAACATCAGATACTTCATGCAGCTCAGACAGTCGCCTTCCATGGTGCTCCACCTGCGGAACGGCAAGGTCCTCTCAGTCCTCCCACTGGGGGACCCCCATGCGGAAAGACGCCCCACCCCTCCTCCCCCTCCTCCCCCCTGGGGTGTCCCAGTGGCCAGCCCGCCCTGGTAGCTGGAGCAGGGAGAGGGCAGCTGATAACAAGTTGTTGTCCCCGGGCAGGTGCTTTGCCCTGCGGGGCCAGAGTCAGGAGAGAGAACCCGAGAGCCAGGCTGCCTGGGTTCTCCACCACTCACGTGCTGTGTGATCTTGGGCAAATGACTCCACCTCTCTGAGTCTTGCTCTCTCCAACTTGAAAATGGAAATTAAAAACAGGGAGGCTCCACTGAAATAATGCAGAAACCTGCTTAGCACCATGTGGCCCGTGCTCGGCGGTCTGACATCATGACGTTACTTGAACGCAGATGCAAACCTTCCATTTGGTAGATGAGAAACTAAGGCTCAGAGACTTGAGGGACTTGCCAAGGTCATAGAGCAGGATCAGACCGGGCTGACATGCCCTCCGGCCGAAGGACTGCCCAGGGAGGAGGGGTTTGGAGGCGGAAAGAGGTGGGGACTCCTCCCTAGGGCTCCAAACGCTGCTCCCCCCCCCCCCCCGAGGCCAGACCCGCCCCCTTCCCCGCACTGGTTACCTCCTTCCTGAGACCTAAAGCATCCCACGTCCCCTGGACTCTCCCTGTCCCTACCTAAGAGTATGTCCATGGAAGCAGGTCACTGAGTACAATTTTATAGCCAACACGTATTGATGCCTGGCACTAAGGCTTGACAACAAGACGTCGGCCTCCCCCATCCCTGGGGGAAACAGACAGCATCTGCTATCACAGGTCAGCCTTCAAGGTACACAAGTTACAGTCATATTCAACATACAATATTTGATATTTTCACATTTCCTTCCTGACAGCCCTGGGAAGAGGACTGACAGGCTCAGGAGGACCTAAGCCTTCCTTTGTTTCAGGCTCCATGCTCCCAGCAGGCAGGGGAGGACTGATCCTGTCCTACGACCCTGTCAAGTCCCCAAGCCCCCGTTTTGCTAGCATCTCTTGGTCCATGCCCCTGCCCACCCACTCCTAAACCATCATCCTTGGGGGTGGGTCATCCTTGTCTCTTGCATCATCCCTAAGCCCGGGCTTTCTTCCTCCAGAACAGGTCCCCGGGCCGAGCCACCAGCCCTCCTCCATCTCTTTTATCTCCGACCTGCTAGAAGCAGCATCTAACCTGCATCGGAAGATGGTGGTTGCAAGCATGGGCTCTGAAGACAGACACCCCTGGCCTCCAATCCTGGCTCTTCACACCTCTCTACCCTGTGGCTTTGGTAAGCGACTTAACCTCTCAGAGCCTTACCTTCTTCATCCGTAAAAGTGAGCATTTATGGCCTGCGTCATGGCATGTTATGAGGCTTAAATGAGACATCTTACCTAAGGGCTCCAGCGGTACCTGGCTCAGAGCGCGGTGGACAGCTTTTGCTAGGAACACACCCCAACTTTACAGTCCTGGGGGACTCGCTGGGCTGTCGCTGCCCCTGAGATCAGGACCCCAGGACAATGGCCTACCCCCTGGGCACTGCATGCTGACCCCGCTCCCTTGAGCACTTGGCCGAGGGAACACCACACATCTGCTGAGACCCTGTGCTCTTTGGAAAGGGGGACGAGGACAGGAGAGGACATTCACTGAGGACTGACTTTTCGCCAGCCACATGCCAGCTCCACGAAGCAACAGCTCTGAATCTTTCAACACTCCCGGGAAGCAGGAAGCAGGGTATCCATTTTACAGATGAGGACACTGAGGCTCAGAGAGGGGAGACAACCTGCCCAGCATCCTGGAGCTTGGAAGCACGCCCCTCAGCGCACTCCAGATCTTGTCCTCCACCTGCTCCAGGGGCCGCTCTCCAGGCGGACAGTAGGGCAGAAGGAGCGCTGGACCGGGAGGCTGGAGCCCCGGTGTCGTGCTCTGCACGCCGCTGCCTCTCTCTGGCCTCAGTGTCTTCACCTGCAAAGTGATAGAGATGGAGTTTGATGGCCTGTCGGTTCCTGCCATCAGGCTCGGACTCGGGTGGGCCTTTGGAGGGCAGAAGGGCCCGCCCCAGTGAGATGCTGAGATTTCTGCAGGAGGCCCGGCTCTGGGGCCCCTCCTCTGCCTCCTCAGGCAAAAGCTGTTCTCCAGGGTCGGAGGTGGCTTCAGCTGGCTCTGGCTGTTTGGCAGTTAAGGGGCATAATAAATATGGCAGCTCATAAACGGGCTACCTGTATTTATTATGTGCCACACTCATTAGAGATTACCTCTAATGGGAGGCTTATGGAGTGCTGGGCTCCCAAACAAAATGCCATAAAAGGAGACGCGTCTCCTGGGAAGAGCCTCTGCCATCCGCAAAGGTGAGGCGGTAGAAAAAGAGACGATGTGAGCAGGCGGGTGCGTGGAGATAGGGAAGCAGGGGTTCCAGCTCCAGGGCAGGATGCAGTGTGGACAGAGGGCTTTGAAGCCTGACAGAGGATCACATCCCAGCCCTGCCAGGTTTAGCCGGTGGTCTGGGGCAAGTTCCTGAACTGCATGAATCTGAGTTTCCTTGTCTTTAAAATTAGCATAAAAATAATGCCTTCCTCATAGTGTATGGAAAAAACAGAGCATGGTAGCTGATAATAGCGACAGTGAGCAACAGCTCTCTCTCCCTGAAGTTCTTACCATACGCCGAGGATTTAATCCTCATAAAGCTCCTGGATATAACTAAGGCTGTTTCCTCGTTTTCAGGCAAAGGAACTGAGCCTCAGAGAGGTGGACATACTTGTCTTCCGTGACACAGCATGGAAGTGCCTGAGCCAGGATTTGAACCCAGGCCTTCATCATTATTTTGAACGAATACCAATTCCCTTGCCCCATTCATCCATTTTCCTCCAAAGTTCAGGTCTGTCCTCACACCTTCTACACCAGTCTCCCACTGGCCAGAAGAGACGGCCTCCCGAGTCCTCACCCACTGCCAGGCTAAAGTCTAAAGACCAAGAATTGCCGGCTCCGCCAGCGACACACCTCCACGGCCAATTGGCCAGACAAGAGCGACAGACACACGGTATCTCCAATCGCTGCCTTGATCTGGGTGTTAGCCCCACCCACCCACAGAGCCCTTCGGAAGAGATGGGCAATGCCTCGCAGTTCCCAAATTTACCTTTAAGCAGCGGTGGGAACGAAGTCTCTGGAAGGTGGATCTAGAAGAAACCTGGGACCATGAGGTCCAAAGGCTTAACGGTTCCTCAAAAGAGGTGGTCAAAAGGCACTCGGGAAGGAGAAAGCAGTGGGGGAGGAGGGGCACCTCTCAGCTAAAGAGAAATGCCACGTCCCCCAACCCCGGGCCGGGGGACAAAGACCCACTGGGGCTTCCCCACCCTGCAGAGCCGAGAGGGTCCCCGAGTGGAGAGAGGCAGTGTGGGTGGGGCTGCAGGGTCACACGAGTCCTGATTCCACCACCTTCTAGCCTCGTGACAGCGGCTAGGTCACATAAGCTCCCCGGCCTTTGCTTTCGTCCGCAAAACGCTGACTGGCTCAGGGAATCACAAGCACCTAGCGCTGGATGACAACGCCTGTAGGGCTCCTTCCCTTTCTCCCTCCCGCTGCCCAGCCCCCAGGCGGCTCCTCCCCCGGGGCGTTGGGGGAGGGCTCCTAAGAGGCGGAGCCAAGGATTTCCCAGCAGGGAGAATGAGCGCAGTCGGTGTTTCTCAAACTGGGTTCCCCAAGGCTAGTAATCTCCTAAAACTATTTTCCGGATTTCAGATAACATCTCGGAAATCATTCCCTCACCTCCAGCTGGCTTCTAAGGGGCAAGAGTCTTGGGTTTTGGAGCAATGAAACCACCCCAGGGTGGAAACCCTGTTCACAAGTGCTCAATACCAGGTACGGATGACTCGGCAGTACATGAATCAAGAGACAGACACACCATAAATGATATTGGGGAAGGAAGTGCCATTTGGACGATAAAATCCTTTAAATTTCGGGGCCTGCAGAGATGACCGGCAGGAGTCAGCATCACAGGCAGACTTGAACTTCGCTGAATTCAAACCCCAAGGGCACAGGAGCAGCTTAGGTGCCGAGGGTCCAGCCGCCCTCCCACGTGGGCATCTGCCCCAGGATGAGCCTGGGTGGGAGCCCCCCGGCTTGCTGCCCTGGATCTCATTGTCTCAAAGCTCCTACGCCAGTCGCGGCACCCCTGGTTAGTGAGGGTTGAGGCTTAGAGTGATTTATCATATGTGGCCTGGATGCAGCTGACTGTTACATGTATACAGGTGTTTAAGGGCTTTACGGGGATTAAAGGGGAACTTTGATGTGACACTGCTGTCTGTGGAAGCACTGATTTAGAATCCAGCCCTTGTATAACTTATATCACCAGCATTTCAATAGAAGAAAAAGTTCTTTTTTTTTTTTTTTTTTTTTTTACTTCATCCATGGCATGCAGAAGTTCCCAGGCCAGGGACTGAACCTACATCACAGCAGTGATAAAACCAGGTCCTTAATCCACTGAGCCACCAGGGAACTCCAAAGGCGTTCTTGATCATGAAAAGGTAGAAGAACAGTACTGATCTGACCCAACACCCTCACTGTGGAAATGAGAAAACTGAGGTCTCTAAAGGGAAAGGGGGTTTGGCCAGTTAGTGAGGGATCTGGCCCTGGAGTCCTGTTTCTGGAAGCCCAGGCCAAGGCCCTGCAGATACCTTCCACACTCAGTATTTTACTCCTTTATTTTGGCAGCGTGCACCTTCCCTTGTTAGAATGTGCGCTCAGAAAGGCATGGCTGTGCTTTGTTCACTGCTGTCTCCCTAGCGTCCAGAGCAGTGCCTGGCACATGTGGTCCTGAGCTCGTATGTCTGAGTGAATGAATGAACGAGTGAATGAAGAGGAGGAAAGGAGAAAGCAGACACGGAGAACAGTAGAGACGCAGCAAATCAGAGACATAAAGTCCGAAAAAGAAGGAAAGATGGAGAAAGACGAAAGGAGAGAGACAGGGAAAGAGAGACAGGGAAAGGGGTACGGGGAGGGACAGACAGACTGAGAAATATCTGATGGGGAGACACGGTGGTATCAGGAAACGGGGCAGAGATGCACAGGGACCGGGAGGGGAGCGATTGCTTACTTGTCACCTGGGCAGTTCTTTCGGTGTCAGCAGGACAGAGTCTTCTGGTCAGAGGGGTTCCCGGATGTTTCCTTTATTGGTCCAGCTTGTCCTGTAAGAGAAGATACGCAATTACTCTCGGAAGCCAATAAGGGAACAGCCACATTCGAGAAGCTGTTTATAAACAGCCTCCCTTTGGACGCGCACATTCAGGACAAGTGTCTTGCTGATCCGGGCCCATTAGCACTAATGAAAAGCTCTCGGCACCTGGGGCACCCCAGCTGGAGGGGTGCCCGCCTTCTGCCCAGATGGCAGCTCCCGGTGCCCTTGTTGGGGGCTCATGGGGAAACACATCTTCAAGAGACTTGCAGGTTCTGGCACGGGCTTCATTTCCGCTGCTATGCTTTTGCATGCCGCTGATGACCTGGGGCGATGCGGTGGCCTGTACACCTGGGTGTCACCCGGATGCCACTTGGGCATCTGCAGTGATGTCTCAGCAGAGAGAGTGGTAGCACGGCCCTTTCTGGGAAACCCTGACTCCTGGGGGCGGGGGGGAGAGAGATTTGATGCTGGAAAGGGTCCCCAAGCTTCCCATAAGGATTTGCCAGCAGGCTTTTTGAGCGAGCCAGCTCCCAGCGGTGGAAACGAGGGCTGGGTTTCAGCAGTCAAATGGGCCCAGATGGAGACTCCTGTTCTAGCACACGTGGGGGGTTCCGCCGCTGAGTTCTGCTCCAAAGCTGGGCCGGAGGACACTTCCAGGAAAAATCTGGGGTCTGGGGGAGCTTGGGCTGCAGCGGGCCTTCCCATGGGGAGTCGGGAAGGGGGAATTTCTGGTCCCAGGTTCCAGTTCAGATTCCTTCCCGTTCTCATCAGTTGGGGTGGGGGAGGTGAAAGATTCCTCTCCAACCAACCATCCATCCATCTATCCAGCCATCCGCTCAGCAGCTCCTACTATGTGCTGGCTGCTGTGAAATGGAGATGCAAATAAGCACACACTCGCACTTGGGTGGTGGTAGGTGTAGGCGACTGCAGGAGACAAGGGATAGCAGCAGGGCTGGGGACCCACAGGAAGGAGGGCAGACTGGTGGCACTCCGCTGGGGACAGCTGGGGAGGTTTCATCCAGGAGGGGCTGGTTCAAGGGAGTAAGTCTTGAGGGAGTGTGGAGCTGGGGACAGGCAGATGGCGACACAGGAGTAGGGGGTCTCCTTCTTGTGAGCTCTCCGAGGCCCAGGGGGCTGGTACCCCACTTGGCCTAAACATGTGGCAAGTTCTTCACCTGCCTGCCTCGGTATCTGCTGTATGGGCTCTGGGCTGTACGCTTACACGTATGAGTTCATGAAATGCCGAGAGCAACCCTAGGAAACCGAGGCCTGGAGAAGGAAGTGACTTGTCCAGCATCACACAGATAATAAGCGATGGACTAGGAATCCACCCGGGATTCAGAGTCAAAGCCAGCTTCCACGGGAAGGGCTTCATCCACCTGTACGGTTATGGTGAATCCTGCAAGCGGACTACTGGCCCATTTTATAGATGGAAACTGAGGCTTAGAAATGCAAATGGCCAAGCTGAGCATCCTTCTGAGATTCCAGGCTCTTTCTAAAACTCTAGGCAAGATGTTAGAAAAGCTGTGTTGGGGGCCAGGAGGGGGAAGAGGGCGGAAGCCCAGCCCCATCTGAACAGGCATGGGTCTCCTGAAATTGACCCTGGGGGTGTGGGGAGGGGAGGACACTGTCACCATGAGACAGGACACTGCCATCTGGGTAGACAGCTGGGGGGAGAAGGTCCCTGGGTCTAGGCAATGCCCCAGGAACTTCGAGCTGGAACTCTGCCCAGGCACGGCTCACTGGCAAAATGAAGCCAACTCGGGCAGCTTCCTATAGCTCTGGTCTCTGCGGCCTTAGGAAGGAAGCCCCAATGTCTAGTTCAGGGGGCTGCAGGGCTCAGGGCAGCAGGGAGGGGATCATTGTTTTCTTTTGCCTCTGTCTCCCTCCCCCACCACCCCACCCCAGCACTGGCACCCTCACAGCACTCTTGCCTGCCCAGCATCTTAGGCTGGCCGTGGTCAGCTCCCTCTGGACACTGAGGCTGGGATGAGAGGCCTGGGTGATGCTCAAGGCCCACCCAGGGACAGGGAGGAGGTGCTGAGCTCTGGTGAATCCGGTGTCCCCCCGTCTCCTCTTCACCAGGATGCCCCCTTCCTGGACCAGGCACTAAGGGGCCGCCGGGAGGGGACAGCCTGGGACGGCCCCTGCCTCGGCCAGCTCCCTTGAGAGCTTCAGAAAGTCACTACCCTCCCTGAGACGCCGGGTTCTCCTCTGAAAACTGTGATTCTTGAAACCAAATTTGGTAGGAATTCATGCTATAAAGGGATATGATATACAAGCACTTGGAAAATGGCAAAGCACTATTCTATAAGGAGCTGTTATTATCAGCATAATCGTACATGGAAAATAGGTCCGGACCACAGTCACTGGTCATCGGCGGAGGCGGGCCTGGGACAGACCAGGGACATCTGGCTTGATCAGGATGGACAGAAATATCTTTCCTCTAAAGGGCCCCAAAGCCAAATTAATTGCTGCAGTTTGTCATAACTGAGCCTAGTAATAACTACGAGTAGTGAGCATTTACCATGCCCCAGACACTGCTAAACATTCTCTTAATCTTCACCTAGGAGGTGGGTATCATTATTATCCCATTTTACAAATGAGGAAACTGAGGCTCAGAGAATATAATTAACTGGCCTGGATTCACTCGCATGGTTAGTAAGCAAGACCTGGCCGTGAATCAGGCCCAAGTACGCTGGACCCCAAACCAGAGCTCCCGCTAAGACGCCAGTCCATGGACGTGCACCAGAAAAAGGACTCCAGGAAGAGGGAGTGTTGTGTCCTGGTCTCCAAAGCGTCTAAGCCAGTGCTGCTCTGGCCTGAATCAGCGTCCCAGGGAGCTGGCTAGCATCCTCCCCAGTGCCAGCTGGAAGCCTCTGGGGGATGACCCCATCCTGCTATCCCCTTGACAGATGGGAGCCCCGAGGCCCAGAGAGGGGCAGAGACGGGCCGAGGTCACGCAGCGCCGCCGGGTTCTCCTCTGCAGGCCCCTGCCTGGGCCAGACAGCTTTATTAATCCTGCCTCTCCCACTGCCCCAGATGGCGGCTCAGTCCCATCTGCACAGAGCCGGCCCAGGAGGGGTTCTCTGATTAAGAAGAACAGCTCAGTTCATAAATCACTCCTTTTACTTTCCCCGCCCCCAGCCCGGGGCAGGCTTTCTGGAGAGAGAGAGAGAAAAGAAGGCAGGTGGACAGCAGCAATGGAGAAGCCCCCGTCGGGAAGAAGCAAACGTGCGTCTGGGCTGGTGGGAGTCGAGAAACGTCTTGTACGCGCTTCGGCCAGGTGAGGGCGCTGTGGTGCAGGGCAGAGCCTTGGGGGCCCCAGGGGAGGGGCCTCACTGCGGACAACCTAGGTTCCTAGCCGCGCAGGCTTTGCCCTCCGCGAGCCCTAAGACCCGGGCCAAAGTCCTCAGCACCTAAGCCTCCGTCTTTTGTCTCTTCATCTGCGAGATGGGGATTCTCAGATGGAATTCCCAGGGCCGCTGCACGGATCGAAGGAGATCGTGTAGGTGAAAGCACTTTAACGGCTGTACAACCTTTTCCTTCCTGCCTGTGTGCGCCAGGCACCTGCTAGTGCCAGCACTGGGCTGGGTCCAAGGCACGGAGGCCAGCGGCTTCCCTCACTCAAGGACTCACTGGAGTCTGGCGAGGATCGATAACCCGGCACTTGGAGAGTAGTTGATGTCACAGAGACATCAACCCCGCGCTCTGAGCACGCGGGCAGGACCGGGAAACAAGCGATAACTGCCTGATGGCGCTGCAGGGGGAGCCTAGATGCTGGGAGTGGGGGTGGGGGCTTTGAGGGGGAGGAACAGGGCCAGGATCAGCATTTACGGAGCCCCAGTGATAGCGCAAGGCATTGTGTCACGGGAGTTTACCTACACTGATCTTACTCGATCCTCCATAGGGGTCTGCAAATTAGATGATATTATCTTTTACAGAAGAGAAAACTAAGGTTCCGAGGGGCCGGAAAGGTCCCAAAGCCAGAACTGCCTGACTCTGAGACCCACGTGTTCCCTCCTCAGGACTTGGGGCTGAGGCTTGTCAGAATAATGACGATTCTTGTCATCAGGTTCAAAGCTGAGGGGGGAGAACTTATTTGTTCGCTGGCTGTGCCTGCTGGGCCTCATCCCAAGACAGACTGTCTCATAAACAAGCAATTGGCCTGAAATCCTGGCGTGCATGGTGACAGCACGGACACGGAGTCATGGACACAGCTGATGGAGGATAACATCTAATTAGGCTCCCGGGGGCAGAGCCTGCGGTGGCTGTGCTGGCTCCTAGATGACAGCCTTTCCCGGCGCCCACACTCCCTGAGTCTTGAATGTCGAGGAAGCAGAAAGTGGCTGCATCATCTGGGAAGGCCAGTCTCTAGTCTGTAAGCTGGGGACCTGGTCCCTGCCACAAGCCCTCTCCTCTGCCCCAGGACTTCCATGGGGCATTTCTATCAGAGAATCTTCAAAGATGCAGGCCTCCATGAGGGCCGACTCCAACCCCCTCTTTTCACACTGCGGGATGCTCAGGCCCAGAGAGGGGCGGGGTCTGGCCTAATGTCACACAGCAGGGCCAGAACCAGGAGCTCCTGATTTTTTTTGTCTTTTTTTGGGGGGACCACACCTGTGGCATATGGAGGTTCCCAGGCTAGGGGTCAAATTGGAGCTGTAGCGGCCGGCCTACACCACAGCCACAGCAACGTGGGATCCGAGCCGCATCTGCGACCTACACCACAGCTCACGGCAATGCTGGATCCTTAACCCATTGAGCGAGGCCAGGGATTGAACCCACAACCTCATGGTTCTTATATTCATTTCTGCTGCATCATGACGGGAACTCCTGAAAGCATTTTACTCACATTATTTCACTGAATCCTCCCAACTGGCCCAGGAGATGGGCACGCCTGCTTTACAGATGAGGAAACCGAGGCTCAGAGAGATGGAATTCCTGGCCCAAACTCACACAGTAGGTGGGAGAAATTGCTGGGACAAAGATGGATTCCCATCCTTCTGCCCTGGCTGTCCTCCAGACATGTGGCCCCGGGGACTTTGGGCTGCTGGTCCACAGAGTGACCCTTGCCCCAGTCCTTGCCCCATGCCCCATGAACCTGCACTGGACTCAAGCCACAGAAGGAGCTCCTGGGACGGGTCCAGGGCTCCATCCTCCCGCCTTTGTCCCAAAACGGCCCACATGCAAAGGCCTTTGGGAAGGCTCTGCATCCTCCACAAAAGCTAGTGGGCAGCCTGGTTGCTCCCGTGGGATCTAGAGGACATCTACCCTGGGATCCAGATAGTTTCTACCCCGCAGCCTCCCTCACCAAAGAACGAGCTCCCTCCCAGCCAGCGTTATTCTTGTGGTTATTGACATCAGAAAGCGTTTCATGCATTTGTACTTTCTTTCATTCATTCCTCTTTAGTGAGCACGCTTGGCTTTGGGGGGAAACTCATAGACTGAGCGGGGCCTAGGTCTGGGGGATTGGCCATCAGACAGCCTCTGCGGCTCCTCGGGTGCGGGGCAGTGTCACTGTGTCCTCAGTCTCCAGGCAGCCCTCTCCCCCACGTGGATTCCCCTCCCGGCGGCACAAGCAGCAGCTTCTGGCAACACCTCTGCTTCACCTGGCTGGGACTGTCTCCTTACTTTCCAGGGCGCCTCCCAGAAGCTTCTGTTAAACGTCGTGCTAACTAGAGCCTGCATCGAGTTAGCTCTTACTGTGTACCTGGCCTTCAACTAATAGCACACAGATCCTCACAAGAATCGTAGGAGGCATGTCTGCTCCCCACTGACCTGCGATTGAACAGGGCTCAGAGACGGTGGGCAGCCTGCCTCAGGTCACTCAGCCAGGCTGCAGGGGCTCCCCAGCCTGACCCGAAAGCTGAGCTCTGAGCGGGGGTCTCACTTCCCCCCCACCCCCTTGGCAGTCTAGGACCCCCTTTTAACTACATCAAATAAAATACATAGGATTAAACTACATAAAATAAAACACATAGGATTAAACCAATAATATTAAACTATGCTTATCAAAATATTTTAAAAACATTTGGAATATGCAAATCCTTTTTTATTAACACAGTAAATTCAAGATCGAGCAATGGATTTGAGAACCAATGTAACTTCAAGAAATCTGCAACAATTTGGAGTGACATGAAAAGATCTGCTATCTGTGGATGGCAACATTACAAGTACAGCTAACAGGACTATGGTTTGTTGCCTGGGATCATTGCTGGAGGAAATAGTTCGGTTAAATATTAGTGAAGTAAAGATATGAATGATTTCTTCCAAGTTCACCACTCCCTGGAGTTGCATCATGATCCACGGACCCTGGGATGGGAACTCATGCCTTAGACCAAGTTCATCCCCGCCACACCCTCTGCGGCTCATCGATCCAGTCTGCCACTCAGCAGTCCCCGTCCCTCCCCAGTCAGAGGGTGTCCTTGCCCTCAGCCCCCATCCCCGGCAGAGGGGCCAAAAGTTTGCAGCAGGAGCAAATAGGCCCCTGGGGGCAGGGAAGAGGCGGGGTGGAGGGTGGGGGTCAGGCCACCTTCCCACCCAGGGCAGGCCCAGAGGGCTGGGATGGAGGTGAGGCCAGGGAGCCAGCCGGTCTCAGAAGCCCCTGCAGAGCCTGCGAGGCCCTCGGATTTCCAGGCTCCAGTCCCGAGATTTGGATTCTAGGGGCTCAAGGAGGGGTCCACCTGTCAGTCTTTCCCTCCAACCCTGGGGCTCTGCACTGTCAAGTTCAAAGGCCTCAAGGTAGGAAGCCCTCTGAGGTCTATCTGGGAGGCAGGCTGAAAATTATGCCCCCCAAAGCTAGCAGGGTCCTCATGAAACCAGCCAATGACTGTCTGCCGGCTGAATGCCCAGTGTCTCGCCCCCATCACTCTAGGGCATGGAGCCCAGGTTCTCTGCCGTCACCCAGCATCGGCTTTTGGTTCATGGCCTTCTTCTGGCCTCCCATTCACCCCCTTCCCTCCAGGGGGAGAAAACTGGACGATTCCTCACTACTGGCCTCATGTGTCTGGAGTGGAGATTTTTTTATTTTATTTTATTTTTATTTATTTATTTATTTTGGGTCACAAGTGCAGCATATGGAGGTTCCCAGGCTAAGGGTCTAACTGGAGCTACAGCTGCCGACCTGCGCCACAGCCACAGCAACGCGGGACCTGAGCTGTGTGTCTGTGACCTACACCACAGCTCATGGCAACGGTGGATCCTTAACCCTCTGAGTGAGGCCAGGGATCAAACCTGCGTCCTCATGGATAGTAGTTGGGTTCGTTTCCACTCAGCCATAACAGGAGCTCCTGGAGTGAAGATTTTAATTCTCCAGAAAACCTCCTACCTTTGGGGAGAGCCTGGGGCTGGGGTGGGAGGTGGCAGACTTTTTTGCTTCCCCCGGGGGGGTTTGAGATGGAATAAACCAGAAGTGGCCCGGGGATGGGGGCTCTGGGCCTCTCGGCCGCCCACTGCATCTTCTTCAAAGAGCAGGAGCTGCGTGGAGATCAGAAGGAATTTGCAGGGCTGGCCCCGTCCCCTTGGGCTCACAGGACGGAGTGGGGGAACAGGCCATCCTTATGGGTTGCTGGTGCACCTGAGCCAGCTGCAAAGCGAGGCTGCGCCGGAAAGTAACTCATCCTGAGGGCAGAACTGGGGTTCAGACCGCAATGCGGACAGCGTGCCCCCGAGGGCAGAAGCAAGCAAAGAGAACGACCTGGTAGACACGCGTCTTGGATTCAAGTCCAGACTCCTGAAAACTGGGGAGAAGCCTGCCCTCCTGCTGACCCCGCTCCCCCCCAACCCCCGTCGGTCGTCCGGCTGTTTCCCACGGTCGGCCCACTGCATCCAGAAGCCTCTGCGGGGAGCTGGAGCCCCCAGTCCTCCCTCTGCCAGCTTTCCCTTCCCACGTTTCATCCCCCTCGGGCCCTAAGCAGCAGGAGACCCTTTGAAAGACTTGGTAATCCATCCCAAAATATGCGGGGCTGTTGCTGGGGCAACCTGGCTGCTGCACAGCCCGGATTTAAATATTTAATGGCTTCATGGGTATTAAGGGACCCTGGGAACTGGGCGGGAAAGGGCACAGGTCTGAGCAGCACCCCCCTCCCCGACCCAACAACCCCCATCAGAGAAGGGGGCCCCGGGCGCCTGGCTTCTGGTGCTGTATTAATGCCGGACCCAGGCAGAGGGTGAGACACAGATTCCACTGGGGGGGCTAATGGGAGGGGAGGAGTTCCAGGCAGAATTTCTCCTTTGCAAGTGGACTTTTTTTTTTTCTAAAGTGCCTCCTGTGTGCTAAGATCTTCCATTCTCTCCTTTGAACCTCACGATAATCCTACGAGGTAAGCCCAAGGCCACACAGCTGCTAAGTGGCAAGCCTGAACCCAAGGCCAGGTGGCTCCACCGCCAGTGTGCTTTAGGTTACATCTATCAGGAGCCAGGCCGGAAACACTGCAGATAGCTGATAACTACCCGCCCCCTTTTTTGTCTTTTGTCATTTTAGGGCCGCACCTGCGGCTTGTGGAGTTTCCCAGGCTAGGGGTTTAATCAGAGCTGTAGCTGCTGGCCTACACCACAGCCACAGAAACACCAGATCCGAGCCGCGTCTGAGACTTACACCATAGCTCACAGCAACGCCGGATCTTTAACCCACCGAACAAGGCCAGGGATCGAACCCGCAACCTCATGGTTCCTAGTCGGATTCTTTTCTGCTGCGCCATGACGGGAAATCCGATAGCTGATAACTCTTAACTGCAGGCATGTATGAAGCACGAAGTCCTTTCTAGGAGCTGGGCACTGTGCTACGGGCTTTACAGGCTAATTCATGACCCTGTGAGGGAGGGGCCCTTCCCCCATTTTACAGAGGTGGAAACTGAGGCCGGGAGAGCGGCAGTAAGACCAAGCTCGCAGGGAATCAGGGAAGCCTGTGTTCTGGACTTAGTGGGCCACTCTAGGGCCGGGCTTCATCATGTAGCTCTTCCTAGAGTTTCGAAAGTTGTATAACACCAACACATAAATAAAAATCAAATTTAAAATCCCTTTTCACCCTGGTGCTCCCAAATGGCTAGGATGGCGAGAGGACATTCTCCCAACTGCTTAGCGGTAAAAACGAGTCACCTTGGGGTTTTTTGTCTTTAGAGGCTTGCTCTACACACAAGACCCAGGCGGAGAGATGACAGTGTAGACACAGCCTTGCAGACTCTGACAAACACATGCATAGACAAGCGTACAACACACAGACAGACACCTAGACAGATGTAGGCAGACAAACGCGCATGTCCACAGACACACTCGGGTACGGCCTCTTGTCACTTTCCCTCCTGTTGAACTGACTATAGCGTCATGAAAGAGTTTGAAAAGACACCCGAAGTCATCGGCCAATGCCTCTGCCAACATCAAGACTATTTTATTTTACTTTTGGCGGTGCCCGTGGCATGCGGAAGTTCCCTGGCCAGAGATCAAACCCCCGCCGCAGCAGCGACCTGAGCCACAGCAGTGGTAACGCCAGGTCCTTAACCTACTGAGCCACCAGGGACTCACTCGAGACTATTTTATTTATCTATGTATTTTGTCTAACCATTCTTTCTTTAATTTTTAATTTTTTTAAAATTTTTTCCATTATAGCTGACTTACACTGTTCTGTCCATTTTCTATGGCACAGCGTGGTGACCCAGTCACACACACACTATACATTCTCACATTATCATGCTCCATCACAAGTAACCAGACATAGTTCCCAGTGCTCTACAGCAGGATCCCGCCGCTTATCCACTCCAAAGGCTATTTTAAACAGTCAAACTGAGCTGATCTTATCCTTATTTATTTATTTATTTTTGTCTTTGGTCGTTTTAGGGCCGCACCTGTGGCACGTGGAAGTTCCCAGGCTAGGGGTCTAATTAGGGCTACAGCTGCCAGCCTACACCACAGCCATAGCAACACAGGATCCGAGCCGCGTCTGCAACCTACACCACAGCTCACGGCAACGCTGGATCCTTAACCCCCTGAACGAAGCCAGGGATTGAACCTGCAACCTCATGGTTCCTAGTCGGATTCATTTCTGCTACACCACGACAGGAACTCCTGATCTTATTCTTAAAGATATTCAGGAAGGAGGACAGATTCCATAACCTCATTCTTTTTTCTTTTTTTTCTTTTTATGGCCGCACCTGCAGCATACGGAGGTTCCCAGGCTAGGGGGTTGAATCAAAGCTGTAGCTGCTGGCCTACATCACAGCCACAGCAGTGCCAGATCTGAGCCACATCTGTGACCTACACCGCAGCTTGCGGCAAACCTTAATCCACTGAGCGAGGCCAGGGATTGAGTCCCAATTCTCACGGACGCTGTGTTGTGTTCTTAACCTGATGAGCCACAGTGGGAACTCCCCCGTAACCTCATTCTGACGTCTCCTCTTTAAGCAGAGAAGTTCTTCCTGGCATCTAACCCAATTCCCTCCTGCTTGATATTAACCACAACACAACTCTTTCCATCAATACTCTGCTTTACAGCTCCCAAAGCCCTCCTATTTTTATGTTCTTGCTTTATCCTCATAGCCACCTAGTGAGGCAACAGAGCAGAGACGGTTATAGTATTTTATGGGGAGGGGGGCCCAGAGAAGTTAAGGAGCTTGCCTGAGATGACACAGCTCCCGGTCCAGCTGGGCTTCACCTCAGGTGTTCTGCTGTGGATTTCACGGCTCCTTGAGCTCCAGCAGGTGCTGTCAATGTCCCATCAGTTTCACTTTGTCCTCTCCTCTCTGCGTGAGTTTCTTGGATCTCAGCCTGTCATCGTTCAGTGAGGGGACCGTGCTGGCCCTGGCCAACCTCCTCCTGCCTGAGTGATGCCCGGGTGCAGCGTGAGGGTGCAGTGGGGACCTCTTAAAGTTGGGTGATCCTGGAGTTCCCCCGCCCAGAGGCCACCGGTAGCCTCCCTGACCAGACAGCAGGTTTCCTGGGCTGAGAGCAGGCGGGCGAGGCTTCCCCTTCTCACAGCATCCTCTACCCCACTGGTAGCTCCCCCCCTCCACCATTCCCCAGGGACTAGGAACTGTCACCAGGGCAGAAACCAAGCCCCACTCCGAGCCCCACGCCCACGGGGGCGCCCCGTACTCCCGCCCGTGCATTTGCTTGGCAGTAAATATTAGAGACACCAGGTCTTTCCTGGGGCAACTGCAATGGATTCTCGTCACCTGGCCCAAATTAGGGAGGCCACGACCCCTTCCCATAAGAGGAATGACGACAGGTATTTAGAGCTCGAGCTATGGAGGGAAAACAATGGAAAAGCAGGGCATCTGTGTCAGAGTCCCGCCAGCCTGAGAAAAGCCAGCGAGGAAATGAATCAAAAGGAAGATCCGGTGCTGGGGCCTGAACAGGCAGGACTCAGGGAGACCTTTTTACTTTCCTCCCCATCAAAAATCGTCCCAGCTGCTCTTAGGAGCCCGAAGGAGAGACGGCGGTCGGGGTGGGGGGGTAGGGAGGGAAGGGCTGCGCTTGGATGCAGACAGGCACGGGGCTCAGACAAAGGGACTGCTGTGTCCTTCCACAGGACCCTGGTCACCCAGGCCACCAGACCTCATTGAATACCAGGCCAGGAAGGACGCTGGCCGTCCCGCCAGGAAGCCACAGTGATGAGCAAGTATGTGGATCTCACGGAACTCTGGGAGAGGGTTTCTACTTGCTTTTGACAAAATGATAACCAATAATAATAATAATAATGATGATGGTGATGATGTAAAACTTCTCCAGGTTTAAAACGTCTCTTGTTTCTCCATCTGTAGAACGGACAGAAATCTCCACCTTTCACATCTAAGGGGCTGGTGGTGTCTGGGCAGCCTTGGCCCCTGTCTGAGGCTCTAGCGGATGACAGGTGGCCCATGCAGAGCAGACTATGAGCCAAGTATGTGCCCTTGGATTAACCTGCTGTGCCTGGAAGGTCTAGCTTTTCTGCTGAGGTCCAGTAGCGATTAGAGGGGGCAGGGAGCCCGGAGTGTGATGTGGGTGGATCTGAGCCCAGTCACGGTTCTGCATCCCCCAGGGGGACAGGAGGGTGGCAGTAGTGACAATGATGAGAATTAACATCTATACGGTGCTTACTATGAGCCAGGCACAGCTCTTAGTGCTTCCTATCGATGAACATTATTTTCACAACAGTCTTCAAAGTGGGTATAATTATTCTGCTCATTTGCAGATGAGGAAACAGAGGCACAGAGAAGTGAATTAACTTGCCCCGAGTCACACAGCTATTAGGTTTGAACCCCGGCAGGTGGTTCCAGAATCTGGGCTCAGGGGGTGTCCGAGATGTCCCGTAGCTGGAGGGACAAAGCATGGAGTTCCCTAGAATTAGGAAACCCACTAGAAAAGAGTATTGCAGGGGGAAATGGGGGGCTCAGGGTCTAGAGCCTGCTCTGCCACTAACCAACGATGTGATGTCAGGCAAGTTACTTGCTCCCCCCCACACACAGGGCTTCTCTGGGGGGGCTGGCAGCGTGGCCAAAGGCATCGTCTCACTACCCCTGTGGCCTTGGCCCCTCTGAGCCTATTGAACCCTGCAATCTCGAGGGTCCTGAGAATATCAATGGGACCACGTTGCTTGAGGCATGGAAAGCTCTAGAATTGGGAGCTTTCACTGTTCATTTGTCAGCCACACCTTTTGCTCATCCTTCCTCAGTCCTGAGCCACGGTTTCATGGCTCCCAGCACCAATGCTGAGCAAACATCGAAGTGTCACTGGCCCACCTTTTTTTTTTTTTTGTCTTTTTAGGGCCACCCCTGTGGCATATGAAGGTTTCCAGGCTAGGAGTCGAATCGGAGCCACAGCTGCTGGCCTACACCACAGCCACAGCAATGTGGGACCCGAGCCGCATCTGCGACCTACAGCAGAGCTCATGGCAATGCCAGATCTTTAACCCACTGAGCGAGGCCAGTGGATTGAAACTGCATCCTCATGAATGCTAGTCAGGTTCATTTCTGCTGAGCTACAATGGGAACTCCTCATTGGTCCACTTCTGGTGCAAAGGACTCAGATATTGTCCTTTGAGAAATGGAAATTGTGGCCTGAATATTGGATGGCAGCCCTTATCATTTAAAAACATAAATACAGGAGTTCCCGTTGTGACTCAGTGGGTTACGAACCCGACTAATATCCATGAGGATGTGGGTTTGATCCTTGGCCAGGTTCAGTGGATTAAGGATCCGGTGTTGCCGTGAACTGTAGTGTAGGTCGCAGACATGGCTCGAATCTGGCGTTGCTGCGGCTGTGGTGTAGGCCGGCAGCTGTAACTCCGATTCGACCCCTAGCCTGGGAGCTTCCATATGCTGCAGGTGTAGCCTTGGGAAAAAAAACTCAAAAAACCATAAATACAGCCCAATCTGTGGACTCTAGAGCTAAGAAATGTCAGCAAAATAAAGGAGTCAGGGCTTAAGAAGGCCCAGGGGAAACAGGGACCCAGGAGGCCGAGGGCAGGTGGCTTTTGCCCCTTGTGAACACTTGACCTCAGGGTGTGTGGGGTGTGTCTCAGTGTGGCAGTGAGGGAGGCCGCAGGGCCACTCGCACGCTTTGGCTACCCTGCAGAGCACACAGAGCTGTGGTCCCAGTCACCTGTGTGTCCCTGTTTACTCTAGGGGAGGTGCTCAGAAGAGGACCATAAGAGGGGGCTTTATGCTGGGTTCCAATCAGGCAAACTGGTACTTTTTCTGCAGCTCCAGAGGGTGTAAGGATAAAAGGCCTGGGGATCTGGTTTCGGTTTCGGACTCAGCCACCAGCTAGCTCCGTGGCTGGGCCAAACCCCTCTTCTGTCTTGGGTCCTGTGTGCCAAGCGTCCCTTCTGCCTCTCCATCTCTGAGTCTCATCTCTCCGCGCTTGCTCCCTGAATGCACATGCACATGTGCACATGCATGCGCGCGTGCACGCACACGCACACATACACGCACACGCACACGCACACACTCATTCACACTGTAACCACTTCCTGAAGAGGTGGGAGGCTAACCTGCTCAGGGCGGCTGGAATACTTTTCTCGTAAGCGCACCTCATTGGGGGCCCGGACATAAATCCCCTAGCCCTGCCATGAGCCTCTGACCCCCAGCAGGCGGTGGCCACGTTTAATTTAGAGGCTCTGCATGTGTGAGCCATTTACAAAGCCTGCCGGCCCAAGACAGCCTCAGGACTGCCGGGGTCCTGCTGGGAGTGGGGGTCCTGAGGAGCCTCCTTGCTGGGAAAAGGAAGAACATGGCAGGTGTTTCATTTCCCCCTCACTGCCCAGTAATTAAGCCAGAGGAAGACTCAGCAAGTTCAAGGGGCAAGATCGGGGTTTCCTAGGGACCCGGTGGGGGCGGGTGAGAGCTTTAGGATGAGGCTGTCCGGGGCTCCGTTCTGAGCCTAGTCCTAGGGGCTCATGTGACTCCGAGCAAGCACCTCTGAGCTCCTCAAAGATGACTCCAGACCCACCAGGGTTCTGACCGCTTGGGAAGATCTGGGTCACGTCCAGGCAGACCTAGGCGGCAAGCTGAGTGTTGGCAGGATGGTTCTGAATTTTGCCTCAGGCCATTACTCCCCCAGTTGCCTCTTCCTGGGTGTAATTCTGAACAGTAAACGTTATGGGAGAAGAGATCCTGTGAGAAGGAAAAGAATCTTCTGTACAGGCCTCATATTGGACTTTCCAAGGTCAATGTTCCAAGAAATAAGCTGGAAAGAAAACCTGGATTCCATGATCCGAGTGAGGCCGCAGAGGCGGGGATAAACCAGGCCCCAGCCATGCCTGGGGGCAGCCAGTGCCTCCCCATCAATGGGGATAAATGAAATACGGGGCGTGCTTAGAGCAGGGCTGGGCACAAGCCGGCCTCGGTGACGGCCAAGCACACTGCTGACCCTGAGTGGCCGGGGTACATATTTTCACGTATATCCCACTGAAGTTTTCTGACTCGCTTGCGAGGTCTAATATCCTTGGTTCAGGATATGGAAACCTTGACTGAGACCCTGAAGGACGAGAGAGCGGTGGGAGCCAGCATTAGGGCCAACCCGTGTGAGCACCAGGGCCCAGGCCTGCGCCCTTCTCTCTCCTTTCCGGTTACCACACCCTTTCAAGGTCATGTTTCCTTCCAGACTATGGCTTTAGGTCTCCTCTGCTCGACATCATCGGTGATGTTCAAAGCAATCCTTTCTTCCAAGATGTCTTTTCCTTGTTGCGAAGTTACACCTGTCCGGCTGCTCCCAGAGGACACTGGCCCTCAGGCAGAGGTTCCAGGGGTGGCTGAGAAGCCAGGGCCTGGGAGGGAGACCCTGCCCTCGGCTGTGGGACCAGGTCACCGGGAGAGGAACATGTCACACATCTACAGGGCTGCGTGCACCACGCACGGTTCTCACTGGCTCCTGCAACCCAATGCAGTAGATGCTGTTTTCATACCCATTTTTTCAGCTGTGATGACTGAGGCTCAGAGAGGTTAAGTCACTCGCTCAAGGTCACACAGCTCGAAAGCAGTAGGGCTGGCTCCAGAGTCTGGGCTTGTAACAACAGCCTGACACCGTTCCTCTCCCACGTGTGACGGCGGGAGGGCCAGGCTGTTATAGAAGGACTAACAGCCAAAGCCTTCTGCCTGCAGGCCAGTCCCTTTTAGGGGTGACCCGCTGGGGCCACAGGGTGAAGATGGGGGCCTGCAGTCCGCAACTCCCACCCCAAGTGGAGTAGTGGTATCCCGTGGGAGGGCTCTCAGTTTCCCATCTTAGAGCCTCAAGGCTTGAGGGGCCCTGGAGGTCCTAGAGTCCGTCCCCTTCATGGTACAGACGGTGGCTCTGAGGACCCGCTGCATGCAGCACGTTCTGATTGTTTCGCTCTCTGCAGTTCGTTTCTCGGGAGGGCTGTGGCCGGGGCCTGGGTCTCAGAGGTGACACTCAGCCCAGGTCTCCACTCTCAAGAGGTCCCAGGGAGTGAAGTTTTCCCATCAACAATGCGCCTCGCCTGCCTTCTCACTGCATCCTCGATGAGCATCCCCGAGTGCAGATGAGATGGGGGCCCAGGGAGCGGACACTTTCCCCAGGACCCTCTGCCCGGGGGTCACCAGCTGGGAGTAAGGGTCTCTGTTTAGCCACAAGGGCAGGGCACAGGGCAGCTTCCAGCTCTGCCCAGTGGACCTGGAGGTGGAGGCTGCCTGGCTGGCCCACTCCCTGGCTCGCAGGCCACGCATCTTGGAGGTCATTTGCAGGAAGGGAACAAGGCTCACACAAAGCCCACTGCAATGGCCACACCAGGGGCTCCTCTGGCACAGATAAAATCGGGGTGCCTTTGGGGTGGCTTTTTTTTCTCCCTTAGAGCCTCACCCACGGCATATGGAAATTTCCAGGCTAGGGGTCTCATCGGCCTACACTACAGCCACAGCAATGCAGATCCAAGCCGGATCTGCAGATCTGCAACCTACACCACAGCTCACAGCAATGCCAGACCCTGAACCCACTGAGCGAGGCCAGGGATTGAACCCGCATTCTCATGGATACTGGTTGGGTTCTTAACCCACTGAGCCGTAACAGCAACTCCTGGGTTGGCTTTTTGAAGGCACAGCTCATCAGAGGTAGAGCCTCAGAGGCCCAGGCCTCAGAGGAGGAGGTGGAGAGCTAAGACAGGAACCATCCCTCACCCACAGCAGAGGGCTCGGCCTTGAGGCTGCCACTCGTCTCTGTCCAAGGACCACTTGTCCCCAAGTGTCCAGAAGACAATGAAACACCATCCTTCCCCCTGCCATTTTGGCCTCTAGGTGCTAAGCATAGGGGACCACGAACAACCAGCTCTGGTTGAAGAATCCTCCCCCGGTCATTTACTTACCCCCACCACAGCCTCACAACAGTTTATAAGCCCTGTGACTCCTCGCTGAGCTCATCTCCCACCACCCACCTCCTCCAGCCAGCTCTTGACACTCTGGTCTCTCCCACACGGTAAGCACACACCTACCTCCGGGCATTTGCACCTGCTGGTCCTTCTGCCTGGGACTCTCTTTCCTTCCCATATCCCGCACAGTGCGTTTCCTCCCTTCATTCGGGTCTCTGATCAAATCCTCAGGGAGATCTCCCCGACTGCCCAACCCTGCTCCCCAATAGCCTCAGGGTCTCCCCAGTCACCACCTATCCCTTTGCTGTTGACAATTAGCGCCAACAAAGTTTTCTTCTGGTTGTTTGTCTTCTGCCCCCTTCCCTTGAATGCAGGAAGGCAGCCACTGTGTCTGTCCCACGGCCCAGGGCACATAGCTCTGAAGCCAGCTCAGAGGAGGTGTTATGACCATTTCCTTTGTGCAGCTCGGGGATGAGAAGATCAGAGAGGCAGTGTCTGACCCAGCATCACACAGCATTATGCTACAGCTTAGAACCTCACAAACTCTCCCTCAGTTCTTGCAGTGGTTATAGAAGGAATCTTGCCCAACATGAGGAAATCTGGGGACCCAGCCCAGAGAAGAAAATGAGAGAGCAAAATTGCCCGAAAATCTCCTGCTTCACCTCACAGATATAAAAATAAGGTAGGCGTTCCCATCGCGGCTGAGCAGTTAGTGAACCTGACTAGCAACCATGAGGACACTGGTTCGATCCCTGGCCTCGCTCAGTGGGTTAAGGATCCAGAGTTGCTGTGAGCTGTGGTGTAGGTCGCAGACGTGGCTCGGGTCTGGCATTGCTGTGGCTGTGGTGTAGGCCAGCAGCTGTAGCTCCAATTTGACCCCTAGCCTGGGAACCTCCATATGCTGCAGGTGCGGCCCTAAAAGGACAAAAATCCCCCCCCAAAAGGTATTATCTTTCCAATCTTTAAGAGTATTGATGTCCCATTGGGACAGTTACGGGGAATTCCATACTGTAATTCCAGTTATAGGGCTAAATCTGAGACTTTAGGTACCCCTGGGTCAGGGAGGAGAACGCCAGGCCCTGAGGGTACCCATGACTCGGCTGAAAAAGCATCATCCTAGGTAGAAGATTCTAGCACAGGCTCAACAGCCATAAATAGTGCACCATAAACGGTGGTTTGACCCCCTCACTCATTGCTTCTCTGCTGCTGGGTCCAAAGGAACCTCTTCCAGGATGGCTCCAGACCCCAGTGGCTGGCGGGAGCCGCGCCCAAGATCTCATTATTCCAACGGAGACGAGGGGAGCCTGCCTCCTGGGGAGACGGGGCCCGGCCTGTGAGCAGCAAGAAGAGAGCGTTGTCACCCTGCTCAGCCAGCCCGGTTCTCTGGCCAGGCTAATTGGAACACGGAATGGTTGGTTAACACGGTCTAATCCGCGGAGGCGGGCGCGCTGGGGTCTCTGGGGTGGGGGTACGGCGTGGGGGAGGGGGCGTCTCAGGGTATTGCCGAGGAGGGCCGGGCGTCTGGCCGAAAGGCTCTTTGGTTTTTTGCTGCTTGCTTTGCAAAATGATGTCTTAATCCAGCATCCGAAGACTTGGAGTCTGTTGGGCTGCTGTGTGTGGGTGTGTGCATGTGGGTGCACGTGTGTGTTTGTGCGTGTGCACACCGGGTGCCCGGCCACGGCACCAGGCAGAACACTAAGGGGGTGGAGAGAGAGGGCGCAGCGGAATCACACCTAAAGGCACAAGGCAGTGGTCTAATTTCGAGAACGCAAACAAAGACAACTCTTTTCCCATGACTGGCTCACCCAGCCCCTATTAACGCTAATTAGGAGGGCTGGGAATTCCCTATAACTTCATAATTACTGTTAACAGACTTCACGGGGGCCGTGGAGGAAATGGAACACCCCTTCCCGTTTTCATAGCCAAGGTGTCAATGGTTCAGCTGGCCACCGTGTCCCCCTGTCCCAGACACAAGGCTCCGGCATTCCCCCCGGGGGCCCCAGACACCCAGACCGTCCAGGAGCAAAGTCTAACAGAAGTGGGGGGCCAGGGCTCCCTCGTGGGGGCTGTTTAAACTGCGTCTCATAGGTGACGTCAGCCTGGGTAAGGCCTCTGGGGAAAAGTCGCTGGCGCTGGGGTTTGGGAGGAACGAGGCAGGAATCCGAGGACCAAGTTTGGCCTTGGACCTGGAGGTCAAGGAGTGAATAGACTGCCCCACGCCGATGTTGACCCGCTGCTGCCAGCTCAGGTCACCTGTCCCGGGCACCCACCCAGGCCCTGCCCGTCCCCCTCTCAGCCCCCTGTCCTTAAAAGGAACCATATCTTAAAGGTGGTGGCGACGTGCTGGCAAGACCACAGCAGTGACTTCAAGGTGTCGTGAGGCCCCCTCCCTAGCCTGCCACACCCTGCAGCCAGACGTCTTAGGAAACCACAGTTAAGCCATTAAAAGGACCCCTCAGCTGCTTGGCGGCAGGATGGCCACTTTTGCCAGCTGCCAGGCGAGGGGATTTCCCAGAAGCAGAGGTGCTGGCTCTTCTCACAAACCTCATTCATGCTCACAAAGACCCTCCCGCTGCAGGCGCTGTGCCGCGCGAGGGGCCGTGGGGAGCAGGTGCCGGGGTGCCTCGCCTGTCCGCCTGTGCGGGTCCCTGCCCCGCCCCCACCCCGTGCCATCGTCCCATCCCCCACACCCAGGAGCCACTGTCTGTCTGTCCGGGGCTTGGGGCCTGGCTCTGCTTCCAGGCTACAGTTCTTTGTTCTTTCCCTGTCTGCCCAGAATCTGAGATTCTCATATATTAGGGAGATTAAAGGCCGCTTTCTTAATCATATTAAAAAGGACTGAAATGGTATCAAATACCTATTGATGCCATTGATGATTTTCCTTTTATTCTTTATAGTCATGTGATTTTTTTTTTCTTTTAAGGAATATGTATTATTCCTAGCATTAAAACAAATCACTGTGAAAGAGACACGGAAACCCCACACTCTGAAGCTGCTGGGTCTCTGCAGGTATCGCAACCTGGGTCTGGGGTACTTTTTCTCCCGATGTCTGCCCAGAGAACTTCTTCTCACCCTTCAAGGCCCGGCCTGATGTCTCCTCAGCCGTGAAGCCTTCCCTGATTTCTCCAGCACCAGCGGAGGTCCCTTCTGCTTATTTCTGAGACGTTCACTGAGATGAGACGACGAAGCCCAGTGTGGGGGAGGGCAGGGGCCTCCCAGCTAGGTCACGGGTGAAGGCTGCACCAGAACCCAGAAGGGCTCCTTTCAGAGCATTGGGGGAGGGGGAGGTACCCGACTTGATTTTCCAATTCCCCTTCCCTCCCTGGAGCCAGAGCCTGCCCTGTCGGAGAGACAGCCTTGACCTCTGCCTTTGTTCTCCTGGAGAATGAGCCAGGGCGCTCTTCCCGCAGCCTCCAGGGGCCCAAATCAGTGAAGCGCGGGGTGAGGACCAGAGAATGGTCTGCTTGTTGTTCCACAAAGGGGAGCGGGGACAGGAAGCATCAGGGCCTTGCCTCCTGCTCTGGACCCCGAGGCCGTGTCTGAATGGTCCCCCCACCCCCACCCCCGCCACCTCCACCAGGGCCTCCCTGCCCACCCGGATCCCGCCCCGAGCCCCTGCCTGGCTGGCTGGGGGCCAGGCTCACACAGGCCCAGGACTTCACCGCCTTCCGTCTGAATCTCAGCTTTGCCGCTGAAAATAAAGCTGGGATTCCACCTGAGGCTTATTTTCCCAGAAACACTACTATTTCCTAAAACAAGCTACCACGTACTAAGCCCTGCTGGGAACGGGGGCCCTAGTTAGGTATTTTATGTAGATACCGCGGCTCATCTTCAAGACTCTGAGGCACCTATGGGCACTCCCATTTTACAGGTGGAAAACTGAGGCTCAGGGGAAATGAAGCCACTCCCCCAAGGTCAAGAGCTTGAAAGTGACTGGGCTGGGACGTGAGTCTGGATCGATGTGGGGGTCAGTAAGCCCGACTCCCAAGGTAGTTATACGGATTGGAGGAGATAATTGCGCAGGCCAACTGCTCCACAGATAATAACACGCTGCACATTACAGCTTCTCATTTTCCTTTCATAATGAGAGCAGGCGCTGTGGGGAACCAGGCTGCGGAACCAGCCGGGCCGACGGCGGGCAGGGAGGCGAGGCATCCGGGGACCCGGCAGGAGATAGCAGACCCCTGGCAGCCCCAGGGCCCAGACTTGCTCCCAGACAGAGAATACTGTTTGAGAGTAAATATTATTTTTCCCTCCAGCTTAATCCAGTCCAAGCTTATCTTTCCCACAGAAAACCTCCCAGCCCAGAGAAAGTTAAGCCCTTTGCTGCTTTCCTAATTGCAGGCTTGGAGCTTGGTTTGGGGACACAGGTGCTCTGGAAAAGGCCGATAAGTGTCTGGTATTTGGCAGTGGCATCAGAGAGGCTGGCTCTGGGCTGGGCTGGGAGGCTTTCCAGGCCCATGCTGGGCTGGGGGTCCACGGGGGAGAATGTCAGCCAGGCCACGGAGGCTGGTTCCAAGGCTCCCCCTTCTGTATGGGGCTCGTGACCTCAGCCACAGGGCAGATCTAGCTACAGTGGGGGTGGAGGAACGAATCCTGCCCTCCTGTTTTGTTTTTTCTTTTTATTTTTCAGGGCTGCACATGCGGTATATGGAAGTTCCTGGTCCAGGGGTGGAACTGCAGCTATAGCTGCCGGCCTACGCCACAGCCCCACAGCAATGGCCAGATCTGAGCTGCATCTGCGACCTACGCTGCAGCTTGCGGCAACGCTGGATCCTTAAAACCCACTGAGCGAGGCCAGGGATCGAACCCGCATCCTCATGGATACTAATCAGGTTCTTAACCTGCTGAGTCACAACGGGCGCTCCCCACCCTCCTATCTGATGCTGACTTCCGCTTGGCTGGAAAAGCCAAATGGGTCAGTGGGCCACCAGACCCCTCCCTGTCTCCCAGTTATGACATCTATGTCTCTCCTGCCTCTGAGATGTGGGCAGAACCGGTTCTTGTTCATACTGAGGCCCTGACACCCTCCACCACTAGTTTCTCTAAAAAAGAGCCCCTGGAGGGGAGAGGTCCAGTCTGCGGAAGGTTGGGGATCCTCAAATAGATCAAGGAGTCAGCCTGGGTGGAACCCGGCCAGGCCAATCCTAGACCTGAAGGGCAAACGATGTCCCCCCTCCCCATCCCCAGGTGCCAAGGGTCCAACTAGTTCTCCAGCTGGTTTCCATCTCACCATCTTCCTCTTTCTCCCCCGAGTGTTTCTAGAAGGATATCTGGGAAGAGATGTGATGAGCGTGCAGGCTCTGCAATCAAGGCAGACCTGGGTAGGAATGCTTGCTCGGCTCTCGTCACGTGACCTGGGGCAACTTAGCTGCCTTCTCTGTGCCTCAGTCTGTCTGTCTGTAAAGTGGGATCACCACACCACCATCTCATAGCGTTGTAGGGAGGACTACATGAGACCGGGGTGTAAACTCTCAGCCCAGTGCTGACAAAGGCCGTTCTCATGTTGGCTCTTCCTGGGGTCAAAAAAGGGAGGATTTGCTCAGAGGCAAAGGCACCAAGACCATGAGGCCAGCTGGGCCTCTCCCCTTAAGAACCACCCTCTTCCCCACACCCGGGGTAGCTGGCGGCTGCCTCTGGTTGAGGGTGGCGGGATGGGGGGTAGAACTAGCATTGGTTGAGAAACTATCGTGTGTCCTACACTGAGCTAGGCCCCTCCCCTTTTTACAGATGAGGACACCGAGGTCCCGTGGAATGAAGGAGTTTGCCCAGGAGCTCACGGTGCCCACGGATGAAGCAGGAGTGTGTCCTCATGCTTTCATACAGGGCTCTCCCCTTCCCCATTCGGCTCCCGGAGCTCCTGTGAAACACGAGTGTCATCCTTATTCTGCAAGTCCTGGGTTGGGGGCCAGATTAGTCCCCCAGCTAACCTGGAGCTGTGAGAGGGGCTGGGATGTGATCTGCGAGGGCTCGGATCAGAGGAATCCCTGGAGGAGCTAATGCTGGTGTCTGGACCTGGAGGCATGCCGAACAGCTGCAACCTCTGGGCCCTGCGCGATGCACCTGCTCCGAGGGCTCTGAGGAGCGGTACCTCCGTATCCAGGCAACAAGTGCATCATCGGTCCTCTCCGGGTCACAGGCCTGCAAGTCAGGACAGCGCTCCCTGCAGACCTCCCTGAGGTGGTTCATTTTCGGCTTCCCAGAAGGAAATAAACCCTAAGGAATCCAGACTCCTTGGCTTCCCCAGCCTTCTGGAGGCAGAGGGCTTCCAGCCACATGTCCTTAGACTATTCCGCCTGCTTAAGACTTGCAAATGCACCTGCAAGTACAGTCCCTTCCATGCTGTTTTCTTTTTCCCCCGATCAAAGACTTTGTCTTCTAGGAGTCTGCATAGTCTCCTTTCTGCGGCCATAAAGAATAGGGCTGCGGGATCTTGCAGACGCCTGCAATCCCCCGGGGATGGCAGAATCCTCAGGGTTCAAAACGGCTAGAACCCTCAGAAGCTGCTGCAGTGCTCTTGGAAGTGTCCAGATCCCTGGGCTGTCATAGTGTGCCAGGATCACGCAGGTCCCCTGCATGCCAGAAGAAACTCTGGGCCACGTATAATTCTCTGAATCAGCATGGAACCCCCAGGTTGCCCTGGATGCTGGGCTGCTCCAGGATGTCTAGGCCATGTAGGAACCCTGGATATCAGAGACCCTGGGCCACCGGAGAGCCCCTGTGCTGTCAGAGGCCCTCTGGAACCTCTCAGAATGGAAATTATCGGCTTATGAATGCTCCCAAAACTCACAACTCCACTCTCTCACTCCCAGCTCCTCCTTTAGGCTATCCTCCTACCTTCTCTCTGATCTCAGCTTAAATGTTTCTTCCTTCAGGAAGCCCTCCCTGGTGTCTCCCTGGGCCTTTCTAGGTGTCACAGCACAGATGTCACGAGTTCCATGACAGCCCCCTGGGTTCACCCCATTAGAGCATTTAGCACATGGTGCTGCCATTACCTGGCCATGGGCCTGTCTCCTCCACCAGACTCTGAGACAGCTGGAGGCAGGGGCTGAATTCCCAGCACATGGCCCTTAATGAATATGACTTGAATAAATAATGATATGCTATTAATGTATTAGGAACTCGATGGCTGTGTGACCTGCGGCAAGTCACTTCACCTCTCTGTGCCTCAGTTTCTTCATCTGCACGACGGGGATACTAAGAATATCTATCTCATAAGGTTGATGTGAAGCTTCGATCAATTATGTAAAGTACTTAGATGGAGCCTGGTATAGTAAGCATAATTTCAATAAACGCTGGGTGGGTTTTTTGTTTTTTTCAACCACCGCACCGGTGGCATATGGACATTCCCGGGCTAGGGGTCGAATAGGAGTTGCAGCAGCCGGCCTACGCTACAGCCATGGCAAAGCCGGATCCGAGCAACATCTGTGGCCTGTGCTGCAGCTTGCGGCAATGCCAGGTCCTTAACCCACTGAGGGAGGCCAGGGAATGAACCCACACACCGACTTTATGTCAGGTTCTTAACTCGTTGAGCCACAAAGGGAGCTCCTGGGTTTTTGGAGGTTTTTTTTTTAACCTTTTTTTTGGGGGGGGGGTGATAACATTTAAGATCTACTCTCTTAGCAGCTTACAAGTATACAATACAGAATGGTTAACTGCAGTTACTACTGTGCTGTAATTAGATATGTTGAACTTATGCATCTTAGAGCTGGGAGTTTGTATCCTGAGCAACATCTCTCCATTTTCCTGACCCCCCCCCAGTACCAATTTGCTATTTCCATAAGTTCAGCTCTGCTAGATCCCACCTATAAATGAGATTATATAGTCTTTGTCTTTCTGTCTGACTTGCTTCACTTAGCACAATGCTTTCAAGGTTCATCCACGTTATTGCCAATGGTGGGATTTCCCTTTTATGGCTAAACATAAATACCTTATATAAATACTCTTATTAAATGCATGTACTCATTAGATTTTCAAAGACTAAGACCTGCAGCAAGGACAGACAGATGTGGCCCTAAAAAGCAGAAAAAAAAAAGGCATCAGCAAACCCGGCACTGGGCGTGGTATTAGGATATGGAAGTTTCCTTCAGTCTCTGGGGCGGTAGGGAGCTATCTGACACGGGGTGTACTCAAGCAGATGTCAGAGAGTCTCGGTGTGGGATCGGGTACAGAGAATTTCTTTCTTGCACTGGAGTAAAGATCGCAGCCAGTGTCCTTGGGAGTTCGTCCAACTCTGAAAAAGCACGCTCAGGACTTGGCCTTCGCTGTGGCTATGGGAAGATGAGTATGTCTCTGAGTGAACAGAGTCTGCACCAGCTCCACCAGGCCACTGAGAAACACGAGGCCACACGTGGTGCTTGATTCCCTTTACACGCAATGTCCAGAAAAGGCCAAGTTTAAAGAGACAGAGAGTAGACTGGCCGCTGCCTGGGGCAGGGGTGGGAACGGGAACTGACGGCAAACAGGTAGCTGGTTTCTTCTAGGGGTGATGGAAATAGGCTAAAATTAGATCGCAGTGATGGCCGCCCAACTCTGTGAAGTTATTGCAAATCACTGAATCACACCCTTAAAGCAAGAGAATTTTACGGTGCGTAAATCGTTATCTCTTGTGAAGCTGTTAAAAGCAAAAGCAAAACAGCACTGCCACCCATAAAACAGGAGTCCAGAGGGGCCACTGGCATGGGTGAGGGTGATGCCCACGTCCTGCGGGAGGCATGGAAGTGGCAGACTGAGGTCAGAGGTCACCAGCCCAGAGGTCCCCGCCGGTCTCCTCCATCTGCGGCTTCACTCATTTTCCTTTGCTCTGTGAGATGCGAGGCAAAGGAACACAGGCACCGGCTGACTTCATTAAAAGCCTGAATTGAACCCCAGGCGACGCGAGGCGGTCGGATTCTGAGGACGAGTGAGAAGCCAGGGGAGGGGGTGGCAGGAGGAGGGGGTGCAGGAGACCATCCTCCCAGAAGCCTTTGGAGACCAGCGCTGGGTGGCAGCTCAGGGCATCTTGTGGCTTGGGGGTCTCTGAGTCAGGATCAAAGCCAAGGACTTGTCCTGGCCTTGTCTTTAAGGCTCTGGTGGGTCCACTCGAGGGAGGAGGGGCTGCTGTCAATCACGAGCTGAGCACCTACTAAGTGCCGGGGGGGGTTGGACATTTACCCTGATGATGTGACTGGCTGTGGGGCCTGCAGCTCAGCAGAGAAGCCCTGTCCGGGCACCAGGTCTATGCCCTGGGGAAAGATCTGACTTGCTCATGGTTGTTAAGATGTCTGGTTTAACAAGAGGTGGGTACTTATCAAACCCGTTACACTTGAAAGGAAACCAGAGCTCTGGAAGCGACATTGCTTGCCTGAGGCCACACGGTGGGAAAAAGTAAGCAGAAGTAAGATTTGAACCCAGGGCCTGTGCAAAGCAGGAGGATCACTTCCAGAGCAATCTGAACGAACACTGAACACTTCATTAGTAGTGAGGTTCCCATCACTAGAAGTATGTAAGCAGGAGTTCCCATCGTGGCGCAGCAGAAACGAATCTGACTAGGAACCATGAGGTTGCGGGTTTGATCCCTGGCTTTGCTCAGTGGGTTAAGGATCAGGCGTTGCCGTGAGCTGTGGTGGAAGTCGCAGACGCAGCTTGGATCCTCTGTTGCTGTGGCTGTGGTGTAGGCCAATTTGACCCCTAGCCTGGGAACCTCCATATGCCGCGGGTGCGGCCCTAAAAAGGAAAAAAAAAAGGAAGTATGTAAGCAGAGCCTTAATCAATACTTCTCAAGAAGTCAAAACAGATGACCATGACCCAGTCCAGCCAGCTGGTGAGGCCACAAATCCTTGCGATCATTTCCCTTGAGAGTTAAATCTGGACTCAGAATAAAGCAGGAATGCCTGAGCCATTATGAGGGAGGGGACCTAGTGGGCAGGGCCGGGCTGGCACCTCCTCGGCTGGAACCGCAGCTCCTCGGAGGGCTCGCCACACACACCACCACTGATTGCTGGTTGTGGCTAACGTGATACTGGGATACACACGGGCCAGGCTAGGGTGGGCACCAAAGGGCTCCATGCAACTGCACTTCAGCCTGAACCAGCCCCAGGAGTGGGTACCTAGGAAGCAGGGATGGCTGCCCCAAAGCTGCTGCCCAGTGGGTCAGTTGTGGCCCTGTCTGACCCTCCAGCCAGTGGCCTGTTTCCAACCTGCCCTATCTCTGCCCTGGGGTGTCACCTCACCTCCAGGTTCCAGCCACCCCAAGGATGCAAGATCCTGGCCGCGGTTTGCAAGTTCCTGCCTCAGTCCGGGGCTCATCACAGGATGAGCTCATCAGAGGCACCGTCCCAAACAAGAGCCCTGGGCCTGGGAGAGGCCCCGGCTCCCTCTCCTGCGCCTGCTTGGCCCCGGGAAGACAGTGAGGGAGGCTGGGGCCTCTCAAGGAGAAGGGGCCTATGAGAAGGGGGCAGGGCTGGGGGCCGCCCCTGCCACCTCCACTCCGCAGAGTTCCCCAAACCAGCACCGAGGTGGGGAGGCCGGGGACCCTCCTGAGCCTCATCGGTACCCACCTCAGGGCCCTTCCTGGCCCCTCCCAGCGCTCAGAGGGAATCTAGGATTGTGCTCTTATGCTTCGTGGTGCCACCACTCTGGACGCAGAACCCAGACATGCAGGGGGAACTTTAGTCTCCTTTACCCTGGAAACAGTAACTGCGGACTCTGGGGGTGGAAGACATGAAAGCACAGACTAACTGCAGTACGAGACAGTTACAGCATCCTTCCAAGCTCCTGAGAAAGGGACAAAGATGGCTACCTGGGCTCCAGCACTTCATCAGTGGGCTCCCCGGAGGAAATGTTCTAGAAACAGGGCGGGGCTCCTTCACGATCTAAGGTATCTCGGCCCCACAATACCTTCATCTCTCCATCCTCTGCAGGCTGGCTCAGCCCTGTCCTCCAGAAGACAGCCTGTCACCTGTTGCGGTCCAGGGGCCCTCTATGACCATCCATCCTCCCCAATGTCTTTCCTCTGCCCAGCCCCGCCCCCTACGGCTCCCCAGCACTCCTGGAGAAAAGCCCAAACTTGGAGCACAAGAAGCCTATTCATTATGCCCTCCCTCCCTCTACACACTCCTCTCACGCCACCCCAGCAGTATCACTTGCAGCTCCTCGAATTCCGTGGCTCTATCAGGCCCCAGGGACTTTGCACAGGCTGATCCCTCTGCCAGGAATCACTCCCCTCCCCCAAGTCACACACAGATTTCTTTGTGCACCTTTAAGTCATTCATAATCCGAGCCTTCCCAGCACCTCCTCCTCCCCCAGCATGGGCTCCTGCTCGCCTTCTCTCTGTGGCCGCATCACCGTGTATCGGACCCCAGCCTCCTGCCTGCTGTTCTTAAACTTGAGCTTGCATCAGAACCCTCTGGAAGGCAGGACAGGACACAGGCATGAAAGCCCAGGAACATGGGAGCTTGGGCTGCACCGAGCCCTGGGGCACTGCGACAGAGACAGGGCTTGGGCATGTGGCCAGACACGGTGTCCATGAGACTTTCACTCCAAGCTTGGCCTGAATATGGCACTTCAGGTCACTGCCCCCAGGACACCAGAGCCCTGAAGACTAGAGATCCTCAAAGCTCAGAGCCAGCCAGGGTCAAGGACACACAGGCTGCCCCTGGCTCTAATAGCATAGCCGGGGCACCAGCCTCCTCCCTTTTGCCTTAGATGGCAATTCCACACAACAGCCACCTGGACACTGCCCCTCCCATAAGGAGAAGAAAAGAAGCAACTTCCAGACTTGGGAAGCTCCATGTTTAAAGAGAATGTTGATGGAGAATGGGAGAGAGGCATTTGCTTTTTTTTTTTTTTTCCTTTTTAGGGCCACACACGCGGCATATGGAGGTTCCCAGGCTAAGGGTCAAATCCGAGGTACAGGCGCTGGCCTACACCACAGCCACAGCAACACGGGATCCGAGCCGCATCTGTGACCTACACCACAGCTCACGGCAACGCCGGATCCTTAACCCACTGAGCAAGGCCAGGGATCGAACCTGTGTCCTCATGAAGACTAAGTCGGGTTCTTAACCCACTGAGCTGCAATGGGAACGCCAACACCTTGGGTCGGGGCTAGAAGAGCGTGTGTGACAGTGAAAACCCTATAATCTGTCCATCTGTCCAACCACCCGTCAGCCCCCAGCTGAAGCCCTGGGGCGCCTGGCTCTGTGCTGGACGCTGGGGAAGAGAGGGCGTGATGCCCTCAGCCAGGAAAGGACCAGGTAAGCACAAGGCAGGGAGCCCTCAGCACCTTCCAATCTGCCCGCTTTGCATCCTCCAGGAAGATCGCAAGCCCTCTGCAGTTCAGGACACCAACACCTCAAAGACAGTTGAGGATTCAGTCCCATGGAGTTATGGAAATGCAAATATAACTAATAATAACAGCAAGAGCACTCGTGCTATCATAAAGAATCACCTCTAGCAGGCACACTCTTATTAAATGTTATCCCATTTAGTTATTTCACTCAAACTTCCCATCAGTCTTGTGAGATACAGAGTATTATCACTCCCAACACACAGATGAGAAAACTGAGGCTCAGAGGGCCAAGGCTGTACTACAAGTGGAGTGGGAATCTGCACCCAGGTCTGACTCAGAATGAAAGTTTAAAGCTGGAGGGGGCCTCACCCCTCATTTGGCAAACGACAAGCTACAGCCCAGGGAAGCTGAGGCCATCGTAGCAAGTCGAGAGGTGTTGCTGAAGGAACAGGATGGGAGTGGAGAGGCTGGCCTGTTCTTTTCGTGGACTGGGGCACATCCCTAACCGGGTTTGCGTGTAGATCTCTAACCGTGGCCTCTTTTCCCTCTCCAGGACCCGTCACCAGCTGCATCTTAATCTCTAAGTCCTAGCGGGGGGGGACCAAATCCTTCTGTCACCTCTGCAGCATCAGTCATAATTAGGGGCTTTAAAAAATGGTGTGGAGGAGTTCCCGTCGTGGCTCAGTGGCTAACAAATCCAACTATGAACCATGAGGTTGCGGGTTCGATCCCTGGCCTTGCTCAGTGGGTTAAGGATCCGGCGTTGCCGTGAGCTGTGGTGTAGGTTGCAGACGCGGCTCGGATCCCGCGTTGCTGTGGCTGTGGCGAAGGCCGGTGGCTGTAGCTCCTGTTAGACCCCTAGCCTGGGAACCTCCACATGCCACGGGTGCAGCTCTACATAAGAAAGGCAAAAAGACAAAAAAAAAATGGTGTGGAAAAATAATTAAGTGACAAACAGCCACCAAGTCCAACTATGGCTCGGCATTGAATGGGACCCTGGATGAGGGGTTGGGGGCCGGAAATCCAGAGGAAGGATGCTGCCCTCAGTGGATCTCATAGAGGAGACAGCGGGGATCCCCAAGGGCCAGGACCTTTCAGCTTTGGCCACTCGCAATTCCCAGCAAAGAAACAGTGGCTGGCACACAGGGGGAGCTCAGAGCCCCCTGTGTGCTGAAGAAATGAATTAATACACACTGACCCAAGAGCAGTGAGCACTCCATATAAGGGAGGTGGTTCAGTGAGTCAGAGCTGCAGAATTCACAGGAGAGAGAGAGAGAGGCGCACGGGTGCAGGGCTAGGAGGTTTGTGGTCGACCGAAATCAACAAAGGACAGATCTTAAAAAGCACTTGGCCACAGTTGCCTGGGAGGCAGCATCGTACACGGTGGTTTGCCATCTCTTTTTCTGCAGAGCAATCTCTTTTTTTTCAAGTGAAATCATACACCGCACCCCAAATGCAGAACAGAACTTTCACAGTGGACATCAGCCGGGGCTACAGGGCTGGCTTGCAAACCCCGGGCGCCCTGGGGCCCCTCCAGCTCGACCAGTGACGGCCTCTTCTCTTTCCCCTCCTCTCCGAGAGGCCCGGGGAAGGTGGCGGCTGAGGGGAGGGCTGCGGGCCCCGCTCTGGGCCGTCAGAGGCCAGATCTTCCGGGAGGCCGTTTAGGGCAAACAAACACTAAAGTGGCGCAAGAACTTTCCTCAGCGATGAGGGGTTGGGGTTGAGGGATGGAAAGAAAGCAAAAGGCCCTCCCAGTAAGTGACGGGAAACCCAAAGCAGCCAGACGTGGGATGGCGGAGATAGTGGGGTGGCCGCTGAGGAGCGCAGGGGCTCAACGTGGGACAGGTTTGCTGTGACAATCCTTTTGATAAGCAAAGCGTCATCTGTAGATACATAGTGGCATGTGTGTGTGTGTAAATCAGACGTTCAGATATCAGATCCACTGACACGAGGCAGAGGTGTCAGAGAGAGGCCATCCCTGTGCTATAAGCCACAGGAAGGACTTGTTTAGGACAAGTCAGTCCCCAGCCCCCGCCCCGGCAGCAATCGGGAGCACCTGCTGTTTTGTCTGCTCAGCATTCCTTCCTCCTCCTTCTGCAAATAGCACCTGGGTTTGGCCTTTGGGGTACCAGCCCTCGCACACTTTCAGGCTGACTCCTCCCACCCGTGACACTCCACCTGCCCCAATCACAGCCCGCTCAACACTGACCTGGTCTGGTCAGTAAGCATAGTCTCCTCCCAGTTTCAATGATTGGTCAGAGGTGGTCATGTGAGCCAAGGCCAGCCAATAAGCTTCAACTCTGGGACTTCTATAGGAACTCTTGGGGAAATAAAAAGAGCTCTGCTTCCACGGATTTGCAATGAGCAGGATGTTAACCTGGAGCTGCCGGCCACTGCCCCACTGCCCCACAGGAAGTGCTTGCTGGGGACTGAAGCCCGCAAGGAGAGAAGGAGAAGGCACGGATATGAGCATCATTTGAGCCTTAGACATTAATAAACAGGCCTCAAATTGCCACTATATTGGAAACCAATAAAAAAGAAATAGTCTCTCTTCTTGCTTTATCAGGTCTGAGTTGAGCGTTGGCTCCCAAATGATGCAGCATCTGACCTCAGTTCAGCCTTGGCCTGGCCTCTCATCACCCCTCCCCAACTCCCACCATGTCTCCCCTATAACCAGCCTTCACTTCTGGCCCATCATTGGTTCTTGCTGACCTGGGCAACAGCTCTAGCCTTCCCCTCGGACCCAAGGACCGGGCACAAGCCAGCAGCCTGCCGGGCTCACCTGTACCCTGGCCTTCACAGCTGTCTGGACCCTCCTAGGGTTGTGTTCTGTCTGATCTAGTGAGACCCTTCCAACCTGGCCTCAAACCCACTCCCTCCCTCTTTGTCCTGCACACTGAACTGCTGGGAGAAATGGATACTGCACAGGGAACGGGGCCCAGGAATCCAGCCACTCCTGAGCTTTGGGCGGGCTGGGAAGAGTCACCCCACGGCTTTGGTCCATGGCCTCAGAGACTGCCATGGGCAGAGGCTTTGGGGTGGGACTCGAGAGTCTTGGACTCAGTTGTCAAGCAGACGAGGAAAGTTCCTGGACCTCTTATCCACTGAATCGCCTTGGACAAGCCCATGCCTTAAATCCCAGGATCCTCAGCTTCAGACTGGGCAACATAATACTACACGCCCGACAGAAGCACAAAAATCTACAAAAGCGACAGCACCAATTGGTGGCGAGGAGGTGGCGCAAAAGGAACTCTCCCTTGTTGCTGGTGGGGATGCAAAATGGTGCAGCCACTCTGGGAGACAGCTTGGCAGTTCCTTAAAAAGCTAAGTATATTCTTACCATATAATTCAGCAATCGCGCTCCTAAATATTTACCCAACTGATGAAAAACTTATGTCCACACAAAAACCTGCACGTGAATGTTTATAGCAGCTTTGTTCATAATCACCCCAAACTGGAAATAACCAAGATTTCCTTCAGTAGATGAAAGAATAAACAAACTGAGGTACCTCCCTTGGAATATTATTTAGCGATAAAAAAGAATGAGCTGTCAAGCCATGAGGAGATACAGAGGAACTTTAAATGCATATGACTAAGTAAAGGAAGCCAGTTTGAAAAGGCTACCTATTATACAATTCCAATTATATGACATTCTGGCACAGGCAAAAAAGAAAGGAGACAGTAAAAAGATCACGGCTTGCTCTAGGTGGGGAAGGGAGTGAGGATGCAAAAAAAAGGAAGGGATCATCTATCCGGTGAGGCAGAGGGTCCCCCAGGATCCATTTCCCCTCCTTTCTTCATAATAGAATTACAATTGGGCAGATGGGCCCCCCAGAATAAAGAGTAACTCCCAGGATCCCTTGCAGCTAGGTGTGCACGTGATCACATTCTGGCCAAGGGGGCGGGACAGGAAGTGATGTGCGCACCCTCTTAAAGGAAGGTACGTCCTCTCCCTTTCTGATTTCCCCTTCCTCGCCGACCAGAATGGAGAGACGGTCATGGGCCACCACGGATCACGTAGACAAGAGATGGTCAGAGCCGCCAGACGAAAGGAACTTAGGCTCCTCATATTTTAGTGTCAAAGAATCCACTTGGCTCAGAATTTTTTTTTTTTGTCTTTTTGCCTTATGTAGGGCCGCACCCGCGGCATGTGGAGGTTCCCAGGTTAGGGGTCTAACAGGAGCTGTAGCTGCCGGCCTTCACCACAGCCACAGCAACGCGGGATCCGAGCCACGTCTGCAAACTTCACCACAGCTCACGGCAACGCCGGATCGTTAACCCACTGAGCAAGGCCAGGGATCAAACCCGCAACCTCATGGTTCTTAGTCAGATTCGTTAACCACTGAGCCACGATGGAAACTCCCAGAATTTTATTAAGAGAAAAATCAAACTACCTCTTGTTTAAGGAACATCATTTAGAATTTTTGTCACATACAACTAAATGGTTATCCTGACAAATGAAGGACCTCAAGGATTGTCTTTATGATTCTACATCATACAGGTAAACTATCTTCCCTCATTCATTCATTCATTCATTCAACAAATAATGGCCAGTTTACTCTGCTGGGATCTGCGGGTTCAACTAAGAACAAGACAGACAAACCCCTGTCCTCTGGAGACCACATTCTAGCGCAGGATGTAGGCTCTCAACACAAGGATGAATTCATTACAGAGCGTCCTGAGTGCTGGAGGACTCTAAGTAACAACTAAGGCTTATCACGTTCTGAGCTTACGACGTGTCCTGTTCTAAACCCTTTTTGGTTATGACTTTATTTCATCTTCACCAAAAACCCCAGAGGGGGTTGCTGGTACTTCGTCATTTGACCCAGAGGAAGCCAAGTCACAGAAAGGTTGAAGAAACTGCCCAAGGTCACACGGCTGGTAACTGGTGGCTCAGGATTTGAACCCAGGTCTATTGGACTTTAAAGCCTTCATCACTGTGCTCTCATGCTAACAAAGGGAATAAAGCAGGACACTGTGATAGAGTGCTGCTATTAGCAACCACAAAACAACAGAGGCAGCATAAAACCCCATGTCAAACAGCCTGAACTTCCATACCTGGGTAGCCGGCGTTGAGAAGTCTGGAGAAAGATTGTGCCCACGTTGTTAGAAGTTCAGATTCAAAGCATTCACGTTGCTTTGATGACGTGACAAAGGTCTGGTCCCTGCAAGCTTGGGGCTGTCCAGCAGATGCCCACCTGTCAGAGAAAAGAAGAACCAGCCATGACTGCCTAGTTGGGTGGGGGTGATCCCATCAGCTCACGGGGTTCGGCTTGAGGTCTCCTCTTTTTGTCTGAAATGCACTCCAGGCCCGGAGGACAGTGTGTGAAGGGGCAGCTGGCAGGAGCCCAGGCTTATGTGTCAGGACTGGGGAACCATCCTCCAGGTCCAGGCTGAACTTGCCTTTGCCTGCAAGCAATTCCAAGACACAGAGATATTCATATGCTGTGTGTGTACGTCCTGAAAAAAAATACAGAAGTGTCACGCCCACTGTGTCTAGCACGGTGCCCTCTGCAGAGCCCTTTGCAGAGCAGGAGGCTTGACAAGTGTTTACTGATTTGCTTTGATGCGAAACCTAATTTTATACGTCTGGGTGAGTGGGAGGAAACTCCGAGAGTTCAAGTGCATGGACAAAGAGATTCTTCCTCACGGGAAAACGCATTCCTGGGATGCTCCACCCAGCCAGACCCGTGGCCTCAGTCACCACTGAGGAGATGGACACCCAGAGAGGGGCGGTGACCCACCCAAAGTCACAGAGCAAGTCGGTGGCAGAGTGAGCCCCCGGCCCCGGGTCTTTCCTGACCTACAAGCGCCTGGGCCGGGCGCTCTCCCTGGGGCCACCCCCTCCTTTGTCAAGGTCAGACTCACAGCCCTGGAGCAGCTGGGCACAGGGCTGGAGCCTGCAGCCTGCCTGTCAGTTGGACTCTGGTCACAGGCCCGAGGAGAGGAATTGTCTCCAGTGTTCAAGCCTGGACAAGGTGCAGGAGGCGGTGCCCACAGTGGTCGGGAGCCTGGGCTTGGGGGCAGGCGGGCTTTGGCCACTCGCTAGGGCGGCCTCTTTCTAGGAGTGCGACCCTGGGAAAATCAGGTGTCTTCTCGGAGCGTCAGTCTCCTCGTCTGTGAGTCTGGAACACTAACGACATCTCTCGTTGAGGACTGCAAGGGGTGACAACGACTCTTATAGGTCTGTGAAGACACAGCTGAGGATCTGGCTCATCGCAGTCACTCCATAAATGTTAGAGAGGCGACACAGGGGAGGGTGTTGTGAGTGCAGCAGGGGGAGCTGGAGCGCCGGAATGGGAGCTGTCTTGTGTCCTCGGTAAATCTTTAGACAAAAATCTCTCAATTCCACAGTGATCCGATCCCTCTGCTCCCACCTTCCATCCCCGCCTCGGCCCTGCTCAACCGGCAGGCCGGCGTGGGGCCCCAGCCCGGCCCACCTGCCTCCCCCTCCCGGCTCTGACCTGCCCACGGGATCCCCACCCCAGCCCACATTTCACCAGCCAGCAGAATGCAAATGTCATTAGCACGCGCAAGCTGGTGAGCTAATGTCACCAGACGGCAGCCAGCGCGCGAGGCCTGGGGAGGGGTGGGGGGCGGGGGGCGAATTTCCCCAGAGGGGTGGCATTCTAGGCTTTTTCCAATCCTGGTACAATGAAGAAATAAATAATTGACTGCAGGAAAGAGGTGACCACGGAGACCACCGTAGCAGCATGCTACGGGGCTGTGCCTTTCTCATGGGCTCAGCTCGGCCTGCAGTGGCTTCAGCCGGCATCTGGATCTAGCATCTCCCACCCCCCCCACCACACACCCTTGATAAAGAGGCTCATCCTGGGCTCCCACAGCCTCCACCTTTCATTTATACCGCAGCCCACATTCTGGCAGACCTGCCAGGAGAAGCAAACCACCCCCTTAATCAATAACCCAGCGGTGGAGTTCCCATCGTGGCTCAGCAGAAACAAATTTGGCTAGCATCTCTGAGGACTCAGCTTCGATCAGTGGGTTAAGGATCTGGCGTTGCCGTGAGCTGTGGTGTAGGTCGCAGACATGGCTCAGATCCCGTGTTGCTGTGGTGCAGGCTGGCAGCTATAGCTCCGATTCAACCCCTAGCCTGGGAGATTCCATATGCCACGGGTGTGGCCCTAAAAAAAAGAAAAGACGCACAAAAAAAAAACCCAGTGGCAGTGGGGGGGTTTCTCTCCCAGGAGGAGGTGGCAGCAGTGAACCCCACGGATCCCAGGCTGGGTTCCAGCCCCCGCCTGGCACTACCGTGCTGTGCACACTCGGGCACATCCTCCCTTTCACGGGGTCTTGGCTTCTCCACCAGTGAAATGGGGCGTCTGACACACCCGCAGTCCCAACAGTCTCTTGGGGTCACTCCGAATCTTAACCCACAGTCAAAGATGCCGAGGGCAGGCTCTCTCTCTTCTAATGTCCTGCCGACACCAGCCCTGACGTCATCAGGCTTCCTGGGGGAGGGGGCAGGTGCGTGTGTGTCCAGACAAGAGCGGGGCGCTGTGGGCGGGGGGCCGGGAGGACGAAGGCATGGAGATGATGCAGCAGCGGGATCTGGAACCAAGACCGCCCATGGGGTGAAGCGGGATACAGGATGGAAGAGTCCCGCGGTCAGAGCTTTCCCCATTTAATCCCAACAGTGTTAACGTTCCCATTTTGTGGATGAGAAACTGAGGCTCAGAGAGGTTAAGTCAGTCAGTAGAAGCATGGCTGTGAAATAGCACGGATTGGATTTGAACCCCAGAGTTGACTGAGGAGCAGAGGCTCTTGATTGCCGTGGGAAGCCCCTGTTCTAGACTGATTAAAATAGAAGAGGTAGAGAAATTCGGGAGGGTTTGTATCATGAACGCATGTAAGTGAGCTCCCCTCTTACTGGAGGGAGGGCGACGCCCGTGTCCGCGTGGCAGGGGTGGGGACTTCAGTGTGTGAACGCGTGCACATTGTAAATGTGGGTGGGTCACTGTGGAGCTGAAGCTGCTGCCGAGAGTCCAGGCCCAGAAATGCTGAGTGGCGAGGACCTGGCCAAGTGGCTGACGGGGCTGGGGAGTGGGCCGACGGGCGGTCCTGGCCATCTCGCGGCAGCCCAGGAAGCCCTGCTCCAGGGGCTGTGAGCTGGGCTTATGCTCATGGGTCCTACAGCGTGGACCTGGCCTGCATCACCCGTCCCCAGGTCCCACACTCCCCTGGCTGCTGCCCAGGAGAGCGGCTCGTCCCACCCTCCGCCCCTTCCTTGGCTCGGTCTCTCCCGTGGTCCCTCCGGCTGCCCACCCCGAGCCAGGGACAGATCCTGCAGATAGAGCCCAGCATACACAAGGGGCTTGTGCCAGCGGGCTGGGAAGCCAGCAGTGAGTGCCTCCTGCCCCCACTAAGGACCAGTCAGACCTGAATTCTAGCCCCAGTCCCACCACTAGCCACTGGCTGTGTGATGGGGGCAGGCAACCCACCTCTCTAGGCCTCAGTGAAACCTCATAGTGCTGCCAAGATGACTGGCAGGGAAAGACATGCAAACAATAAGATGCTGGGCTCACAGACAGGGCTGGGGTTCTAAGTTAAGCCAGGAAGTAGTGGAGTTCCCCAGAGAGCCTTCTCTAGGGATCCAGCCAATGCCTTTAAGTAATCCCCCAGGCCCTCCCCTGGGCCTCAGCGTCTCTATCTGTAAGTGGAAGGTCCTCAAGCTTAGAGAGAGTGGTGCTCAGCCTTTGACGTCCAGTCTTCTTCACGATGATTTGCTGTTAACACCACTGCTGGATTTCATTTGCCATAAACCAGAAGCCCATTTATGCAGCAGAAGTAGAAGGAACAGGGCCCAGGACCGGTAGGTTTTGATGAAAAGAGAGAGCAAAAGGGTTTCATGTTCTCAGTCACAGAGTCACTGACGGAGAAGGAATATGACATTCTAAGGAAGACAGAAGGAAGCGCGTGGGCACGGAGGGAGGCAGAGACGGTGGAAGTTGATAGAACTTGGACAAACTCTCTCCCCATGCTGGCACTGTGCTGGCCCTGAATGCCACAGAGAAGACACAAGGAGTGCCATTTCCTGGAGTCTCAAGGAACAGGAACATTCACTCATTCGATGAGCATTAATTGAACCCCTGCTGTGTACTGGGGAATCCGAGGTTGCCAGGAATGGGTGAAGGCAACTATGCCTTCAAAGGGACTCCTTTTACAGGGGAAAGTGACCAGGGCCCTGTCTCCATAGTTCAGGTGGCTTAGGGGGCCTCATCACATTGCTTTCAGCTCAGAGAAGGAAGAAGCCCCTTCCTTCCTGGGCCCCATGGAAGGCTTCCTGAAGGAGGAGGCAGATTGAATGTATGGCAATGAGAAGGAAAGGCATGGAGGTGCCTGTGCATGTGAGGTAGGTATTCGGGACCAGGAGGCAGGGCTGCCCGTAGGGACAGAACAGGAAATGAAACAGGAAGGAGCTGGATGATTAAGGTCCTTGAATGCCAAGCCAAGGATTATGAACTCTATCCATAGGCAATAGGGAGCCACAGAAGATCATAGAGTAGAGATGCACTTCAAGTGGTTGAAAAGCAGCAACGGAGCAAGAGGAAACAGATGATGAGAACATGGGAGACGGGTAGAGCCTAGTGGTGTGGGTGGAGGGTGGATAAAGGGATGAAGGAGGGAAGGGGGTAAAGAGACTGGCAGGCTGGGGGCAGGGAACATGGAAGTGGGAGGAAAGATAATGACTGGATTTAGACATGTTGGGTTTGCAACCCCGCTCTGGCACTGTCACCAAATGTGGCTCAGGTATGTCATTTTACTACTCTGAGCTGCAGTTTCCACCACTATAAAGTAAAAAATATAAAGCCTGGAAGTTCCTATTGTGGTTCGGCAGTAATGAACCTGACTAGTAACCATGAGGATGCGGGTTGATCCCTGGCCTCCCTCAGTGGGTTGAGGATCTGGCATTGCTGTGAGCTGTGGTGTAGGTCACAAACGCGGCTCATATCTGGCGTGGCTGTGGATGTGGCATAAGCTGGCAGCTGCAGCTCTAATTCGACCCCTAGCCTGGGAACTTCTATTTGTCGCAAGTACAGCCCTAAAAAGGAGAAAAAAAAAAAAAATATATATATATATATAAAGCCACTTTAAAGAGATGCAAGATTCAAGCAAATAATGTATGAGAAGCACTCTGAACGCAATAAGTGATTGTTGGATGCTTGCTGCCTAAAGCGTAAGCATTTATTGCTTTTATTAATTACCGGCGACCTTCCTCTATTACAAGTGAGGACACTGAAGTTCAAGGTCAAATGAGTGTCTGGAACTGGCAGTGCTGGGCCTTAAATCACAGAAGCAAGTTATGAGCAAATAAACGTGGGATGACTCAGAGAAGAGTCGATTTTAAAATATTGCTAAAGAAAAGTGCTGTTTTATGACTTTTGCACCATGTGCTTATTAAACCCAAGCTATAAATGTGAACTAATAAGTAAAATGAGTTAAGTTAATGAAAAAAAATCAACCTTCCGGACGGATCCATATTACCTAAAGGCAGTCCATAAACATAAACATAAAATTTTAAAATACAAGAATGAATTGCAATGCCCAGCAGCTCAAGGAATCTGCAATGTCTCTGTCTGAAAAATAAAAGCTATTGATTTCAGCTTGGGTTCTCATTGCTCAGGACTAAGCCTTTGAGAAGTCATAAAGGAAGGAATTATTTCCAATTGTTTACTCACTGAGGATCATATGTATTGAATTTAAATTGTCTCTGATTCCTAATTAGTACAAACCAAATTAGAACCTGAGTACGGCAGATCTGGAAAGGCCCTTGGAGACCTGTAAGCTCGGTTTTCTTTGTTTTATAGACCTGGAACCCAAGGGACAGAGAAGGAGAGCTGGTTGCCCAAGATCACACAGCAAGAAGGGGGAGGATCCAAGCTGGAAGCAAGTTTCCAGGCACCCAGGTCGGCAACCTGCTCAGTTCGCTGCAGCGTCTGGGATCAGATCACTGAATCCAGTCTTCGTTGGATGTGCAGGGGTATCGCCTGGCCCTTAGCCCTAGTCGCTCTCACAGCAAGGACTTTCTCTAGCTCTGGGGAAAAGTGATCTGCCTGAGAAAGGACCCTCAAAGCCCATCAGTCCAAGCTGATAGCTAAGTGGCTTCTAAGAAGCCCTAGCACACTGCCGCCTAGGAAACCCTTGAGTCCTGGTGCCCACCCCACTTGCCCACGGCCCAGCTGGGAAGGACAGACCCACGGGGGGCACCTGGGCTTCTCTTCTGAGAGGGGCTACAGGCTGGCCCAGCCCAGACGAGGTCAGTTCCTCCCTGTGTTCCACGGGGGCTGGGGGCACAAGGGCCTCATTGTATGTTGGGGAGGGGAGGGGAGGGGTCTCTCAGCGCAGCCAGGTTCTGTCTCGCACACCCATGCCCACCCCACGGCGACGAAGGAGCTTTGCACGTGGCACAGGCACGCATGCGTGCAGGCTCACGTGTATGTTCTGCTCCAGCCTCCACTCCATTACGAAGCAGATGTTTAATTACTACCTGAGTGTTATTAATCAACACGATTAATACACAACCCACACCACATAATTAGTTTGCAATTACGCCGAAACGAAATATTTTATTGCCGAGGGTTTTCTAATTACCTGGCCTTGCCGAAGGACAGGTAAAACGGGCAGCGATTTTTCTTCTTTGCTTTCCTTCCCTTTCTCCCTCCCCTGCCCTCTCATTAATCTTCTCTCCCCACCGCACAGGACTGGGGGCCCAGGCGGGCTGCAGACCTCCTCCCGAAGGGGCCACTTCTGCACTCAAGGTCGGTTTTAATGTGACCCTAAGTCACCCCAGTCCTCTCCTCTCAGCTCTCTGGCTTGGACATGCACGTCCTTTCCAGAAATGAAGCCAGCCTCCTGCAGGGCTGCAGATGGAGAGGCAGCGGCTGGAAGGGGTCACCTGGGGCCGCGCTGCAGGCGGCTGCCTGAGGTTGGATCCTGGCTCTTCCAGCTACGGACTAGGTGATCCGTGTCACGTGACCCGTGCCTCAGTTTCCCCAGGTGCCAGATGGAGATGGTAGCAGTAATGACCTCGAGGGTTTCTTCTGAGTATTTAATATGATAGAAAGCAGAAAAAGCACTCAGCACAGGGCCTGCCCCAAGTAAGGCTCTAGGAATACCTGTTATAACTATTCCTGCTATTATTTACCCAGAAATGGCCCCTCCAGGAATCCTCCAATCATAGAGTCTCCCGTCTGGTTTTTGGATTCCACTCTCCATCCCTCAGATAGACAGCTCAGTCCCATCCTCCCGGTATATCTCCTTATATCGACCCCGCCCCTTAACATGCCGCCTCCGTGGCCCCTCTTCCCTGATTAGCTTTCACCTTCTCTCACCTGGTCCACAGCCACTGGCCTCCACACAGTCTCCCTGGTGCCCCTCCACCCCGCATTTCATCCTTCACTGGGCAGAGAGATAGATGGTCAGGGAGCGGACCTGGGACCGTCCACTCCTGTTCAGCAGCCTTCTGTAGCTCCCCATTGCCTGTGCACAAGGTCCACCTCTCCCTGCTGGAAGAACTCTCATGCCCCCAATTTCACCTTCATTTCTTTTTTTGAAATCCCGCCTTCATCATTCTTTTTGTCTGTTTTTAGGCCCACACCTGCAGCATATGGAGGTTCCCAGGCTAGGGGTCTAATCAGAGATATAGCTGCTGGTCTACGCCACAGCCACAGCCACACCAGATCCCAGCCGTGTCTGTGACCTATACCACAGCTCACAGCAATGCCGGATCCTTAGCCCACTGAGCGAGACCAGGGATCGAACCTGCATCCCCACGGATACTAATTGGGTTGGTAAGCTGAGCCATGCCAGGAACTCCCCATCATTTGTGTTTGATGATGAATGAATGAACGACTGTTCTGCTAGATTCGAGAGGCATCCACACCCACCAAGGCGAGATATCCCAGAGCATTTTATGAGTCTGCATAGCTCCATAGACTCAGGGTTTATCCTGGAACTTGGGGTTCATCCCTCGCTGTTTATTTCCAGACCAGCTTGTTTCCCTCCCTTTGCCCAGGACAAAAATCTTCCCCAAACCAGCTGCATTTAAGAATGACCCATCTTTCAGGGCACAGACACCACAGGTCCAGCTGAGCAAAGACACTGTATAAGGACTCTCAGATGCAGGGGTCAGTGTGTGGTCTGCCTAAGAGGTGAGCATAAGAGACCCGGTGATAAACCCCAGACGGCACCGGCTGGAGAGAGCCAAGGTTGCGGATGTGCTTGTGTGCGCACATGTACACGGTGTGTTCACACAAGTAGGGTCAATGTAGCTACTTCTGCATGTGACCTAACTCCTTCAGCTACAAAATATCAAGGCGTGTGAGTCACTCATTTACTCAATAAACAGAAAATCTCGGGCTCTGAAGTCAGACTGCTGGCGTTAGAGTCCTCTCTCTACCTCTGATGGCTGTGTGACATTGGGAAAATCCCCGAACTTCTATGAGCCTCAGTTTGTTTTTTTTTTAATTAAAAAAATTTTTTTTTCAGCTGCACCTGCGGCACATGGAAGTTCCCAAGAACCTCAGTTCTTAATTGTAAAACGGGGCTGATCATAGTTCCCACCGAGAGCGTTCTTGGGAGGATGTAACCCACACTGTGGTCAGTGCCTATCACATAGGAAGAGCCAGACCAATGTTAGCTATTTTGTCACTATTATTATTAATCAGAATGAATAAAGACTGGGGACACAGAAGCAGAATGCGGCATACAGTACTAAACCAACGGGTGGAAAAGTCCCTGCAAAAACATTAAAACAAGGTGATAAGGTGATATTTGTTTGTCATTTGTGTATTCATTCAGCAAACACTCCCTGAGCGCCGGCTGTATGAATTGCTGTGTTAGGAGCTGCGGGAGAGCAGAAGGACTCTGTGTCTTCGCAGTGAGGCTGAGAAGAAGACACAGTTCATGAGCAGCTGGGAGAGGGCTGAGGCTGGCGAATGTCCTAAAGCACTCACTGCTGTCCCCTCAAAGCCTGAAATCGCCTGTCACCCCCTGGGGCTAGCTGAATGGATGACGGCACTGCTGAAGATGCAGGACCAAAAACTAAATATAGAACTACCGTATGACCCAGCAACCCCACTCCTGGGCATATATCCGGACAAAACTACCATTCAAAAATATACATGAACCTGTATGTTCACAGCAGCACTGTTCCCAATAGCCAAGACATGGAAACAATCTAAATGTCCATCAAAAGATGAACAGATTAAGAAGATGTGGTACATATACACAGTGGAATACTACTCAGTCGGGAAAAATGAAATAATGCCATTTGCAGCAACATGGATGCAACTAGAGATTCTCATACTAAGTGAAGTAAGTCGGAAAGAGAAAGACAGATACCGTATGATATTACTTATATGTGGAATCTAAAATATGGCACAAATGAAACTATTTACAGAACAGAAACAGACTCACAGACATGGAGAACAGACTTGTCGTTGCCGAGAGGGATGGGGGATAGTATGGGATAGATTTGGAGTTCGGAGTTAGTAGATGCAAACTGTGACATTTAGATGGATGGGGAATGAGGTCCTACCGTACAGCATAGGGAACTATAGCCAGTCTCTTAGGACAGACCATGATGGGGGATGATATGAGAAAAAGAATGTACACACACACACACACACACACACACACACACACACGAATGGGTCACTTTGCTATACAGCAGAAATTGGCACAACATTGTAAATCAACTACACTTAAAAACCAAAGACGTGGAAGTTAGTTCCTAGATGAGTATGCTCAAGTCCAAGGAGAAGGGGGAAAAGGTAGCCAGGTGGAGGGCACAGCCAAGGCAATGGCTCAGGGGCCTTGGCCTGCACGAAGGGAGAGGGAACAGCAAGCAGGCGTGCTCTGGCAGAGGTGTGAAAGCAGAGAGGAAAGGGAGGTGGCGGGTCACCAGTGCTAAGACAGGGCTTGGGACAATGGGGAACCAAAGGAAATTCCGGGAGGGGTGATGAGGCCCCATCAGGGGCAATGGCTCAGGGGCCTTGGCCTGCACGAAGGGAGAGGGAACAGCAAGCAGGCGTGCTCTGGCAGAGGTGTGAAAGCAGAGAGGAAAGGGAGGTGGCGGGTCACCAGTGCTAAGACAGGGCTTGGGACAATGGGGAACCAAAGGAAATTCCGGGAGGGGTGATGAGGCCCCATCAGGTCCTGGGTTTTCCTGCTTGGTTGGGAGCTCAAGGCTCGGTCTCTGGAGCTCTGAAGCCCCCTCCCAGGAAGCATTTCCAGGGGACACTGCTTCTCTTTCTCTTGCCTGGATTTATCTAAAGCTCCCTGCTCATCCACAGCGCGAGGGCTCCAGCCACCATCCTCCTCAGGCGCAGTACTAATCCAGATGACAAACAGGAAGCTGGACTTTCCAGGTAGACACAGGGAGGGGCACACAAAGCCAGGATGCTGTTCTCACTCAGAGCCAGGCAGGCTCCCTGCTGGCCCGCATGTGCACCCAGGCTGTACAAGTGGAGGTGATCAAGCAGAGAAATTTCCACACACACACACACACATGTGCATGCACACACACATGCAAGCACAGCAAAGTGTGGTGTTGGATTAAAGCAATAAGGTCAAAAGATCAAAAACGCTAACCAAAAGGTGGCAACGTCTGCTCTAGTCAGCTCTGGGACAGCCTTGCACCCTGGGCAGGTCACGCGCCCTCTCTGGGCCCCTACTTTCTCCTGTACAACAGGAAGAGGGCTAAGTCCCCACAGACGGGCAAAAGTGAGGTGACGAGGGACATGAGAAGCCTGGGTCCCCAAGATGAAAGGCCCTGTACCTGGGAGAAAGCCGGCTGGGCGCCGACAGAAACAAGAACTGCGAGTTCCTGCAGCTTCATGCTGGGTGAGGCTGAAATCAAGCACCGGGCCCACCGTTCACTATGAGACTTTGGGCACCTTATGTGAACCCCTCTAGGCCTCAGTTTTCTCACCTGTAAAGTGGGGATAATGACACTTCTTATTTATAGAGTTAAATGAGAAGACACAAGGTCACTGCCCAGCATGGTGTCTGGGCCATGTAAGGTTCAGTAGTGGAAGCTCTTATTAGTGTTACAATTATACCTCCTCCACATCTGGGGAACACCCTCACCCCTGGCAGCCCCGCCCTGAAGGGGGCTTTCCTGACCACACTTCAGCCACACGCAGATACAGCCTTGGACTTGACATCAGTTTTCTGGACAAACAGTGGGGAAAGGAACCTGGCGTGAGGGCTTCCAATCTCCCCTGAAGTGTATCTTTTTTAAAATAAGGGGGGACGTATCACTTGCTAAATAACAACGCCAATACATCAGTCATGTGGGGACAAACATCTCCGGGGAAATCCCAGGCCTTGGCTGAGCCCAGGGCTAAAGGCTCGGGCTGTGTTTCTCATTCCTGGAGGAAGCGAGCCAAGAACAATGACATTCTCCTCTGCTGGCCCTGGGGACAGGGGTTACTAGCGATCACTAGCCTGGCTCCCCGTCTGCAGGGGGGTAGGTACTCAGGAAGGCCGGGTGGGGCAGGAGAGACACATCCTGGGATGGTCCCCACGCAGATGGGGAGAGCAGGATGCCTGATTCCACCGCCCAGCAGGTGCTGAAGCCCTCCTGTGCACCAGCCTCCAGGGAGCCGCTGTCCACGTGGCATCCGATGCGTCCTCCTGCGGACCCTATACAGGAGGGGGGTCTCTAAACAGAGACCCAAGGAGGTCGATGGTTCTAGTAAGTGGTAGGAAGGGACTTCACACCTAAGTCTGGCAGGTGCCACAGCCGCTGTTTCTCTCCTCATTCCGAAGGAAGGGATTACGAGGTGTGTATGTTTCCTGGACGGTGCCCGCCTCCCCCAGCCTTGCAGGGCTGGCTGCGGAAGTCTCCTCTGGGGGATCGTGGCTCCGGCTGTTTGGACGCCCCGGAGGCCACACCCCTGTCCCCACCCCCAGGCATAGCTCATAGCCCCCAACAGAGGATGCTGGACACAAACTCCACGATGTCATTCACGCTCCGGAGCTCCTGGGGTCTGGCCGAGGCCAGAGGGCTCTTGAAGCCCGTCCTCGCCCAGCTTCGTCCTTTGGCCTCATCCTGCTCCCGTCACTGGTCCTGAGAAGCCTCCCTCAAGAATTCACGCGCACAACCATCTCCGCTCAAGTGCTGCTTTGAGAGAAGCCAACCTAAGACATGATGGAGACAGACACGGTGCCTGCCATCTCGGGAGTCAGTGCCCAGCAGGAGACAAAGCTGAGACTCAGAGTGTTTGACACGGTTCCTTCAACCATGACCTCTGCCCCCACCCCCGCCCATCCCAGATCTAACATCCAGAGCTTATGGACACGCTGTGCCACCCCCCTCCCCTCCTGATATCACTGAACACCAGCAACAATCCGGCCAAGAGGGTTTGCTAGCTCCCCTTTCTGCAGATGAAGAAGCTGAGGCTCAGAGAGATTAAAATTTGCCCAAGGTCACTTGCAATGTCGACATCGCTGCCCTTGGATCTGACCTCAGCTCTGCCCGATTGCTGGGTCCCAGTGCCCGGCTTCCACTAGCAAAGGGGACCTGAATTCAGCTTCAGAGATTGAGGGCGGGGCTGCCCAGTGGTTAGAGTCATGCCCAGGGAAAGCTCACTGCCAGGGGTGGGGGGGGTAGGGAGGGGAATGGGGGAGGGAGGGGGAGCGGGGGAGTGGCTCAGGGACCACAGCCGGGGGGAGGCAGCCCCGAAAGAAGAGAGGGAGTGAGCAGTGAGGCTTTCCCAGTGCCACTCTGGCCTCTCCCGCATCTCTAGCCTGGGGGGGCGCTCCCTCTCAAATGATTTTCACTGACCTGGCACTTTCCCAGCCCCCCTCTCCCGATTCCTGTCATGTCACAGACCCATGCAGCTCAACCAGGCAGGTAACAGGCAGAGAATGGGAATTTTTACCTGTTAATTTGCTTTCTGAACCCCTGCTGCTTGCCAAGCCTGAACAGCTCTGCAGCACTGAAAGGGGAGGGGGGAGCGGGCCAAGCAGCACACGGGGGAAAATTACACCGCCCGGCAGTCGCTGGGGGGCTCCTGGTGTGAATGCGACAGCCAGCCCTCTGGGTGAGGGCGGTACGTGGGGGGCCTGGGAAGGCTTGCCTCCCTGGATCCAGAAGCAGGAAGGGGGCCTGGTTCCCCGACCACCAGGCACCTGCTCACCCTGCCCTACTCTTGGCGAGGAAGGGACAGAACGCCTCAAACAGCCCCCTCCTCAGGGGCAGAGCAAGCCCAGCCAGGCACAGGTGACCCCTGCCCCCTCAGCCTTCCCACCCACAAACTTCAGGCCCTGGAACAGGCCCTCTCCCAATGAGTCCTTACAAACCTGGGCACTGAACTTCAAGTAATGCTCAAAAACCCCTTCCTGGAGTTCCCGTCGTGGCGCAGTGGTTAACGAATCCGACTAGGAACCATGAGGTTGTGGGTTCGATCCCTGCCCTTGCTCAGTGGGTTAACGGTCCGGCGTTGCCGTGAGCTGTGGTGTAGGTTGCAGACGCGGCTCGGATCCTGCGTTGCTGTGGCTGTGGCGCAGGCCAGTGGCCACAGCTCCGATTAGACCCCTAGC
>PVHT021183666.1:6825413-6863906 GCA_004024745.2 Catagonus wagneri
ATCTGTACCTGGACGCTCATAGCAGCACTATTCACAGTAGCCAAATGTCCATCGATATTTGGACAGATAGACAAAGGTAATATATCCACTCAGTGGAATATTATTTACTCAGAAAAAAGGAAGGGCATACCGACACATGCTATAAGATGGATAAACTCCAAAACATGCTGAGTGCAAGAAGCCAGGTACCAAAGGCCACTACTGCATGATTCCGCTTAGATAAAAATCTCTAGCATAGGTAAACACATTTAGATAGAAAGCAAATGAGTGGTTGCCAGGAGCTGTTGGGGAGGGGGACCTTGATATGTGCAGGGTTTTCTTTTGGGGTGAAGAAAACATTCTGACATAGAAGTGGTGGTTGTACAAGGAGGCAAATGTACTAAATGCCACTGAATCGTTACTTTAAAATGGCTAATTTTATGTTATGTGACTTTCAGCTCAACTCCTTAAAAAAGCTGGGCAAAGAGTGAGGGGAGGCAACGGAGTTCACAGAAGGTCAAGATTGGGCGGGGAGGGAAGGCCAGGTTCACACTGGGGTCTGGCGGACTTTGGGGCGTGCCCTTGGCCACCGCCCTGCTGCCTGCTCTGTGCTCTCGTGCCTCAGCCAGCAAGGCCCCCTCTCCCCACTTCCGCTCTCAAAATCCTAACCATTTTCAAGGGCCTCAGTTAAAAGCCACCCCCTCCCTGAAGCCTTCCCCGATGTCCTCAGAGCTCTTTCCACTTGGAGCTCCCTGCCCGGGGCCGGTTTTGCCTCCCCCTCGCTGCCCCCCAGCCTGAGCGGGTCGTCACACTCACTGGGTCCTTGTGAGGGTGAGGTCACATGAATGCCCTTGGCTTTCTCGGCTCTGGGCTTGGCATGCAGTGAGCGTGCCATCAGTGGTGCTTGTTAACAGCGCTGGGCTCGCTCCTGAGGGCTGGAACCTGCTGGCTCATCTCCGCCTCCCCGGCACAGGCCCTGCTCCCAGCAGAAGTCCTCAAACCATTGTGGAAGGCAAGAGGAGAGGCAGACAAATTCTTGGACCGGCAGGCACTTTCCTACCTGTTTTCCTGCTGGGCAGGAAGCCTGTCTTGGTTCACAGTTTAGAATAAATACAACTCCATTTCCTCTCGGCCGGGCTGGCCCCAGCACGCACACACCCAAAGCCGGCTGTTTCTGTTACGTGTCTGGGGATTCTTGGACCAGCCAGGCCCCGACTGAGTCGCAGTGTTTTGCGCCACGAGGCACCTCCAGCTCCCGGTTCAGCAGATCGGGAAAAAAAAATCAGAAGTTCTGGCCTCCGTAAAAGTCTCCTGAACATGATCTCTAATAACCGTTGCCCTGCTTCCCTCACTGGCTTAACTGAGGAATATGCAATAAGATATTCATCGTGGAAGTACTTTACAAGCGAAAGGAATTACATACATTTAAAGTATTGGCATTAAGAATAATCCCAAACACCAGACAGTGCCAAGCTTTTCAAGACGCTTTTGGAAGCTCTCTTGAATCTGCAATGGACTGTGTAAAGAGGCCAAGAAATTCAGTTCGAACCAAACAAGGTGGCCAAATTTGGAAGCCCTCACTCCAGGGAAGGCAAAGAGACATGCGCGTCGCTGATCTTTCTCTCTACTTGGCTGCTGATGGTCAGACAGGTTAAGGATGGGGTGAGGGTGCGGGTGGGGGGATCGTTACCTCTCCACGGACATCCGAAGCAGACAGGGAGCTTTGGGACCAGAGAAATCCAGCCCAGCCACTAGCCAACCCTGACATGCTGGGCCTCTTCCTTTAATCGCTTATTGTCAGGTGGTGTGGGGGTGTGAGGAGAGGGAGAGTGATAATGCCTAACTCCCTGTGTGATGATGGGCCTCAGGTAAGCTGAGCTAGTCAGACGGGCAGAGCACCTGGACTGGCACAAAGGAAACCCCCACCAAATATTTATTCTCTTCCTTTTCCAACTATCCCCAGACACTATTAAGAGAGTAGAAAACAAACTGCAGAGTGAAAGACACATTTGCAATACATATGTATGACAAGGGCCTTGTATCCAGAATATGTAAAGAACACCTACAAATCAATAATAGGAAACCAACCCAGTTGAAACTGGGCAAAAGATGTGAAAAGATACTTTCCCAAAGAGGATACCCAAACAACCTAGAAGCATATGAATATGTGCTCAGCATCATTCATCATTCTCACCAGGGAAACACAAACAAAAACAGTGAGATACAGGGCCAGAAACTGTACAGAGGGCTAACACCAAGCATGGGTGAGGAGGTGGAGAGGCTAGAACATTTATACACTGCTGGCAGAACCATCAAATGGCACAACCATCCTCTTTGGCACTGTCTATTAAAGTTAAATCCGTGACAACTCAGCATTTTCCCTCCTTCTTGGTCACACATCCAAGAGGACTGCCTGCATATGCCCACAAAATGACATGAACTGCAATGCTTGTTGCAGCTTCATTCACAGGCATCAAGAGAAACAACTGGACGTCCATCCACAGAAGGATGGATAAATCGGTTTCTATAATATATATATATATATATATATATCAGTTTATATGTATATATATTAAATACACACACATACACACAAACACACACAATGGAATAATACACAGCAGTAAAACAAGAACAAAGTGCTGTCGTGTGCAACAACATCAAAGGATCAGAAAATCATTGTGTTGAACTAAACAAGCCAGGCTTGGAGGCTGTACGATTGAATCCATTTATACGAAGTTCAAGAGCTAGAACAGCAGCATGATGGTGACTGAAGCCAGAACGGTAGTTACCTGGGGGAGGAAGGGGGTGGGGAAAGGAAAGGATCAGCTAGGATGGGACACAGGAGAGCCTTCTGGGATGAAGGGATGGGAGTGTTCTATATTTTGATCTGCACACTTGGTACATTAAAAAAAAATGAGCTGTGCACAGGAGACGGAGGCACTTTACGGTGTATATATTATCCCTAAACAGGGTTTTATTTTAATTCCCAGAGGATCAGTTGGACCAAGCCATCTCTAAGGCCTGTGAGCCCTATCCTCTTATGATCCTCAGAGCCTAGAGAATGATCCTTAGCTTCTAGTGCTGCGATTCCGTGATCGTGTGCTCATTTTATTCTTTCCCTGCCCTCTCCCTTGCTGAGAGAGGCCCCTTCTCGTGCTCACCCTCTCTCCCTGACTTTGTGTAAGTCAGTCAGCTCCTCTGGCCTCATCACCCCATCTGCAGAGAGGGTCCCGCTGCCAGGACTCCCCTCCAAGAGGGGGAAAAACGGTCATGCACGGGAAACGCTCTGTGCATCACAGAGCAAAAATGCGAAGTGCATTCCCAGAATTGCTAGCAGATGTCTCTTTGCATGGGGTCAAGTACATCCAGGCAGAATTGCAGTTACTAAGGCGAGGGTGTGGTTTCAAATTCGAACTTGGCCTACATGTGTTTCTTTGGCGCGGAGGGAATCTAAGATGGTGGCCATGGGACAAAGGTCATCATGGGAATGGGGTGGCCACTGTTTGACCCGCTGGCCTGATCCCTCAGGTTACTGGGCTCATACCTGAAGGAGGCAGAGGCAGTGCGTGGCAGGGGCTTCTGCTGGCTTTTCCCAAGGCAGGAGCACCGAAGCTGCAATCTGGGGTCCTGGATTCGAGGGCTGCTTCTGCCCTGATGTGTTGTGTGACATCAGCCACCCACTTCCCACCTCCGGGGCCACAGTTTCCCCACTGCACTATAAAGGGGGGGTGGCTAGGCCATATTTAGAGACCCTTTCAGCTCTACCTGCTTATCAGCTAAGAAACCGCTTACTTCTTAAAGTCCAAATCACACCCCATCCCTTGAAACCTTATCTGTAACTCTTTTTTTTTCTTTTTAGGGCCATACCTGCGGCATGTGGAGGTTCCCAGGATAGGGGTCCAGTCAGAGCTGCAGCCACCGGCCTACACCACAGCCACAGCAACGTGGGATCCAAGCTGCATCTGCGATCTACACCACAGCTCACGGCAACACCGGATCCTTAACCCACTGAGCGAGGCCTGGGATTGAACCTGCGTCCTCATGGTTACTAGTCTGGTCTGCTACTGCTGAGTCACAATAGGAACTCCTCTATGGCTTCTTTAAAGTCCAAACCCATGACCGAATCCTCGTGGTCAGGTCCCTGCCAACCTCCCCATCCTTGGCTCACACCACTCCCTCATTTCTCACTAGGCCCCGACTGCAATGCTCTTCCCTCCATCCCTCAACACTCCTGCCCCAGGACCTTTGCACGTCTTGCCCTCTCAACCTGGAGCCCTTTCTCCGCAGTTCTGCATGGCCAGTTTTTCCCGTTTTAGGGCACCGGCACAGGGGCTGCCTCCTCAAAGGCCTTCCCTGACCAGATAGGGAGTCCTTCTTACTTAGGTTTTCTTTTTCCACCTTCATACCACTGATTACAATGTCATTAAGTGCTCCCGTTGTAGCTCAGTGGTAATGAACTAGACTAGTAGCCATGAGGACACGGGCTCGATCCCTGACTCTGCTCAGTGGGTTAACGATCTGGTGTTGCTATGACTGTGGTGTAGGCGGCAGCTGCAGCTCTAATTCGACCCCTAGCCTGGGAACCTCCGTGTGCCGCGGGTGCGGCCCTAAAAAGACAAACAAAACAACGTGCAGTCATTAGATGAATTCGTGGCTTCCTTATTCTCCGTCTTTGGCACTGGAGTGTAAGTTTCATGTAGGCAGCTACTGTGTCTGTCACCATTAAACCTTCTGACATACGCACAGTAGACAGTAAGTATCTGTGCCTTTTTCCGAACTCTCAAGCAACACTCCAGAGTTCTTGCCACCCCCAGAGGCCCATGTAAGAAGTTCTCAAAGAAAGAAAATGTCCAGGGATAGAGGAGCCAGCAGGTGCTGCGACAGTGCCAAGTTCTCTGCATCCTTGCATCCTTTAATTATTACAACCCTGGGAGATAAGATTAGTTGGGTAACTGAAGCTCAGAGCAGTGAGAGATGTGCCCATGGTCATGATGCCAAGAGCCCTGAGCTTGGAGGCAGATGGCTCTGTGCCACCTGCGGGCATGTGATCGCAACCCTCCAGGCTGTGCTTTTCCTGTCTGTAAATCGGGGCTAAGATCTCCTATCTGCACCGCAAGCCATGTCAGGATGAAGCGGGATCATGAAGGTATGATGCTTCGCACACCAGCAGGCAGCGTGCAGCTGCACTGATGTTGAAACAGAAACAGCCTGAGGTTGGCTTTGCCTGTCTGTGTCCGGCCCTCCAGGAGGCAGGCAAGGAGGGGAGAGAGCACCTTCTGGAGCCGGCCTACCCAGGAAGAATCCTGCTCCGTCCCAGAGCTGGAGGGACGTTACTTCACGCCTTTGAACTTGAGTCTTCTCCGTAAAATGAGAAGAATAATTCCCTCACCCCCAGGGCTGTTAGGAGCATTAAGCGAGGTCACCTCTGAAAAGGGCTTTATTCCTTCCAAAGTGCAATGTAGATGCTGCTTGTGTTTTGATGTCCCAGGGCTTGAGTTCTGATTGCATCGACCCTCCCCAAGGAGGGAGAAAGACACCTTCCCTGGTGAGCAGGGCAAGGACATTCAAAGCTGCCTCCCTGGCTCCCAGGTGACAACGCTGGCTCACCCCAACCAGTCCTCTTCTGCACTTAGCAGTCAGCGCTGCATCACCATCAGCCCCATTTTATAGGTGGGTAAACTGAGCCTAACCTTGCTCAAGACACTCGGGTCCTAGTGGTGAAATCTCCCCACGGATGGACGACTTGGCCAAGGCGGCACTTTCATTTCCTGCAGAACAAGCCTCAGGCTGACCTGGGACGCTGCTCGTTCCTGAGGTCGTCCTGCACTGGGGGAGGTCCTGGCCGCGGGCTCCGCTCTGCGAGGAGCCGAGCACAGCCACCCACCCTGAATGTGGCACCTGGGAGCGTCCAGAGAACGAGGACTTTCTGGCAGCAGGGTGGGAAGGGGACCCAGCTTTGGGTCCCAGGAAAGCCGTCCTGCCAGGGAGCCCTGGAGAATCAACACACACGGCCTCTCTGGGTGGAGAGTCACTGGCCCACCCTCCCCTCCGGCCAGGCCCCATTGGCCAAAGGCTCCCCTGACGCCTAAATGGCCCTTGAGCGTCTAGGGGCCTCACCCTGTCACCCCCTCCCCTACGCCCCCCCCACCCAGCGCATGCTCAGTTCTGATGATGACTATCTTGGCTCCAGAAAGCAATTAGACACGATTAGTGAAGCAGAGAGAAGGCAGGTGGTGGGAGGAGGAGTTGGCAGAGAGAGAGACCCCTGGGCAGAGACTCCAGGGGGTGGGGAGAGAGAGGGAAGGAGGGAGAGGAGGCAGACTGGGTGAGAGGGGAGAGCCGCAGAAGGATCTGGATTGGAGAGGCCTGCAAGGGAGCTGGAGAGAGATCCAAGTACGTGGGGCGGGGGGACGGGCCAGGGGCCCCAACAAGGGAAGGTCGGGCCTGAGAGGGAAACTCAAGAGAGGGAAACAGGTGGACACAGGCTCACTTGTTTGGTCTTGTCCCAGAGGGTATCTGGGAGGTGGCTTCTTTCAGGAGGCCAGGGAGGTGGCCTTTGGGGCCAGGAAAGCAGGGTCCAAGGCACAAATGCTCTGAGCCACAGGGTAGCTCCCCCATGGAGGTAAAATGAGCAGAAACGCATTTGTGTGTTCCCCACAATGCTCCCAGAAGCACTGTCTGTAATGGTCAAAAATAGCAGAAGCCACCTGCACCAGTCAGCTCTCCAGAGAAATAAAACCAGTATGAGTTTTACATATATATGTAATATACATGATATCACGTATTATGATAAATCTGTGTGTGTGTGTGTGTGTGTGTGTGTGTGTGTCAATGCTTTTAAGGAATTGGTTCGTGCTGTTGTCGGACTCAAGTCCCAAATCCACAAAGCAGGCCGATGGGCTGGAAACTCAGACAGCAGTCGATGCAGTCTTGAGACGGACTGCTGCAGGGCTGCGAAGAGCAGGAGCAGCGGGGCCAGGGCACTGGGGACACGAGGAGGGGCAGCCCAACAATCCTGGGCTCTGGGGCCAGAAGAAGGGGAGATGAGAGGCTCCTGCCTGGGACCCCTGGGAGAATGAGGATGCTGCAGAGATACAGACACCTCCAGGCACAGCGGTGTCTCAAGGAGGAGAGGATGGACTTGTTCCGAGCTTGTGCTTCAGCTGTCAAAGTGGAAAGAAGCAGCTTGGGGTGGGGAAGATGCTTTCCAAGATTTCCTGGTGTGGAAGTTGGGGGGTCTTGGATTGAGACATGGAAATGGAAGCTGGGTTGGGGAGGGACAGAGGCATAGAGGGGAATGAGGGGAAAAAGACGAAGAGAGGGGAACTGAGGATAAAAATGAAGCTTCTTCTTCATTGAAAGGAAAACTTATAAGAACCATCCGTCCGTTCATCCATCCACCCACCCATCCACCCACCCATCCATCCACCCACCCATCCATCCACAACATGGGCTCTACTAGGACATGTGCTGTATGGTGGGTGTACAGTCATTGGCAAGATGCAGAAACTGTGCTTATGAAAAGAGACTCAGAGGCAGGCTTCACGGGTTCGAATCCCACAAACTGGCCACTAAGGATGGATGCCAACATGGGTGAGTTAGTTAACCTCTCTGTGCCCGCATCCCTCGTGTGAAGAAGTGAGGATCACGATGCCTAGTTCATAAGGAAGGAAATCGAAAGAGTGACATGTGACATAGGTGAAGAGCTCAGACAGGGACCAGAATCTATCCAACTGAGTAAGGAGAGTGAGCCATTCCTTCCCCTGTTCTCGTCCCTGCCCTCTTTGATCAATGGCCCCTTACTGTTCCTTGGACAACCCAACCTGCTCTGCTCAGGCAGTCTGGGTGTCTGGGCACTGGGCTCCCTCTGCTCAAAATCTCTCTCTCTGTCTACTCTGCCCATGGGATACAAAAGTTCCCAGACCAGGGATCAAACCAGCGCCAAAGCAGTGACCTAACTCAAAGCAGTGACAATGACAATGCTGGATCCTTAACCCACTAGGCCACCAGGGAACTCCATAAGAACCTCTTATCATGGATCTTTGCTCAGGAGGCTCCTCATTTCATTCAGGGCTCTGCTCAAATGTCACCTTCTTCAAGAGGCCTTCCTAGACCACACCATCCTGGGCAGCTGCCCAACTCATCACTCCCTGAAGGAGAGCTCCAGAGAGATAGAGACTTTGTAGACTGTTTGTGCAGCATGGAGAATATCACCCAGTGCAGGCTGGACATCAACACACATTTGGGCAATAGCCAAGACATGCAAGCAACTTAAGTGTCCATCAGTAGGTGGATGGATAAAGAAGATGGGGGTCTATACATGCCATGGAATATTACTAAGCCATGAAAAAGAATAAACCATTGCCATTTGTGGCAACACAGATGGACCCAGAGATTATCACACTGAGTGAAGTAACTCAAAAACAAATACTATACGATATCACTTATATGTGGAAATAACACAAATCAACTCATTTACAAAACAGAAACAGACTCACAGACATAGAAAAGAAATTTATGGTTACCAAACGGGAAAGGGGGTTAGAAGGGATAAATGAGGAGTACGGGATTAACAGATACGCGCTACTATATATAAAATAGATAAACAACAAGGACTTACTGTATAGACCACGGAACTCTATTCAGTATCTTGTAATAACTTACAATGGAAAAGAATCTGAAGCCGTACACCTAAAACTAACACAATACTGCAAACCAACGCTAGTTAAATAAATGAACCAAAAATGACTCTGACACTCTGACGACCCAGACTTTTCTAGCAGGACCAGAGAGAGGTCAATGAGCTGTATGAACAAGCACAGTGATGGTTGGGTCTGGATTTGTGGGCTTGCTTGTCCCAAAGCCAAGTTCTGGGGTCCCTGGGGCTGGCAGAGGCCTGAGTGAAGGACCTTGAAAGCCATGAACAAAGAAATGCAACACCACTCATCAGCTCTAGCCCACCGTCAGGTCCTGACATCTGTTCTTTGGGCCCCGCATCTCCTGAGTCCAGCGCTCAGAGCACACATTATCTTTTCATCAGTTCCCGAGGTAGGAGAGAGCCTTTCAACAGGTCTGACTGGGCAGGACAGACTGGGATTTCCAGAGGGGTTTTCCTGCATTTCTGCTTCCCATATTCTAAGCCACAGTGGAAAACCAGCATCTGGTGAACCACGGCTCCACCGGCCTAGCACAGCGAGAACACAGCAGCATTAAAAAAAAAAAAAAAAAAGCTACGAGCAAATCAGCAGTATTTAACAGCTGGGGAGTTATTGTAGCTCAGCAGGTTAAGAACCCAACATAGTGTCCGTGAAGATGCAGGTTCAATCCCTGGCCTGGCTGAGTGGGTTAAGGATCCAGTGTCGCCACAAGCTGTGGCATAGGTCACAGATGTGGCTGGAAATCTGGTGCTGTCGTGGCTGTGGTGTAGGCCTCAGCTGCAGCTCCAATTCAGCCCCCAATCTGGAAACTTCCATATTCTGTAAGTGTGGCCATTAAAAAAGAAAAAAGCTAGGAAATACCTCTTTTAAAATACGAGTTTTTGACTTCTTTTTTTTTAATTTCAGAGGTCTGAAAATACCGGAGCTGAAAAGTAGCTTAGATGTAACTGAAAAGTAGATGGAATGTGTGTTGAATTTTCCTGCGGTCCCCACCACTACCTGGGGGCTCCCAGACAATCAAGTCATGGTTTAAATGCCCATTATCACTGAGCTTGCACTCTTGGTGTGTTCGTCACTCAATCTACTCACTTACTTGTGTTAGTTGTTCGGCCCACGTAAGAATGTGAGTGATTCCTGGTCTAAGCTCCCTTTGCCTCAGTTTCCTCACTTTTATTTTATTTTATTTTATTTTATTTTTTTGCCTTATCTAGAGCCACACCCGCGGCATGTGGCGGTTCCCAGGCTAGGGGTCTAACAGGAGCTGTAGCTGCAGGCCTTCGCCACAGCCACAGCAAAGCGGGATCCGAGCCGTGTCTGCAACCTACACCACAGCTCACGGCAACGCCGGATCCTTAACCCACTGAGAAAGGCTAGGGATTGAACCCGCAACCTCATGGTTCCTAGTTGGATTTGTTAACCACTGAGCCATGATGGGAACACCTCAGTTTCCTCACTTTTAAAGCATAGATGATTTTTCTAAAATCAGAGAAGATAAAGAACATGAATGTGGCCAGACTATGATTGGTGCCCACCTGATGCTCCACAGACATTTCCTCATCCCTTTCCTGTCCAGCTAAACTGGCCAGCCATTCATTCTCCAATCAGCAAATAAATACTGAGAACATCTTGATGTCAAGTGCCAGGTATGACCGTGGGATGCATGTGAGCAACAAATGGACTTGGCACTTGTCCACTATTATTAAATATATAATCCAGCAAATCAATCTGTAAATCCACTTTGAAATATGTGACACAAAGGCATTCAATAGCGTGGAATGAGAGAGAGGAGGAAGAAGGGCTCTGCAAGGAGGTGTATCTAAGCTGAACACCGAAGAATGAGAGGGGCCTGCCAGGTGCAGAGGCTGGACAAGTGTGTTACACAGAGGGAACAGCCTATGTGGGAATCCCTGAGAACAGAAAGGGCTTGCCCTGTTCTAGGAATTGAAATAAGGCTGGCGGGGATGGTCTGGGTGGGGAAGGTGAAGGGTGTGGGTGATGACTGGGGAGGAGGGTGGGGGCGGACCGTCACAGGAGAGGGGGTTTTATTCCAAGTGAAGTGAGAACACCGGGAGAGGCATGGTGGACCCAAACTGCCTTTTTCAAAAAGGTAGACAGGAGAAATGACATTATGCAGAGAGTAAAGTCGTGCGCTTTCCCTGGACTCCCAGAGCAACCCCCGCCCTCAACCCATGGCTGACTCAAGTGGTGCTGAGAACACGAGCACCTGTGTGTGTCCTGCCACAGGCCACCCCGACATTAAGAGGCAGACCCATGGCATAAGGGATTTGAGCTTTAGAGTCAGACGTTTCCACTGTAAATTCTGTCTCAAATTCCTGCTAGCTGTGTGACCTTGGGCAAATTACTTAACCACTCCGTGCATCAGTTTCTTCATCTCTACACCTAGTGAGCGGAGATGAGGCAAGGAAAGTCCTTAGCACAGCATCCGGCACACGGAAGCTTAGGTGCTAATACTGGTGCTTTGTGCAGGCGGCAGATGCAGGGATGATCTAAAGATGCCTGCAGTTCATGCACGGGTGGATGCAATTGTCCTTGCCTTGCCCTCTTCCGGGAAAGCCCTTCTCCCTGCTGCATCCTTCTAACTTTGGGATGTAAAGAGTGTTTTATATCCCCTCTCTCCCACCGTCTTTCCTCTAGCCTGTTAAGGGAGATGGTATCATCGTTCCATTTTAATGATGGGAAACGGAGGCTGGAGGAGCCCAAGCTCCCGGCCCAGGGCCCACGGCCAGAAAAAGAGCAGAGCGAGGGCACACGGCCCGATTTCCGAGGTCACCTCGCCCTGCATGTGCTGTAAGACACACTGAGAAAGTACCTGCCTCTAAACACACTGATGGAAAAACAAACCAGGCGGGGTCTCTGAGTGTAAACTGGGGAAGCTGAGAATCCACGGAATGGCCTTGTAAAAGAGTGCAGGCCCCACGTGAAACGGAAAGCACAGGCCACCCTCCCGGAGGCAATTCTATCAGGCTGAACCGGAAGACCGTCCAGAAACCTTTCAAGAGACAGGCAGACCCTGACTTAGGTCCGCCCGGAGGTCCCCCCACCGAAGGGGATTCCTCTCGGGCGCTTCAATCAGGTAAGACTAGCCTTGTCCTAAGAGGGGCTCAGCCTCTGCTGGTGCCTGAGAACCCTGCGGTAGAGCATCCAAAAGGCAGGGAGACTCAGTGAGAAGCGCGAGGGCCCAGCAGGCGCGCAGCCCTGGGCTCCCACCCCATTGCCCGTGTTCAGTGATGTGAACTTGGCCAGGAACTTAACCTGGCTGGGCCTCTGTCCCCACCATCTGTGAAATGGAGATAAAAGCCCTACCTCTTAGGCTGTCCTGAGGATTGAAGGATCACTGGGGCAATAATCTGTCAAAGCCCCCACAACAGTTTCTCGTACGTGGAAAGTGCTGGATAAACATCAGCCCCCTAATTCACTGCCTTCAAAGAGTCCTTCGGCTTGGAGTCAGATAGAGATCAAAAAGAGATCAAAATTCCACCTTTGACAGAGTTCCCTGGTGGCTCAATGGATTAAAGATCTGGTGTTGTCACTGCTATGGTTCAGTCCTTAGCCCGGGAACTTCCATATGCCACAGGCATGGTAAACAACAACAACAAAAACAACCAATAACAACAACAAACAAAAAACCCACTTGCGCTATCAGGAGGCATCAAGGGTGCCCGGGTCAGAAGAGCCCTGGCCTCCCAGCCAGGCGCTGACCAGTGCCCACCCCTGAAAGGCAGTGCTTTGCTTGGCTCTCAGCACCACTTCTGGCCCTTGGGTGTATTCCGCTGGTTGACCGGCCACACTGACCCGCGAGGATCAGTTTGGTGCCTGCCTAGGACCAGAGAAGGGTTTCCTGAGGACAGGCGTAGAGAGATGCTGATTTTGCTATTCCCAGCAACAGGCAAAGCCTTTGGCACCCGGCTGGTGCCCATAAACGTCCGAGGCATGAGCGAATGAATGAATGATGGCAGCGCCCCTGTGGAAGCATCAGATAGGCGGTCTGTCCCTGCTGAGGCCTCCCCTGAAATGGAATCATAATCTCAACAGTCACAGCACAATCAAAAGGGCACCGGCCCTGTATGCAACCGCAGGAAGCCCAGCCCTGTTTACACTGCAGCTGCTCTCTCTGGGGTGAGAAGAGCTGGCCTCGGAGTCCGAGGCACAGACCCGAGGGCCCTGGGCTTTATCTCCCTACTTTCTCCTTCCTCCCATTGTCCCTGCCTGGCTTCCCACAGCCCCAGGTCAAGGGCCTGGCTTTGTTTTCAGGTCACCGAGTGGTCCTAATGGTACAAGGCAGAGCAGAATGGCCCATTCCCCCCCTGGGGACACACATCCCTTTCCAGATCTTTCCCAGGGATGAGTACCTGCCTTCCCCCCCCAAACACGGGACTCCCCACACCCCCTATCCCTGCCCCCCTCCCTAACTGGCTGGTGGTCGGAGGCCCCCAAGATGCCAACTGGTAGCTGAAGTGGGGAATACGCTACCAGACACCACACAGAGGAAGTGGCCAGGGCCGGTCACTTAGAACACTAAATCATGGCAGCTCGGAGGGCATGGAATGGGGCCACTGCCCGGGCCCTCCCAGGCAGAGGGGGAAATACACAGAGAGGACTTGCAAAAACACTAGGAGCCTGTGGGTTTCTTGGAACTCAGCTGAACTCAAAGAAACTCAAAGGCCTTAACTCTAAACCTTCAACGGCAGTGGCGAGGCGGCTTTTCCAGTGAGAGAAGACCCAGAAAACAGGAGGTAGGGGTGGTGGGTGATGGACAGTGACAAGCCTTATCTTTTTAACTGATCTACGGCAGCTGACAGCTGAGCAGGACTGCGGTAGCTGTGAGAGAAGGGCAAGGAATAAGCCCCATTGATCCTGGGCTTCCAGTGAAAGCGGGAGAGACCCCAGTCCCAGTAGCTGACTTCTTCCTCCTCCTCCTCGTCCACCTCCTCCTCCTTCCCCTCCTCCAGCTGCTTGACTCCAAAGAGCTCCTCACCTCCCGGCAATATCAGTTCTACTCATGTTGCCCTTAAACCTGAGTCACGACCTTTTATTTCTGGTGCTGTAATGAAGGAGAGATGACTTGGACACGCACGGCAGCAGCTCCCATTTAGTGAGGGCGGCCGCTTGCCAGGAGTGTCCTGCTGATCCTCATAGCAACTCAGGAAGATTTTTACAATGGCTCAGAAAGTTTATGTCTTTTTTCTTCTCCCCCCCCCCCTTTTTTTGTGTGTGTGTCTTTTTAGGGCCACGCTCACAGCATGTGGAAGTTCCCAGGCTAGAGGTCAAATTGGAGCTGCAGCTGCCAGGCTACACCACAGCCAGAGCAAGTTGGGATTCAAGCTGCATCTGCGACCTACACCACAGCTCAGGGCAATGCCGGATCCTTAACCCACTGAGCAGAACAAGGGACTGAACCTACATCCTCATGGATCCTTGTCGGGTTCGTTACTGCTGAGACACGATGGGAGCACTCTGTCAGAAAGTTTAGAAAACTACCCAGTGCCATAGACCCAGGGGCTGAAAGATGAAATGCTCAAACCCAGTTCTGCCTGCTTAGGCCAAACCTCAGCCCCTATAATCCTCTTAACTTGGGCGGGCAGGACTTACTATACAGTTGGGGAAACTGAGGCTGAGATCAATGATTTATCTCATTTGCCCTCAGAAACAGGGCTTGGTCTTCATTTGGGGGTCTAACATTTTCTCTGTTAGATAGATTTGGTCTCCTCAGGCTGCTGGAAAGTGCTTCTCAGACAGCTGAAAGGGGTTGTGATGCCAGGCCCAAGAGGTTTGCTGTGCCCCCAAACACTCCATGGGCTGCCTAGTCAAAAACTACATTTCCCAGCCTCCTTTACACCTCTGTGGCCATGTGACTCGCTTCTGCCAATGGGAATGGGAGTATTGTGAGCCCTCCCAGGCCAACGTGAAGCAGATGAACCCTCTCCACTTTTTCTTCCTCCTCCCATGGGCACCTTGGAAGCCACATGCTGAAGGTGAAAGGAAATAGGGGCTCTAAACACTGCATGGAAATCTTCCCTCCCCTTTCATCCAACTGTTGCTGAGTGAGAAATAAATTTTCATTGTGTTAAGCTGCTGAAATTTAGGCTTTACCTCTTAACCAATACTCTAGTCTTGGGTTCTCATTCATTGCAACCATCTCATCTACAACCCGTGGCAACACCAAGGGCTCAGAGAGAAGTTTGTTTAATTCAGGAAGTATTTACTGAGCACTCCCTATACCGGGTCCTGTCTCACCACCATGTGAAAGCTCCCTGGCATCCCCATCACTTTACCTCCACTGCCATGTACAGCAATGACCCTCTCTTTCCTGCTGTTCACAGCCATACTTCTCACAGGAGTTGTCTACACCTCTCGTCACCGTTTCTACATCCTCCATTCCCTTCTCAACCCTCTCCAATCTGATCTCCATCCCAACCATCCTAAGAAACAGAATCAGCCAAAGTCATCCTTTCTCTATACCCATCATTGTTGAGAGTATCTTGACTTCTTGAACCCTCAATTCCTGCATTCGGCTCATTCCTAGAAATTTCTGCAGATATAGACGATGTTCTAGCCAACATTCGAAGAAAAGAAAGAGGAGGTAAAAAGAAACCATCTCTCCCTTGAGAAGATTTCAATCCAGGTAGGGTAGTAAACCCCCATTTTTCAGACAAGGAAAGTGATGCTCAGAAAAGTTAAGTGTCTAAAATAACAGAGCTGATTGGTGACCCTTGCCCATTGCCCCCAAACACTGGAATCACCTGAAAAAGGAGATGAATGAAGAAAATGTACCTCCTTCAATAAATTAAAACCTTAATATGAGCCTAACACAGAATTCCCAAATAGAAGCAAAGAAAACAAATAAACAATTTCAGGTTCATCTTCTCTTCTACTTTATTTTATTATCTGTAATGTTCTAATAAAAGTCAAGCACTCTTAAGCATCCCCAATGAGACTGAAGGCAATGTCTTGGTCTTGGTTTTAGCTCCATGCCAAAAAGCCCGTTACCGTATCGGTTAAAATTATTTAACTGATAGTTAAGTTATTCAAGGTCGCAGCCCCTCTCCTTGCTTGTTTCCCCTTGTGCATGATGAGAGGTCTAACTTGGATGGTCATTCAGGCTCACTGCAGTTCTGAACATCTGTGACTCTAGGATTTTCTCACTTGCTGATCAGACACTGAGAGCTGCTTCCATCCTGGCCGCCTGTCCCTACTGATAAATGAACATTATATTAAGTGCTTATCCAGTGTGTTACAAGATTGAAGTCATGTATCTTTCCTAACAACCCCATGAAGTAAGGGCTATTATCTTATAGATGAGGATACTGAGATGCAGCAAGTTTAATTTGCCCAGAGATGCACATCAAGTAAGTGGCCAAGCCAGGATTCGAACCCAAGCAGTCAAGCTCTCGAGGGCTATGTGGGCACATGCCACAGTCCCATCTATTCGTAAAAGTCTCTGCCCATAGCTCCCAAGGAGTGGACAGCAGATCACACAACCCTGCCCCCCCTGTCAGGGACCAGGGAGGACACCTGCACCCAGGGCAGCCCAGCCATTGACCTTGGGCAGCGTGAGACATGGCCTGGTGGGGAAGGCGTTCAGGCTCATGTAGGAAGGCTACGAGGGCACTGGCCATAAGACGGAAACCTCTAAGGACCAGGGTCCACTCAGCAGGGTCAGAGTCCAAATTAACAGACCCTATTAGTCAAAGTCAAGTGTGCACAGAGCCGCCCTATAAGGGGGCCTGACCAGAGCACAGAACTCTTCAGATGGCTTTTTGGCTCTAGGAGCTCAGAAGTGGCCCGGTTTTGGCCCTTGGATTTCCTTGAACTCTGAATGTGTTCTGATAGCAACCTCCCTTCAACGGTGCTGGTGCACGTGGCCCTCTGTCCCCCTCCATCCCAAGGAGCTGGCTGAAACCAGCACCTCTGAGCAAATCGGCTCCCTTTCTGTGTGTCAGACACCAGGTCTGGCTGCACCTTTACAAAATCAATACGCTCCTAAATAAGTAAGCCGTTGGCTCAGGCTCTGGACTTCTCTGTAATATAGAGATTTGCGCTGTCACAATATTTACTGTAATAGGATTTGACAAATAGAGCACTGGTGTGAGAGACCGTCTGTAGAAAAGGGGGAAAGACAGACAGAAAGAAGGTGATTTAAAAAAAAAAAAAACAAGCCCTTCTCAGCTCAAGAAAATGGAAAAAGCAGAGTGCATAACAGAGAGGAGAAAAGTCAATTAAATCATGATAATTACCTCTGCTGCCGTGCCCAAGAGCAGCATGAGCATCTATTAATTAGGATTTCCATGTTGACTGTGGCCGTTTGACTTCAACAAGGCTGCCAGTGGGCTCAGCAATAATGTTCTCCCGGAGAGCAAATGTGTGAAAATATTTTCACCCTGACAATTAGCAGTTTTAAAGAACCCAACACACACACACACACACACACACACATACACACACACACACACACACACACACTCAGAGCTTGGTTCCCTGGACCCCTGTGATTGGCATGAAATACAGCAGCCTCTGCAGCCCCCCTCCTCCCCCGCAACAAGAAGTCAGGATACCCCAACCCTGCTCCTTATAATTATTAGCTCCTCCCGGCTCTCTAATTAGCACTAAGACACATGTCAGGGTGCAAATTCCTACACAGGAGTCCAGACCAGCAGCCTGGAGGAAGCCGCAGGGTCATCCTGTCTAGAGCCTGGCCTCTGCCAAGACCAGCCCGGACCACACAGAGGAGCCAGGCTTAAAGGAGACACTGAAGGAAGGACCTTCAGAACAGGTTAACTCCATCTTCAGAACCAGATTCACATCTAGAAACCAGAAGCTCAATTTATTGTTCAGTGAATGTTTTAAGCAATCCAAAAAGCTGGGTCTGGGAGTTTCTGTCGTAGCACAGCGTTAACGAACTGGACTAGTATCTATGAGGACATGGGTTCGATCCTTAACGTGGGTTAAGGATCTGGTGTTGTCATGAGCTGTGGTGTAGGTCACAGACACAGTTCCAATTCGACCCCTAGCCTGGGAACTTCTATATGCCGCAGGTATGGCCCTAAAAAGACTAAAAAAAAAAAAAAAAAAAACACCTGGGTCTGAGATGATCCTCCCTGTTCAGACAGGCAAGGGCCTGCAGTGTTTGCTCAAAAGGGGACTGTCAGGCCCGTCTCTGGGATATCAGGGTCTGGAGCTCTGTGACAGATGTTAAGCCGCTTGGCCAATGAGGAAACAGAGGCTCAGGGCAATCAGGCCATGAGCTTTCAGTGGAAGGGCCAGGACTCGGGCCTAGATCTCTTGAGTCCCAGCTGGGTCTCAGCCAAATGCAGGATGCTCGGCCAGTCGCTCCTCAAAAACCCGTGCCACCCTCCCCACCCGCCCCGACCTGCCGGAAACAGAGAACCCTGGCCAGGAGCCTGGGTGGGGGCCCTGCCGAATGCTGGAGGGGCTCTCCCTGGCCTTGGAGCCCAGGGCAGAGGAAGGTCAGGGTCGGGGCCCAGGAGAGCCGTGTCCTGGAGGATGGATGGAAATAGCATCTTCTGCACGGGCAGGGCCCTCGGAGGGAAACGGGCTTTCCTGCCATTCAGCGTCCGCTCTGCCCAGGCCAAGTCAAACAACTGAGACTTGCCCCCGTCCCACACCCAGCCCGGGGCGAAATCTGGATATCCTGACTTACAGGCTCCCGCTCCCTGCCCTCCTCGCCTAATAAATATTTAAATCTAAAAGGCACAGCTATGAGCACTCAGCATGGAAAGAATCAGAGGCCTGAGGCCAGACTCTCCGGCTTCCTGGATGAACAGGTGATCTCAGACATCCCATCTGCAAAGCAGGAATAACTGCAGGTACTTCTGGGGACCGTTGTCAGATTGGATGTAAGTGAATCCGCACCAGTGGAAGTGCCTAGAGCACAGTGGCTAAGGGTTTGGACCCAGGGAAGGGTGGCTTAGTGAGCCTTCAGCTCCCGGGGCCTCACTTCCCTGCCTGTGAAGAAGGTGGGGCTGGAGAAACAGCAACCACACAGGTGAGACACCTGAGGCCCTTTACATCACACCTGGACCACAGTGGGAGCTTGGTGAGTATGAGCCGGGCGTGGTGTGTATGTCCTTCTGCCCCTTGGTCTCAGCTCAAGTTAGATTTCCCAAGTCTTGAATCTCTGATAATAGAATTCCTCATCCACAGCCTCGCCACAGCCTCAAATGGGCAGTGACCACCCATCCTTCGACTTAATAGAAGACTTGCTTTGACCAATAGGATGTCAGAACAGAGGTGCGGATGTTCTCGCACGGCTGGGAGGGCCCTCCTGCACTCTGGTCAACTGTTGTAAGGAGAACAGGTCTCGGCAGCCTGGACCTCGGAAGAAACATGCACAGAGCAGACCACAGGCCCCAGCGGCCCCTGGTCCGAGGAGGATGAGAGACACATGGAACAGACTTGAACCCAGCGTGCAGCAAGAGCCTGGAGTCTCTAGGCCAGCCCCGCCAAGGTGGAGCAGACCCACAGCCCTTGAACGTGAGAATCAGTGCTGCTTTAAGCCACTCGGCTTTGGGACCTTTTGTTACGTGGCATTATTTTGGTGACAAGGAATGCAACTCCCGTTTTACTATGAGAAAGAAAGGCTAAGTGACTTGCTCAAGCTTCAGATGCCAGCAGACAGCAAAGCCAGAGCTGAAACCAGGACAGCCCGCTGAGGCAGTGATGTTTCCCGGGGGCCCACTGAAAGGGTTGTCCCCAGGCAGACCCCAACAGCCACGCCTCCAGCCTCACTCTTCGGAGGCTTTCATTAGAGTAGCCCCATCAGCCTGCCCCTGGGCTGCCAGCTACAGCTCTGGGATCAGTGCGCGGCCGGCCACAGGATCCCCTGCCCTCACCCAGGCCTGGGCACTCGGACTGCTCGCCCTCTCACACTCCCTTAGCAAGGCCAGAGTGAGGTGAAATGCAGGAAGAGGGAAAGCAGAGAGCAGTCAAAAGAGAAAACTGCCGGGTTCTTGCAGGGCCAGCCCACCTCCCCCACCCAGACAGCCGGCAGCCAGGGAGCAAGCTTCTTTTAAGAAATCCACATTCACTTTTTTTTTTTTTTTTTTTTGCTTTTTAGGGCTGCATCCTCGGCATATGGAAGTTTCCAGGTTAGGGGTCGAATCAGGGCTGTAGCTACCAGCCTATGCCACAGCAACTCCGGATCCGAGCCGCTTCTGTGACCTACACCACAGCTCAGAGCAATGCCAGATCCTTAACCCACTGAGCGAGGCCAGGGATCGCACCTATGGGATAATGGTCAGGTTTGTTACCACGGAGCCACGAGGGGAACTCCCTACATTCACTTTGACTGGGAGGCAGGCTTCTGCGGAGACAGCAGGCTCTGGGTGAGCAGAGGGGACAGGAGAAGCAGGCAGCAGCGTCCTTTTCTCACGTACTCACTCCCCCCATGAATGAGTCAGGACACAGTCTCCATGTACGTGCAGGGCCCTCCCCTTCTCTGAGAAGGCTGCTGTTACAGCAGGAAGAGTACCGCATTTGCAATGACAAAGATTCCAATCCAGGCCTCTTCTTGGCTGCAGGGCCAAAAATCAGTTGTTTGGGCCTCAAAACCTAGTATAAGGAGAAAGACTTAAGCCCCACCTCCCCAGGGTTGCTAGGCAGACTTCATGGGTTATGAGCACCAGGGCCCAGTGTAAACTCTAAGGCAGGGCAACGCCTTAGCTAATACCATTCTTTGATAGTGGTCTGTGCCAGGAGGGTGTACACATGTACTCAATTCCGATGAACCAGAGGGGGACAAACACAGACGCTGAAGACAGGTGCAAGCACACATCCAATGTAGTCTCCAGCCAGTTTAATCACAAGCGATGCAGAATGGCAAACGTCTGGCATGCGTGCAACTACCTCCTAATCCCCACCCGTGGCAGACATCACTAATCGATTACAGTACTCTGCTGATCAACCCAGAAGAGACTTCAGAATCCTTTCAGCCCAGGGCAGCTGCTATCACGGGTCTGAATTGACACTAACAATAAAATCTATTTCTCACCTCTTGTCTAGTCCAACTGTCTTGTTTTACAGAGCAGAAGCCCAGAGTGGGCAAGAGACTTGCCCCAGGTCACACAGTAACTCAGGTCTCTAGCTTCTGGTGCTGTAGCTTTTCACCTCACCAGGATTTTGCACACTCACCCTGGTTTTGTTTTCAGGACATACGGGGGGAAGGGAAGGGACTGGTCTTCCCTGTCTCCTCAGTCCCTGACACGTGAGGAGGCTCAGGGGGACCCTCCACCTCCTGCTCCACTCCCGCCTCCCCAGTTTTCTCTGCTCCAGCCACCCAGCCTTCTTCATGTTCCTGGAATGCACACTCTTGATCCCGCGCGGCACCTTTCCTGGGTCCTCCGCCTCTTTCGTCCCATGGCTAGAGGGCTCCGGAGCTCAACTCTCAACAGCCTGTCCTCAAAGAGAAGTCTTCCCTATTCCTTGTTCTGAAGCAGCCACACCCTCAAGCCGCTCCATCATCTTGCCCTGTTATCTCCTGTTCTTCGTGTATCATCAGCTCCACGGCATCTTCAGGGCCTAGAATAATTCTCAGCATCGAGTAGGTGCTTGATAAATATTTGTTGAATGAATCTCATCCATCCCCGGCCACCCAGACCCTAACACACACACACACACACACACACACACACACACACACACACTCAGCTGTACAGGCTCCAGACCCCACACTCTAACTCGATGGGAGCCCCTTAAGTCCAGCAGCCCCTGCAGAGAGGCTGGCTGGCAGTAGTGCTGGGAGATTAAGCTTCTGGCCTCTTCATTCTCAGTCACCTTCTGGGAACAGGGATGGGTTTATTTCAGACACTTGGTTTCAGGCTCGAAATGTGTTGAGACGGACATTGAGCTAATGGCGCAGTTGTCCCCAGGTTTTGGTTCACCTCTGCTCTGTGCCTGGGTCACGTGCCAGAGAAGGCAGGTCCCAACTGGGCACCAGGAAGCCCCTCAGAAGTGCCACCCCATGGTACCACTGGGATCCAGGTGACCGCACTGGGCAAGTCTTGGGCAGACACCCGTGTGAGGCCTGTGGGAGCCCCAGGTTCACGCCCACTGAGCATTCCCACCCTGGGGCTCTCTCTCCCCGCCGAGGGTCAGCAGCCTGACCTCTGCCCCTGCTCTCACGCCCTCTCTCCTCTCCCCTCCTAACTCACCACCTCCTGCTGCCTCTCTGGAAGCTTCGTGCTGCTGCTCCCCCTCTCCAAGCCCATTTCCACCTCATAACCTTGGCTCTTGCCATTTCCTGTCTGGAATGTTCCTCTGCCAGTTCTCTGCCTGGCCAGGTTCTTCTCAGGGTTTTCGCATGTGTGTCTTTTTAGGGCCGCACCCGAGACATATGGAAGTTCCTAGGTTAGGGGTCAGATCGGAGCTACAGCCGCCGGCCTACGCCACAAGCCACAGCAACACGGGATCCGAGCCGCCTCTGCGACCTACACCACAGCTCACGACTACGCCGATCCTTAACCCACTGAGCGAAGCCAGGGATCAAACTCATATCCTCATGGTTCCTAGTCGGATTCGTTAACCGCTGAGGCACAGGGGACCTCCTCAAGTCTTTACACAAATAGCCCCTCCTCAGAGGCAACCTGACCATCCCCACTGTCGCTCCGTCCTGTTATCTCAGTCCATTCTCTCTGTAACATTTTCACCTCCTAGAATCATCTTATTTGCTTGCTTTAGTTTTCCTTTTATCTGTCGGCCCCATCAGACTTTAAACCCCATTAGATGGTACCTAACGGCCCTGTTTATAACACTGACTGGTCTATGGCAGTGGCTCAATAAACTACTGATGAATGAATGAATGAATGAATGAATGAATGTCTCGTCCAGACCTCCGGGATGGAATTGCTCTCTGAAGCCCCAGTACCGACCTGGGTGCGGTGCCTTGCATGGGACAGACACTCTAAAGTGTTATTTGGTGAAGCAGCTGTCTTGTTTTCAGGGCCTCAGTTTCCACATCTATAAAATGAGGCATCAGGACAAGTCAAGCGTCTCCAAACTGTGTGGCCAGAAGCCCTCTGGGCGCGGTTACCCCCTGCTGCCTGGCTGCCACAGGCTTCAGGTTGGCCAATGAGCAAACTCAGGAGGAGGCCGCGTGGTTTCTGGAAACCAAACATCTTCTCTGTAAAGCCCCGTCCTTCCTAACGGGGGTGCAGACAGAACAGATCACTCTTCTGTGAAATGACGATGATGGGAGATGGCAGTTTTTTATTTTTTATTTTTTTAACATCCTTATTCAGCAGCAGGAAGAAGTTGTCAACCAGATGCAGATGTCAGTCCTGACTCTTTTTTTTGGGGGGGGTTAATTTTATTGGTAAAGGAAATGAAGTCTGGGCCCCTCGACCCTGGTGCCTGGCCAACAAGCCGCAAACAATGAGATATTTTCCACCAACAATGAAGAATTCCACTGCCCGAGGACGCCTTTGCTTTTGTCTGTTTCCTATTTGGGGTACCCTTTGAAAAAAGTGGGTGTGCTGCCTTTTAAATTTGAAGATCTCTGAAGGCTCCATCTCCAAGGCCCCGTTCCCATGGTCTCTGAGCCCTTGATCTTGTCACATCTCGGCCCCTACGTTGCTCAGACTTTTCTCCAAGCCCAGGTGTGCTGGCCTCCCAGGCCTGCAGAGCTGGGAGGACGGATCCAGAGAACCCAGGAGGGCTCTGCCCAGTCCCGCTCGGTCGTCCACGCTGGTCTGGCAGCAGCCATGTCCCTCTGGCCCACACTCCTGCCCGGGCCTCTCCGTGCCCGGTTTTGTGCATCTTGAGAAAAAAGACCAAATAACCGCATTGAAATGTATTTGCATTCGAAGCATCCGGGAGTGGTTGTCTAACCTCAGTTTTTAGCCTCATTCAGAGACCCAGTGTCTTGTTCAAGGTCACCCAGCAAAGAAAGGCACAAAGCCAGCTCTCAGAGGTCCCTCTCCCAGCAGTGCCTGCTGAGCGGAAATTTCAAGAGCCCTCTGGCAGCCCATTCCGGACGGACGTGAGCAACGTTAAGTCTGTCTCCAATTTACTCACCGTGTGCTCACAACCCTGGGCGTGGAGCGCTGGGGCTGTGCCAGGCACTTCAGGGCATCATTCAACCACAGATGCGAGCCCGTGTCAGCAGCTCCACTCTCAGCTTTGGACTGAGGCTTGCGAGGTTATGGGAACGGCCTGTGATCACAATAGGGGCCTGAAGTGGCCGAGCCGGGATCGGGGCCCGAATCTATTCCATGTGCACCCTCTTTTCTTTGTCTCTGTCCGCAGGCTGTGGCCACACGTCCCTGTCCGTGAAGCATTCAGCGGGCCTTCCTCTGCCTATGGTCGTCTCTCTAGAAGCAGCCTGGCTGAACCCGGCTTATAGAAGCAGGAAGCACCAGGCTGCTGAGGACAGAAGAAGCTGGAGAAAATCGGGGACTTGGAGATGTCAAAGCTTCAGGGCGAGACAGGGAGCTGAGCGCAGAGGGACAGCAGGTCCCCCGCAAGTTGAAGGGTGTGTGGGGGCGTCTGAAAGGGCAGGCCTAGTGCTGGGGAGTGACACAGCGAGACACGGCTGTGCTCTGTCACTGCACTAATTAACTCACACCCACTTAACATTTATCCCTGTACAGAGCAAAACAAGTCATTTGTGCCCTTTTGGTTTTCTGTGTGTGTGTGTGTGTGTGTGTGCACACGCGTGCGTGCACTGACAGGTTCTGGCATTCCAGGGAACACGAGAGACCCCACGGATGCCAGGGCAGCAGCATCCCTGGGTGGGGGGCCACTGAGGCTCCCCCTCTCCCTGGCTCAGACATGTGCTTTGGCTGAGAGGCTACCGGCCCAGTGAAGCTATTTCATGAACCTGGCTTGTTGCCTATATTATAACGGTGCCCCACGTCCTTCATAGATGGATGCAGGCCATGAAGGGGTCGTCCTGTCATCTGTGCAGACCCCATTTCCCATCAGGCTCCCTTCTCTGAGTTCCCTCTTTGAGCTGGGAGCGGCTAGTTCTACAGGGTAAAAAAGCCACGGTAACTGCTCCTCCCACACCAAAGACAGACCCTAACTTCCAATCCTAACTTCTTCTTATTTTTTTTTGTGTGTGCTATTTAGGGCCACACCTACAGCATAAGGAAGTTCCCAGGCTAAGGGGTCGAATCACCATAGCAATGTCAGAGCCAAGCCACATCTGTGACCTATACCACAGCTCATGGCAATGCTGAACCCTTAACCCAATGACAGAGTCCAGGGATTGAACCCACATCCTCATGGGTACTAGTCAGGTTCGTAACTTGCTGAGCCACAACAGGGACTCCTCCAGCCCTACCTTATAACCCATCTTAGGCATTATGTAAAAAGACAGTATCAGATTTCACCTTAAACACACACACACACCTGGAGACCTTGAGCCGCCTAACCTCAGACCACACTCCTATCTTTTTTTTTTTTGTCTTTTGTCATTTTAGGGCCGCACCTAAAATGGCATATGGAGGTTCCCAGGCTAGGGGTCTAATAGGAGCTGTAGCCGCCGGCCTTCGCCACAGCCACAGCAACGCGGAATCCGAGCCACGTCTGCAACCTACACCACAGCTCACGGCAACGCTGGATCCTTAACCCACTGAGCAAGGCCAGGGATCGAACCTGCAACCTCATGGTTCTTAGTAGGATTCATTTCCGCTGCATCACGACCGGAACTCCAGACCACACTCCTATCTTGTTCTGAGACACCTCCTTGCCTCTGCCCAGGCTGGACCCTCACTGGGAATGAATAGCAGCCCACCTTCTCCACTGGCCAGACTGTTGTTCTGACCAGGGAGGGAAGACAGGTCCACGTTCCGCAGCAAGAATTTGCTGCTCCCACCCTGTGTTCCAGCAGCACGTGGTATATGCTTCGTTTCTTGGCTTGTTTAACATCCCACTGGACTGTCCTCCATGAGGAGTCCCGCTTCTATCAAACACCGGAAACAGAAAATGCCTGGAGCCTGGAGGGAGGCAGGAAAGGACACAGAACTGAGTCCCTACTGTGCGCCTGACCCCTTATAATAAGCACATTTCCAGCTCAAGCTCATTTCGTGGTTACTGTAACCTCAGAGAGGTTGAGTCACTTGTCTAAGGTCACACAGCCAGAAAGTGGCCAGGTTAGGAATTTGAACGCAGGTCCACAGATCTGCAAAGTACATGCTCGCAGCCCTGGTAAGGCCTGCCTGGCCATGGGGGTGTGCAGAATGTTCCCCAGCCTGCAGGCCCACTTGGTGGCAACCTGGGAGGCTTGTTATGATAAGTCACTGAGGGGTTGTTTCCCCCAGCAGCAGAACAGGGTGATGCTGGCCCCGCCCAGTGGCGGGGTTAACCATGACAGTTGTCACTCCAGGAAGTGAGCTGACCCTTCTATCCTCCTGCTGGGGGGGGGGGGTTCTTTACCCCCAGCGTCCTCGTTAAGGCACCTGTCAGCACATCGAAACAGCGCTGTGATTCACTCATTGAACAGCAGTTTCAGGTCCCCAGCCTTACGCTTGGAGCTAATGAAAATGTTTTTTAAAAAGCGTAAAAAGCGTAAACCATGGTAGATGCCATCAAGAAGTTTATCACTGGAAGATGAATTGTATTTTTGACTCCATCTGCAAGGCTAATTGGAGAATGTGCTTTCTCCCCCCTTCTCTTCTTCCCACATCCTTGGAGTGGTGCTGAGTGCCTAATGGAGGCAGTTACAAACCCAAACATCAGATTATGTCAATAAACATCAACAGAGACAAGATCTCCCAGTTGGACAGAAACCAGTGGAAAAGCGGTGGCTACAGTGGGAGAAGGCTCAGGCGTGTGCGTGTGCATATGCATGCGCTTGTGTGTTTAAAAAGTCATCAGGTGGGAGTTCCCGTCGTGGCTCAGTGGTTAACGAATCCAACTAGGAACCATGAGGTTGCGGGTTCGATCCCTGGCCTTGCTCAGCATTGCCATGAGCTGTGGTGTAGGTTGCAGACGCGGCTCGGATCCCGCTGTGGCTGTGGCGAAGGCCGGTGGCTACAGCTCCGATTAGACCCCTAGCCTGGGAACCTCCACATGCCATGGGTGTGGCCCTAGATAAGGCAAAAAAAAAAAAAAAAGTGATCAGGTGGAACTAGAAACTCTCATACTAAGTGAAGTAAGTCAGAAAGAGAAAGACAAATACTATATGATGTCACTTACATCTGGAATCCCATATACGGCACAAATAAACCCTTCCACAGAAAAGAGACTCACCAACTTGGAGAACAGACTTGTGGTTGCCAAGGCGGAGCGGAAGGGGGTGGGATGGACCAGGAATCCAGGGTTAACAGATGCAAACTATTGCCTTTGGACTGGATACGCAATGAGATCCTGCTGTATAGCACTGGGAACTATGTCTAGTCTCTTGCCATGGAGCATGATGGAGGATAATGTGAGAAAAAGAAAGTATATATGTATGTGTGACTGCGTCACTTTGCTGTACGGTAGAAAACTGACAGAACACTGTAAACCAGCTATAATGGAAAAAATAAAAATCACTAAAAAAAAAGTGATAAGGCCTGGCCGTGATGGAAAGTAATACAAGAAAAGGAAAGTGGTGTGTGTGTGTGTGTGTGTGTGTGTGTGTGTGTGTGTGTATAACCAGGTTGCTTTGCTGTACAGTAGAAATTGGTTCAAAATTGTAAATCAACTACAATTTTTTTAATGTTAAAGAAAAAAAAAGTGACCAGGAAAGTAGTTATTTAAACCACATTTGTAAAACAGGAAGTCTGTTATTTGGGGGGATGAGACAGATATTAAGCAAATTCTTTAACTATAAATGCCTGATGATTTAGTAATATTAAGAAATGACAGTGCAGCACACATCTACCTATTTTTAAAAATTTAAGAAAAGTAGTATAAACCCAAAATATTTGAAAATGTGTACACACATACTCACAGCAGCACTATTCATATCAACCAAAGGGTGGACACAACCCATTGCTCATCAATGGGTGGATAGATACAAATTTGTGGTGTAGTCACCCCCTGGAATATTACTCAGCCCCAAAAAGGAATGAAATACTGATACACGTTACAACATGGATGAACCTCTAAAACATCATGCTAAGTGAAGGAAGAGTTATATCCGCAAAGGTTACATATTGTAGGATTCCTCTGATTGAAATATTCAAAAGTGGTAAATCTATTGAAAGAGAAGGCAGATGGAGGACCTGGCGGAAGAGGGGAATAAAGAAAAACAGCTAAGGATGGAAATGTTTTAGAATGAGATAGGCAATTGCACAAGATTGTCAATGAACAGAAAACCCTGAACTGTTCACCTTAAAATGTTTAATTTCATGTTATGTGAACTTCACCACAATAAATTATTTTTTAAAGGAAGGAAAAAAAATTTTAAGGAAAGCATGAGCTTTCCCAGTGATCAGAAGGCGGCAGGTGATGCTGGGTTACTGGGTTACGAGTCAGGAGCCCTGGAGCTACACTTGCTCAGCCTTTTGGGGCGGGGAGGTGTTGGTTAGTTGGTTGGTTTTGACCCCACCCATGGCATGCAGAAGTTCCCAGGCCAAGGATCAAACCTGAACCACAGAAGTGACCCAAGCCACAGCAGTGACAACACCAGATCTTTAACCTGCCAGGCCACCAGGGAAATCAGCTCAACCTTTTCTAACCCTGGAACCCAAGACAATCAGTTTTGTGCTCCTTTGGTCTCAGGTTTCCCCTCTAGAGAACGGGTGAGGGCACAGCAGGTGCTAGATGGGGCAGTGATTTCGAAAGTGTAAGATGTATTAAGCAAGCGATTATTGAGGACACAGGAGCAGCTATTGTGCGGAACATTTATCGCCATTTTTTTTCTCATTGAATCCTCAAACAAACCCTTTTTACAGATGAGGAAACTGAGAGGTAAAGAAAATCAGAGGAAGACCCAGGATTCAAGCCCAGGGTGCTCTAACCACAACCTCCTCGCCTGGGTCAACTAGCTACCACAGTCAGAGGGCCGGCTGGGGCCTTGCTCGAGCATCCTGCGATAAACACCAGGCCCCGCCCCCTCCAGATCCACGAACCAGCCTCCGCTGCGCGGAGCAAGAAGCTGGGTGATCCTATCCCACATCTCAGCAGCCAGCTGCCTCTTTGGGCCTGTGGCTCCTGGCCCCTCAGACAGCTCTTCCTGCCTTCTCGGCATCCACCGACGTGCATTTCCCTGAAAGTGAACTAAATTCAAATCCTTTCATTACAAAAACAACATTATCAACCACTCTGCACGTGCCAAGCGCCATGCTGCGTTCAGGGGATGCAGAACCGAGTAAGCCCCGGCCCCCGCGTCCAAGAACTCACAGTGGAGAAAAATAGGAAAATAAATTTATTAGGGTCGCGTACCCTAGACTCCGCAATAGACGTCTTCTCAGGATATGCTGACTGCGTGTCTAGGAACTCATGGGAAACTCACTTTGCTGAAGCGTCAAGGAGGCAGACTCCGATTTTAATCCTGTTTCTCGCATAGCTGAGCTGTGTGACTTTGGGTAAGTCACCTAACCTCTCTGTGCTTCACTTATAAAATGAGGTTAGTTGTACCTGCCTCAAAGGGTTGTGCCGAGGATTAAATGACCGAGGACATGTGAACGGCTTAGAACAAGGCCTGGCACGAGGCACTTACTGGATGATCAGCATTAACTCACTACTATCTCCTGGTCTCTACGGTGCAGAGCATAGGCCTGGGGACGAGCTGACGCACAAAGTCCAGACAGACACTGGGTGAACCACACCAACTCAGGCCTCTCTTCAAGGGACAATCCATGTGCCCGTGTGAGTCTTGAAAGAATAAGGACAACCGGCAGTTATCACAGCCATGGTGAGAGAGACGGAGCCCAGGAGACTATCCACAAATTCAGATCTACTGGGAAGTGAGAATATCAATTTCCAAGAAATGTCAAATTATAGCTCCCTCCAGGCAGAGCTGCCAGGCCCCGGGGAGTCATTTCATGTTCAAATTACTTTTTAATCCCGTGAGATTGCAGCCCCCACCACCCCCCATGGTCTCTAGGGGACAATTTGGCCCCCGTGCTGCAGAGAAATGTGAAAGCCATCGATCAGGTGATAATCCTTTCTAGAAAGACAGGTGAAATGAAAAGCTTGAGCCTGTGGGCTGCCTGCCCTTAGAGGATCCTTAGGAACAAAGAGGTGTGGGATTTTTCTGGGCAATTTCCTGTCTCTTCTGTGCCAGGTCTGTTCCTCCCCACAGCTGCTCCCTGGGTCCAGAGTCAGAAACGCCCAGCCCTGGAGTGGTACGAGCAGGGCGCTGGAGCAAGACAATGCAGGTTTCCAACTTTCCCTCAGCCTCTTCTAGTTATAAGACCTTGGTCAAGTTACTTCATCTTTCTGAGCCTCAGTGCCCTCATCTGTAAAATAGGAAGAATTTTTTTTTCTTTTTCTTTTTGCTTTATCTCAGGGCCGCACCCAGGTGAGGGGTTGAATCAGAGCTGCAGCCACAGCCACGGCAACTCGGGAATCGAACCACGTCTGCGACCTACATCACAGCTCACAGCAGCGCTGGCTCCTTAACCAGAGATTGAACCCGCATCCTCATGGATACTAGTCAGTTCATAACCTGCTGAGCCGCACTTCCAGGAATAATACGATTTTACCCCTGGGGTAAGTGCAGGAGTAATGAAAATTCAAGTGAAGCATCCGGCACACAGTAGGAGCTAAAAGAAAAAAATCAGACCAAAGCTTCCTGACTTAGTTTCTTTCCCTGGCCTCATTCCAGCCTTGGAACTGCAGAAGGCTGCCTCTCAGGCTCACTCCCCAGAATCAAGCAATCTGGGGGTCTCCTCCAGCCCAAGTCAGTTCTCCCTCGGTGCCAGCGATCCACAGAGGTGACACCCTCTGAGCCACCAGATGGGGAAACCGATGCCCAAAGGCATAAAGTGACTTGCCTGAGGATACCAGGCCAGCAAGTGATGTAGCCTAGAGTCAAACCCAGGTGTAAAGGCCAGACTCTCTAACCCACTCGATTGGTGTTCTCCAAATTTGAGTGGCTCCCATAAGCCCATCGCAGTGTTTGCAATATCCACACCCACTGCATATGGCCTTCTTTCACTCATTTTACCTTATTGACACCTGGCCTGTACTAGTCTTCATGAAATCCTGTTCTTTCAAATGACTTAAAACTAACCCTTTTTTTTTTTCTTTTCTCGCCGTGCCTGCAGCCTATGGAGGTTCCCAGGCTAGGGGTCTAATTGGAGCTGCAGCTGCCGGCCTGCGCCACAGCCACAGCAACGTGGGATCTGAGCCGTGTCTGCGACCTACACCATAGCTCACGGCAATGCTGGCTCCTTAAGCCACGGAATCGAACACTTGATCGAACCCTCATCCTCATGGATACTAGTTGGGCCATTACCACTGAGCCATGACGGGAACTCCCCAATCCCTTTTTTTAGAACTTTACCTTGTCTGAAGCAATACTATACAGGAAACCATGGATTGGATGTGCTAGACCTACTTGACCAAATACTCATTCGAATAACTCCATCATAATTAAAATGAAAAAAACAAAGCTCTGATCATGGGAGTTTCATCTCAAATTATGAACACGTCACAAGCCACTGATTGCTGATGTACTTTTGGAAGTGTTGATGGAACCGGCCTCCCCAAGTCCTGTTTGATTTAGATCTGCCCAAGGCTTCTCAGGTTATCCAGCCAATATTCCAGCAATTGTTGAATTGAGAATCTGCAGAATCAGAAAATGTTCTTCCAGCCCCAAGACAAGTTAGGGAGAATTTTATAGTGGAACAAGTGACCTAACAAGGATAGCTTCGACAATTTTCTTTAGACGTCCAAGGAAGTTCGAGGTTGTCTAATGCAAACACCACAGGTGTTGCAGTTACACGGCTACATTTCTTGGGGAAAAGCCCTGGCTTCTTGGAACCTGCCCAGCCCCCAACAAGCCTAGCTGATGTGGGCTTGTTATGAATGAAGCTGGCAAATCCAAAACAGCGCCTTATTTATCTTTGGAGGCCCTCTCCCCAGCACTCTGCACCCAACAGGCACTTAATTGTTTATGAACTATATATGTTGAATTTCATAAAGTACAACAACTCTTTAAAGGAGGAAGATGTCTGGGGTTGAATAGTGCCCCCCCCCCAGTCCCCAATGCATGACCATTGCAATCTCAGAACGTGGCCTTATTTGGAAAAAGGGTCTTTGCACATGTAATTAGTTAGGATGAGGTCATCCTGGCTTAGGGAGGGTCCAAAATCCAATGATTGCATCCTTATATGAGGAGAGGAAACCCAGGAAGATAGACACACAGAAGGAAGACAGAGGCAGAAATTGGAATAATGCAGCTACAAGCCAAGAAACCTCCCCAAATTGCCAGCAACGATCAGAAGCTGGAAGAGGCAGGAAGGATTCTTCCCTGGAGCCTTAGCAGGAGCAGAGCCCTTGTCAGTACCTTGATTTGAGACTTTCATCCTCCTGAAATGTGAAAGACTACAGTTCCTTTTTTTTTTTTTTAAGGCACTCAGTTTGCAGTCCATTCATTCTAGCAACCTGCGGACTAATACAGAAGGCAGGTACAGAGACCTAGAGAGAACAGCTGAGCAGAGCTTCCATAGTTCCTTAGTCTCAGATCTGGGACTAGAACTCAAACTTCCTAGGCTGGCTCTTGAACTCATCTTGAGAGAGAACAGTAGCTTCCTAGAAGCCAGCAGCCAGCATCCAATATAGGCAGAGTCTACCCACAAGCTGCCCTCGTTGAATTCCAACACTGGGAAAAATAATCCCCAAGGCTGCTTGCACCACTGTGCAAGCAGCTTTTTGTCACTTCCTCATTAAAAAGTGAAAAGTGGCCAGAAATGCCACCTGTCTTTAGCCAAGTCTCTCCACGTGTGTTCTCACTGGCTATCTAGACAGATGTGCACATCTGCAGCTCCCTCTTAGAGCTGGTTTTTGACTCTGCCAAAGCAGCCCCACCCAGGCATCGATCAGACCCAGCTTTTATGCAAAGCAAAAATCAGAGCGGTTCCTTCTGGGTGGACAATGCCGGGCTGCTTCAGCCCGTGGTCAGGAAAACCCGATCCCACTACCAAGACGCCAGACAGGCAACTCCCCAGGCCTCCCCCAGGGTGGCTGTGGTTTTCACTGCTAAATGCAACCAGCCAGGAGAAGGTCTATTACTTCTCCATAAACTGATTTTTTCCCCTGAATCTTTCCCAGGCACCCCCGGGGCTGGGCGGGTTGCTCACTCCACTTAAATACCCCGGGCTGTTTTTATAGCTCTAACCTCCAGCCCAGAAATCAGCAGGGGGCTGGGGTAGGTGGGTGGAGAAGTCCTCTTGTTTTCTCCTCTTCCTCCCTCCGCCCCACCACCCCATCCCTCGTCCTCAGAAATGTAGCCCACTTGTTGTTTTAGGCGAGGGTTTGTAAACGCCTTTGGATTTGAAAGGAAAATTTCGATCCAAACCTGAAAGATAAACACACCATTGACTGTAAGCATGGCAGCGGCCAGAGGGGAGCTCTGAAACCTCAGGCCGCAAAGAATCGTTCCTCCAGGGCACCCTGTCCCACAAATACTAGTTAAGAGGCTTCTGAGGAGGGCTAGGCTCCGTTCTGAACTGTGGTGAATAAGGCACAGTACTCTCGCCTCTCCTCCCGCCCTCCCCTCCATCCACAAACACTTGCTGAACTTTCCTGTTACACAAGGTTGCATTCTGGGTCCACGGGAATGAAGAAGAACAGCTGTGGCCCCTGCTTTGTGGCCCTAAGTGAATTCAACATCTAGAAGCAGAAAGAGTCAATGAAACAGGAAAGGTGAGCTAGCAAGGCAATCTGACAAAGACCACACACACACACACACACACACACACACACACACACACACGGGCTGGCTACATACTCTCCTTATTTTCAAGTCTTCATAAATGCCAGTCCAGTTCCATCTCAGTGCCGAGAGAATACAGCTGGAATGGAATGCTGCTCTAGGAAGGGTGACTGACAAAGAATCATAACTTCTTTGCTTGAGGCCGAGTTCGTCATTTCTCTAGCTAGCTCTTTCCCCATCCTCTGAATTCCCATCGGATTTTCTTAGCAGCCGCAACAATCTCCTAGGCACCTTGGGTCAAAGACTCAGGGCCATCGTTCTTTCTGCTCCTGTCCCTTCTAATTCGTTCCAAAGTCCTATAGAGCCTTCCCACCGCCTCCCGCCTCTGCCCCTGTATCTCTACCCCAGGAACCCTGATCCACTTAACACTCGCATCTTCTATTGCTCAGACCTCGACAGTCGACCAGTTGTTCCAGTCGCTCATCTTATCGGTTCATCCTCTACACCTGGATCAGAGCCAGACCGTCCCCCACCCCCGCCCAGGACCCCTGGCTTAATCCCAAACCTTCAAACCCACCTCCCCACCCCCCAAATGGCTGAGGAATTAAGTCCAAATTCAGCATTCAAGGACTTCCGTAATCTGGCTCCAACCTGCCTTTCCAACTTAATATTTCACCACCCTGCACGCTCCCAGAATTATCACCAAAAAGGATGGTCCTTTCTTTGCTAAAATTATACGCCCCACGCTTATGGCCAAATGTTGCCCTGCCGCTTGAAATGTTATTCTCCCAACCCCAGTCCCCTAAGGCCAACTCAGTAAAAGCATTCTCAACTCCTCTCTCGCTTTTGTCCTCTAAAAGCCTTCACTGTCCTTGAGGATTTTGCTTCTGGCACCATTCATACCCTACTTAGCGTTCTAGTCCATAATTACTCCCTTTATTTTCTTACAAGGCTGGATTCCCAGGGCAGAAACCAGTCTAAGGGTCCATTGAACACCTTTGCACGCCAAGCGGGGCCCAGTAAACATCAGGTACTCGACAAATGGGTGGTAAATTATCACCGCTGTTCCTCTCTCCACACATTGTTTCCACCACTGTCCCCTACCATCAAGAGGCTGGTGTACCAGTTGACCATAGCAGCTCAAGGTCAAAATACTAATATGTTAAACAGTGATAAAAAATAACATTAAAATCATGCTTGTTATTAATTCATGTGTAAATAATAACATGAAAAACATAAACAACAATAATAGGTAAATTCAGAGGCTCGTGCATGCACAGGGTAGGACATCCCTAGCCAAGTCCACTAATTTGGGGACCAGTCTAGACAAACGGAGGTCCACTCCCCCCCAGTTAGATGCTGGGGTTCTCCTCAACCTGTAGCCCCCACCTACAGATCCCCAGCTGCTTGTCCCCCAGGATCTTGAGTCCACCTGGCTAAAGATGTGTGTGTGTGTGTGTGTGTGTGAGAGAGAGAGAGAGGGAGAGAGAGCGTGCAATGCACAACCCCTTCCTGGGGATGGAGGTGGTCCTAATTCCACTTATCTGGACACTTGGCTCCTACTGCAGGCCCTGTAATCCATTCTCCAACGCAGCAGCCAGGGATTTATTTAAAATGTAAATTAGAACCTGGACCTCCTCTGCTTAAAATGCTCTGAAGGTTTCTCATTGCGCTTAGAATAAAACTGAGATCCTCCAAAGGCCTGCAGCGCCCCCTCCTCCACGTCATCCCCAGTCTCTTCCCCTGCCCACCCGGCCACACGGAGTTTTGCCTCTCTGGCCCCTGAACACACCTCGGAGCAGCCTCTGTGGCTGCTGCCCCCTCTCCTGGAGGGTTCCTGACCCATCAAAGACCCCAGAGGTCTGCCCAGTGTCCTCCCTACTGCATGCTCCACCCACTGAGGGGACCCTCCCCCCGCCCCCGCCCCCGCCCCCGTCCTGGTGAGGCAGCCCCAGGACTTACAGGAAGAGGGAGAGAGCAGGGGCTCTGTCTTTAGCCAACACTTTCTGGGATGCTAAGGATGATCACATTAAGATTTTCAAGTCTAGGAGTTTCCATCATGGCTCAGTGGTTAACGAACCCAACTAGCATCCATGAGGATGCAGGTTCGATCCCTGGCCTCGCTCAGTGGGTTAAGGATCCGGTGTTGCCATGGGCCGTGGTGTATGTAGGTCACAGATGTGGCTTGGATCCTGCATTGCTGTGGCTGTGGCTGTGGCGCAGGCCGGCAGCTGTAGCTCCGATTCGACCCCTAGCCTGGGGAACTTCCAAATACCATGGGTGCGGCCCTAAAAAAAAATAAATAAAAATTAAGGCACTCGGATCATCCCACAGACCTCATCCCTCTGGCACAGGGCTGGCTCCCTCACTATGAAACTGCCTTCCCTCCCGGCCACATCAGAGTCTGGGTGGACCCTGCAGGTCCACAGAGAGATAAACAGTGGGGACGGGAGTAGGCCATGGGGGACACTGGCCCCAAGTCACACGGCAGCAAGAGACCAAGCCAGGCTCCAGTCTGGAGTCCAGTGCCTGCGGTGTGGACAAAGCAGACGAGCCCCCGCACTGGCGGCGCCAGGATCACGTCTTTGAGAGGATCCACCTGCTCCCGGCCCGGACTCGGCGTTCTGAAGACCTCTCTCCCACACAGCACTGCAGCTGAGCTTCCCCCTCATTCCTGGAGATGAGGGACCTGGGCCTTTGGGAAACCTAGTGGGGGACCTTTTCAGGCAAAGCCGAGGTAGAAATCAGCCCCTTCTGTGAGCAGGTAAAGCAATGCTTCCGCAAAGCCCGGAACTCAGAAAGGTGGCCAGGTCCAGCTCCTTCCTTTAAATAACTAAGGCACCCATGGCCCTGTTTCACAAAGGGGCCTGAGAAGGTCCAGGGAGGCTAAACGATGCTCTCAGGCCAGTAGGGGGACGTGGAGAAAGGAGATTAAACATCTGCCTGGAGGCAGCACTCCAAAAGTGCCAGGCGCCTAGAATCGTGAGGATGGTGGGTCTACAGGTAAGGGAAGGGGGGCTTGAGCAGGCCAGAGACTCCCCCAAGGTCACGGGAAAACAGGAGCTGGGCTTCCTCAGTCTTCCGCACTCTCGGCCACTGCCTCCAGGCACCTGGCCCGTGGAGATATGATTTTCTCCACTAGCCCCCACCAAGTCCTGAAGCTGGGGTGGCTTCTCCAGATGCTGCATGCATGCCGTTTTATATTGCACCAGGATTTACTGCATGCCTTCCCTATGGCCGGCCCTGCGCTAGATGCAGCAGCCAGCACGCCAAGGCAGGAGCACACCCTCCACGGAGAAAGGGCCAGAAACAAATAATAAAAGAACGGTGAGCTGTCCTAAGTCCTGCAGAAGAGAATGGTAGTCTAGTCTTCGCGTTCAGAGATGGCCTTTCTGAGGAGAAAATTTAGTTCATGCTTCTAACTGATGGTGGTGGAAATTTTCAAGCCCACAAACAAAGCAGATACCACAATGAACCCCAGTGGGCCAGTCACTCAACAATCCCGCCATTCTTCTTCCGATGGTGTTTAGAAAGAAAGAAATCAGCATGTGTCACTGAAAAAGCATCAGACTGGGGATCAGAAGATCTGAGGTTTGGTGCTGGCGCCACTCTGGACAGGCTGTGTGGCCTGGGGCTGCAGGTCAGGCCCCCCGCAGCCCAGGAAGCCCAGGCGGGGTCCCTGCGTGGTAGACAGCCTTGTGGAAATTTCCTTTCCTGGGAGGCAGGCTTCCCCGAAAATACCGTGCCTCTGGAGAGGGGAAGTTCTGCCATTGGCCTTAATTTAGGATCTGACTGATGGCCTGAGAAATCCCCGCCGGCACCCACCCCCAGGCCTGGGAGATACCTGGCCCAGGTGGGGAAACCAGAAACTTCCACAGGCAGGTGTCATCCAGAATCCTGGGGGAGATCTGTTGTAAATGTACTTTTGACAAAATTTTCCAAATTCCCCCCAAACAGAAGCCCATCTGTCAGTCACTAAGAGCCGTGGGCCAGGGGGCTGCTTCTCACAGACACAGGGCTCATCCGGGCGGGGCCTGGTCTCCTGCATTAACTCGACTTTCATTCACAGTGTGGATGCTAAGCAAAGGGCTCAGATGAGCCAGGAGAGGTTCGAATCCCGGGACTGCAGAATTCGTCAGCCCTGGGGGCGGGGAGGCTCATGGCAATTCCTTTCACCTCTTTGAACCTCAGTTTCTCCATCATCAGAATGGGCGCTGCAGTTCCCATGTGGTCATCCTGAAGGCGGCAATCCACGAGGGCTTCCACAATCTTCACCACGTGCCCTGGGGAGAGGCTGCTTGGTGGCAAAGACAATGTGTGGCTCCCCAACCCTCGCTGGGCATTCTGAAGAGTGCCACTCTGAAAGCAGACTGCCCGCATTCGGATCCTGATTCTGCCACCCGCTAACTGTAACCCTGAGCGAGGAACATGGGTTCCCTCTGCCTCCGTTTCCTCTCCTGCAGGAAGGGAATCATAATCACAGCCCCCTCCCGGGGTTGTCGTGACCTCGTAGATAATAGCTGGCACATCACAAACGAGAAATGCTCCTGCTAACACGCCCTCCTGGCAGCGGGCATCTGCCCTCCCCCCACGATCGTGCCCGCTCCCCACTCCCAAGCTCCCAAGCCTGCTGGCTCATGGTTGTTCTCCCACACTTGGAGGGGCTTGTAGATGTTTATGGAATTGAAATGCAATTGAAGGGGGGCTGGGGAAATCTAAGGGAAGAATGAACTGGCTGATCTAATAAAAAACCACTAAATCTGAGGCTGGCGCTGAGTCGCGGTTGTGGCCCACGGGTGTGGGCCATGCAGGGGCAGCGCGGTGGGGCAGGGGTGGGGGACAGGCCCCTGGGGCTGAGAAAAAGCCCCTCTCCCCACCAGACCGGTTCAGTCTGGTTTTCTGAGGGGACAAGGTTCAGGGAGGTCTTGGGCAAGGCTGAGGAATGTTCCACGGGCCCCTTGGGGAGGGGGCGCGAGGGCTCTAAGGTCTCACAAGGGTTCCATTGTGTGGGTCCACACCGGCAGGCCCCACAGTGGCCCAGTCTCTGGGGAGCTCCCAGGAGAA
>PVHT021183666.1:6864906-6922994 GCA_004024745.2 Catagonus wagneri
GGGGAGGGGGCACCACAGGCGAGGCCAGCCAGGGTGGGAGGCGCCCCGGGTCACCGTCTCCCTCAATTCGCCAAGGGGTGGGGGAGACTAGAAAAGTGGGAGATGGCCAAGCCTGGACCAGGCTGAATAAAAGTCCTTTATTTGTCTTAAAAATCCCTTAAATGCACAAACTTGAAACCCTAAACCCTCGCTCTCTATTTCTTTTGGATGTGGCTGTACCTGGCAGAATTCTCCCTTTTGCCTGAGCTCCTGACCAAAATTATACCAGTTTCCTGTTTAAAATTCTCCAATTCCATGGGCTTCTGAGACGCACAGCATTGGCTAGGGCGGGGGGTGGAGGCTGGGCTTCCCAGCAAGCTCGCAATGCAGACACCCACCGAATTGGGGGCCCCCAGTGTGGCTTGGCCAGGGTCTGGGATTGAGGAGGGAGGGTGGCCAGCCCCAAGAAGGATGGGGGTAGTGGTCAGACTGGGGGGAGGGGTGCTCTAAGACTTTCCCCACTGAATCCCCCCAAGTCTCGCTTTCCCCATCTGTAAACCGAGGCTGCTGGTGAGCGGGTATAAGGCTCCCCAGGCTGCTAAGAGCTTTTAAATGAAAGATGCCTGGGAATGGCTTACAACAGCGCCTGGTCCAGGGTGTGACTAAGGAATGGCCATTATTATGATGCTAATGATGACACCAGCTTCAGAATAATCTCCAGCGCACAGAGTGATTTCCCAAGAGCTAAGTGTGGGAGGGCACTGTGCCCCTTGACCCTCTTCAGTGACAGCCAGCGACTGAGCCTGGATGACGGGGGCTGGCCTGAAGAGCCTTTCTTGAAGGGTGTTCAGATGTTAAGTGCACCCGCCTTGTGATCAGCAAAGTCTGGGAAACGCTGGCTTAACCCACGTTGAATAGGATCTTTTGTGTGGGACTTATCAGCGCCTTTGTTGGACCCAACAGGCATCTCAGATCTCCAGGAGGGGAGGCAGAATCCACGCTGGTTCCCAAACCTCTGCTGCGCAATCGTTTAGAGCCAAGAGTTATGGTTCTGGGTCACCCACTTGGGGAAAGGCCCCCTTGGGCTTGGAAGTGTTATTATTATTATTATTTTTGCTTTTTAGGGCAGCACCTGTGGCAAACGGAGGTTCCCAGGCTAGGGGTCCAATTGGAGCTACGGCTGCCGGCCTACGCCACAGCCACAGCAACGTCGGATCCGAGCCGCATCTGCAACCTACACCACAGCTCATGGCAACACCGGATCCTTAACCCACCGAGCAAGGCCAGGGATCAAACCCTCAACCTCATGGTTCCTAGTCGGATTCATTAACCACTGCACCACGACGGGAACTCCTTGGGAGTGTTATTCACTCCTGTTTCATTTATTCACATTTCCCACCTTCACAAGCCCTTGGCCCATAATCCCTCTTGCACAAACGGGTTGTGAGAACCGCATCCCGCCAGGCCCTGCGCTAGGCAGAAGGGGGATAAATTGGGGCACTTGGTACAGAAACAGTCCTTCAGAGTCTTTTTGTTGCATCAGGGAGACGCTACAGGTGCGTCTACCCCCTCCCCCAGTTTTTTGACAACGACAGGACTCTGCTCCGAGATGCTCAGACCCAAACTCTCAACCAGTCGCTGCCCCTCCGCATCATCCCTCACATCCATCAGCGAGCCCTACCAGATCCACCCCAGGTACGTCCCAAATCTAACCCTGGCTCGCCGCTTCCAACTACTACAGCACTGGTCCCAGTCCCCAGTCTTCTCGACAGCGATAAGTGCAATCAGATCATGCCACTTCCCTGCTTAAAACTGTCTAATGGCTTTCTCTCACACCACCACCCAAAGTAAAGTCCTTGCTCTGCCTTCTAAAGTCCCCCATGGAGTCCCCGTTGCGGCTCAGTGGGTTAAGAAACCGACTCGTATCCATGAGGATGTGGGTTCAGTTCCTGATCTTGTTCAGTGAGTTAAGGATCCAGCAATGCCGCAAGCTGCTGCGTAGGTCACAGAGGCATCTTGGATCTGGAGTTGCTGTGGTTGTAGTTCAGGCTGGCAGCTACAGCTCTGATTTGACCTTTAGTCTGGGAACTTCCATATGCCACAGGTACAACCCTAGAAAAACAAAACAAAATAAAATAAAATAAAGCCCCCCATCCTACCTTACCCGCCAACTTGCACACAATTTGCCCTGCCACTCACTGTCCTCCAGCTCTGCCAGTTTCCTTCAGACCTCAGCCCAGGGCCTTTGCACTTGCCGGTCCCTCTTCCTGCAATGCTCATCCTCTGGAGCTTCACACAGATGCTAGGAGTCTGCCTAATTATCTCCTTTCTCCAAGACCCTCCCCCACCACCCCATCCAAAGTAGCTTCTCCCATCGCAGTGGCCCATGATCACTGCCACATTTTCCTGTTTCCTTCATAGCACTACTGCCATCGGAAAGTTTTGTATTTAATTTGTTTCCATGTTTCTTTTCTCTCTTCTTGCACTGGAAGGTAGGAAGCGCCACGAAGGCAGGGGAAACCCTTACGCTTTGTTCTAGTCTCGGTACAGAGCCCGATGCTTCGCCATAGCAGGTGTCCCAGTGGTATTTGCTGAGAGGAGGAGTGAGGGAGAACGTTCAGCAGAGAACAGTCACTGGATTGTGGCATCGCCAAGGACGCTCCCTGGTCCCGGTTCGACTGGGAAGACACACCTGCACGTCATCCCCCACAGACCTGATGACAAGGACCTGCGCTCCAGGTCCTGGGCTAACAGCCAGGAGCTTGTCCCAGTTGGAAAGTTAGAGTTGAGACCAGGTAGTGTGCCAAGCTCTGTGCTAGGCACTTTTACACCCAGGAGGTAAGTTTAAAGCCCCTTCACATCCACACTGAGAAACAGGTTTTAGCCCCCTGGTTACAACTAAGGGCACACAGCCAGTCTAGAAAACAGCAGGTTGCCAACAGATCTTTCACTCCAAAACCAGTCCACCACCCGAGGCTGTGAGGAAAGGATGGATGGATGTATGAACGGATGGGTCTTCTAAGCTGCCAAAATGGGAAGGGAAACAATGGCGGCCACGGCGGCCCCCACCAAAGCCTTTCCTCTTCTCACTTCTCCCCCATCAGCCTCCCCCTCAGCCTCTCCTCCTCTGTTCCCAGCACCCACCCCCATGAGGGGACAGCGGGGCTCAAACGGCCAGAGTCTGGTTTGTGGACCCCCTGACAGTGTGCCTTGGAAAGAGTCAGCTGCCGGCAGCTACTTGGAGCCTCCAGGTTCTCATCTGCGAAATGGGCAGAGCAGAGCGAGCCTAGCTGTCTGCTTCCCTGGATTTGGAATCAGATGAGCCATCAGTGCCGCGTGCTCAGAGGACATGGTTATTACTGGAGACCCACGCGGGGCCGTAATGAACAACACCTCGCAGGGGCATCTGTGCTAGGAGAACCCAAGGGCAGTGCTTATCCCCAAAGACCCTCCCGCAGGAGAATGTCAGGTCTGGTGACAGGTGGAATGAGGGGGGGCGGCAGGGAGTCACCTGCTTGGCACCCAAAGCAGGTAACAGAAGAAACTCGCTAGCCGTGGCCCCTTCCTGCCCACACCCTCCAAGCTGGTGTCTCAAGGGGGACCATTTGCTTGCGAAGGCCCTGCAGACTCAGGCCTGGGACCCAGGAATAGGCAGGTTAATGAACTGTGCTGCTGTTGTGTTCACTTGCCAGCCGGGGCGGGAGCAGTGGGTGGGCTTGGGCTGGCCTGGAGTCAGCAGGTCTGGGCTTTGTTTGTTGCTGTGTGACTGAGGCTACGCCTGTCCCTCTCTGGTCCTTATTTCCCTCGTGCACAAAACAGTGGGGCAAGACCAGTAATCACCAGCATTCTGCCCACCCTGAGACTACAGGCTGCACCGTGGGCCCCGTGAATAAGCCACATCCCCGAGGGCCTAGTGCTGAAATCAGAGGGGAGGAGGAGGAGGGGGTCAAAACAGAAATGGGGGCCCGGCTAGGTTTTTAGTTTATGGCTTTGCAGTGTAAAAATACTTCTCCAGGGATGGCAGAGGAACCCGTGGGGTGAGGGTGGGGGCAGAGGACCTGGACATCTTTTTCCCACGAATCAGCAGAAAGAACCTACGAAACAAATCTCTTACGCCATCGAAACACACGCCACCGGCCATTTGCCAGTGAACTCTGAAGCATGAGCATAAATAATTAAAATGAAATTACAGTTGTCAAAATAAATTAGCAAAGAACCAGGAGCCTCGTTTCTCCCCTGCCCTGCCATCCTGTGAGTTCTCCGTCGGCTGCTCTGTGAAAACAGATGCTCATGGGCAGAGGGCCTCCTGGACACTGAGGTGGTGAGTGAGAGGCAGCTGTGATGGGGAAAGGGCCCGAGGGGGCGTCTGAGGGGCACTGGTGGCCACAGGAAAGGACTAGCAGGTGCATATGCAGTTTGGGGTGGGCAGGGCCGGGGACAGGTAGAGGCTGCGGGCTATGACTCCACATTCAGCGGGTAGGTTCTGGCCAGTCCCAGCTGGCTCCAGAGCCATGGAAGTCCCTTGGACCAAGTCTGCCTTGGACTCAGGCCATGGAGGTGGTCCCGTGTGCCTCCATAAGAAACAGGTGCATCCCGCAGCTGCACACTAAGGCCCCAACCACCTGCGAGCTAACCCGATTCCAAGACTGATTCCTACAGGGGGTCTGGTGACGAAGAGTCTACCTTTGTCCCAGGAAATCTGGTCTCGGGCTCCAGGGACCCAGATCACCAGGAGTGGCAGGAGGAAGGAGGTGGCAGTTACTGGGTGTGAAGGCGCTGGGAGTTTGGGGCACGTTAGACCCTTGCTCCTGGGTGCCACGGGTGGCCGCCACCCTTGTCTGCTTGGACTAATGCCCAGTCTCCTGCGCCTCTGCCCTTGTATTTGGAAGAATGAATGAATGAATGGATGGCGGTAAGGCTATCACTGTGCCCACTTTACAGATGAGGAAGCTGAGGTTTAGAGAAACGACCTGGCTCAGGTTCATTGGCATAAGCAACGGGACAGTGGATTTGAACTCAGACAGGAAGACTGCAGAGCGAGCGACTTAAACATCATCTGATACCAAGATCAGGACTAGGGGGCCGGGCAGTGGTGTCTGCCTGATGAAGTCAAACACCTTACACAGCGAGGAAGGAGTGGTCCCAGCAGAGAAGCAGGTGGTACAAGGCCAGGAACTGGCGCGCTGTGTTGAAGGGACCCAGGGACGCCAATATGGCTGGAGTGGAGTGAGCCAGGGGAAGGGAGGGAAGATGGGTCAGCAGGTGCCAGCCCAGTGGAGGGGTTTAGATCTGATTTCAAGTATGATGGGAAGACCCTGGTGGGGGGAGGTTTCCAACAGCAGATGTGGCTGCAACTCTTAGGCATGGGCCTGGATAATATCCATTTCTGCCCAAAGCCAATTATATGATCCATCTTTCATGCCTCAACCAAATGGGCGCTATTTACCTCTGAATATTCATAACTAGCATTTATTAAGCACCTACTGTGTGCCAGGCATTGTGCTGAGCACTGTTACCTACATTCATTCTCTCCTTAAATCCTCACACCTGCCCCACGACACCGTTAGGACAGGATTTTCTTTACAAAAGCACACAGGTATTTTTGTTAGTATCTCATTTTACAGATGAAGAAACTGAGGTTCCAGTGGTTAAGTAACTTGTCCAATATTCCAGCCACTGGCAGAGCCAGAACTTGGACCCACGTCCGTGAGAGTGCAGAGACTGAGTCTTTAACTAACCTCCCTTGAGCTCTACATACACACACACACACACACACTTTGGGTTTTAAAACTCTCTGGGCACTAGGAAACACTCAGTGCGGGTACAGCTCATAGAATCTAGAGGGCTGCAATTTCTCCAATAAAACTTGACCATGGCCCTTTCTCTTTCTTCCTCTTGCTGCACGTCCAGAAGCAGCTCCTGTTCTGGCCCATAAGATGGGGCATCCAGGTGGGAGGGGAGGAGCCCCGCTTCTGCCTCCTCTAACGGCCTCATTTCTGGGTAACGCAATCAAAGCTCAAGGATTAATGGACGTGGCTCTTGCTTTCAAGTCCCACCCGCTGACAGATCGCCAGATTCTCCCGCCCTGTTCCTGAACCTTTCAGGAAAAAATATACAGGCTGCTTGCTTATCTTAGTGTGGGGTTGCCGTGGCAACTGCATCCCTGTGAGATGCACTGTCATAACATTTCAGTGCTCTTCGCAACACTTAAAGACACAGCCTCCTCTTCTTCGGGGCCCCGGTCCGCGCGCAGTTGTCAAGTGGCTGGGGAGTGGGTAGGAGGTGGGGGCGGGGGACAAAGAACCAGGAGGACCCCTGCTTTGGAAACGTCGGCTCTCATTCAGGTTCAGCCGGTGCCGGGCAAGCAGAAGGGACGGCTCAGAGAACAATCCTCTTCAAGCGGCTCTGGGCAGGGCAATGGGCTCTGCTTGGGCTATCTGTGATGTAACCTCACCAGCCTCCCCAGGAAGCTGGCGATATGATGACCCCCGTTTTACAGAAGAGGAAACTGAGGCTCAAGGAGATCACTGAATGGCCACTGCTTGCTCCGGGCGACCAACCATCCTACATGAAGTCCCGCATCCCAGGAAATCCCTCCATCCTTGGAAAACTGGGAGGGTGCGTCCACCGCCCGTGCATTTATTTCTACCACCTACACCTGTGACTCTTCTTTACAGATGGCCCTTGGGCACCGGTGCTGCTCTGGCCCCCTGGCAGAGAGTCCGAAGTGCTCTGAGCCAGTGACAAGACAAGCTTGGAGCTCCCTTGTGGGGTGGGGCCAAAGGCACCTTCTACGGGACCTTGCCTGGGATCCCCCTGGCTTGGCGTCCTCCACTCCCCTCTGTTTGCAGTTCTCCTGGGAGCAGATCCTAAACAAAGCGCTCATGCAGGAACCTCCTGTCCGGCTCTACTCTTGGGACAGCCTGACCCCGGGTACACAGGACTTCGTGTTGGAGCTTCCCTGGTGTCCAGCCTTGGTGCTCGGCACTCCCCTGGCCCCACAAACCCTGTCTTCCAGCCACACCAAAAGACGGTCTCTCCCCATGGCCACGCTCTCCCGAACCCCAGGGCCTTGGCATGTGTCGCTGGCCCGTGCACGCCGCTCAGCGCCTCCTTCCCAGGCCACTTCCCCAGGCTGAGGTCCATGCGCCCTGCAAAGGCTGGCTGGCGTGTCCCCTTGCCCGGGAGCCCTTCCCTGGTGCTTGGCCACCACTGAAGGGGCTCAGACTGGCACAGGGACCTCCTTGTTTCTACGTCACTTCTACCAAAGCCCCATCTTAGAGAGGGGGGTGCTTGTGTCCCAGAGCCAGCTGTGAGCCCCTCACCCCCCGAGGGCGGGCACTGTGCCCTCATCTCCGTCTCCTCATGTCCCGCCTCGGGGTCCATCACCGAGTAAGTGCTAACATACATTTCATGAGCGAAGAGAAGCACACAGGTAGCACCTACTCTGTGCCAAGGGGTCAGTAAGACAAGCCCCACGGTTCTTCGTGACACCTGCCAGGCCCTCTGTGACACCCCGGCCACCTCCCCACCTCCTGGCACACGCCCCCACTCACCACTCCAGTCCCGGGACAGCACAGCCCTTCACACCCCAAGCTCCTATTACCTGTGCTTCCTCCTCTGTCTGCTGCACTTTCTGCCCCAAAAATCTGTGGTGTGTTCTTTCACTTCCTCTGGTCTCCACCTCAAGGCTGCCCTGATCCCTCTATTAAAAACAGGTCCCCTAGAAGTTCCCCTGTGGCTCAGTGGTAACGAACCCGACTAGTATCTGTGAGGATTCAGGTTCGATCCCTGGCCTCGCTCAGTGGGTCAAGGATCTGGCATTGCAATGAGCTGTGGTGTAAGTTACAGACGCGGCTAGGATCTGGCATTGCTGTGGCTGTGGCATAGGCCGGCAGCTGTAACTGCGATTTGACCCCTAGCCTGGGAACCTCCATGTGCCACGGGTGCGGCCCTAAAAAAAAAAAGACAAAAAAAAAAAAACAATTCCCTCATCACTGTTTATGGATTTTCTTACTACCTTAAACCTTAGCATTTGTTTATATGTATGAGCCTATAATAAATATATTTGATGATATGCATACAACTAAATATATAATATTTATATAACATATCCATCAAGTCTCACTGACCATATATTTAGTTGTCAGTCTCTCCCACTAGAGTATATGACCCACAAAGGAGGGGCCTTCCCTCACTGCTGTAACCCCAGTAGCCAGAACAGTGACTGCAGCATGTTGTAAATGCTCAACATACATTTTTGAACGAATGAATGCAGTGCCAGTCCCTAACTCACGGCCTCCAAACAATCCTTTGATGTAATCGCTCTTACACACGGAAGCTCCCTGGATGAAGTAACTTGCCCAAGGCATCACCGACCCCTGGTGCCTTGAGCTCCACAGCCCTGGGGCCTGATTGCCAGCCTTGACTGTGAACCCTTGCCAGCAGCGCCACACGCTGCATGCTGCCCCCGAGCCAGTCCCCTCTTTCCAGAGCAAGCATTTAGATCTTGGTGATGGGGACACAGCGGTAGAGGTCACAGTGAGGACCAGGAGGAGCAAGAGGTGACTAGACTGCCTCTGAGCACCTCTCGGTGCCATGAGGAGGTGGGGCTGGAAGAAGAAGGGGCAGCGATTCCACCAGCTCCTTAATGACGGCCAAGGCTTTCGGCTTCTCCAGCGGGGGTCCGGATGAAAGCTCCCCAACCTCTTCAGAGCAGCCGATATGTCCATTATTCATGGAACATATGAGCCCATGAGCTCAAAAGTTTGAATGCACATAATTCTGGATTCATTTCCTCTTCCCCAACCAAAGTGGGAGGAACAGAGGCCCAATGACACTGGTTCTATTGCTCACCCGCCAGGCCCCCCGGCCAATAGCAGAGCGTTCAGCCAGCAGCATCCCCACCGACCCTGCCTTCCATCCCTGTTGCATGTTTCAGTGGCGACGGAGAAGACAGCGGAAGGGAGAGGCCACCCCAGGCCCAGTTTCCAAAAGCTCATGGAGAGCAGAGCTTGACAGAAGCTGCCACTCACGCTGGGCTTGGGGCTGCAGAGGGCTGACTGCCTCACGATGCAGGCCAGGGCAGCCTTCATTTTCTGCAGGCCTGGAGAATACTGGACACACTAGAAAACTCCTGCGTCTGGCGCAAAAATGCCTTTTTCCTAAAGGGATCCACGAGAGGAAGCCGCTTTAGGATGATGCTGTCACCGGGCCATCCTGTCCTGGCTACCGCTGTGCACCCGGCCCGCCTCAGCTCTATCCCTTACCCCTGCGAATTAGCTTTTGGTGGTCCCACTTTGCAGACGAGGACGCTGAGGCTCCGAGGAGAAATGCAAGATTCTAAAACTCTGGGCACCCTGGTTTGGGGTACCTCCCTCTGCTTGACCAGGTTCCAGCTGTCCTTAGACATACGCCATCTCATCTCCCTTTCTGTTCTCCAAGAGCTCAGAGCAAGTGTGCACACACGCGTGCACACACACACACATACATGTGCACACACACACACACACACGTGCACACACACACACACGTGCACATACACACACACACACGCACACACGCATTAGACAAGCGCCTTCCTGACCCTCAGAGGCCAGCAGTGAAGTTGCTGCCTGAGTGACTGACTAAGGGCAGTGAGTCCGGGACATCTGAGGTCTTGGACTCGGGGACAGAAATGAGGATGTGACAAGTATCCTTCTGACAGCCCATGAAATCCCAAGAGACCCTGCTCCCTGGACTACCAGTCAGCATCCCCCAGGCCCCTAAAACACTCAAAAAGGGGCTCAGGCATAGGTCCAGGGCTCCCAAAGGAACCTTTTCAGTCCGAGCAACCCGCACGGTCCCACAGATAAGGGGCGGGAGGAGGGGCCAGGGCTATATTTGCACACGGACTCTACTGCTGTTTTTCCTTTTCCCATGTTTGAGGTGTCCTGTTGACAGACTGTGAAAACCAAGACTCATTTCTCACTGATACAGGTATCTTTTTTTTTTTCCTCTTCATGCCACGAATACTGTAATTCTGGGCTCCTGGCACACAATCCACCCCTGACTTGCTCCTGGATCAGCGTCACTCATCTTGAAGGCTCACGCGCACACCTCCCTCTGCCGTATCACAGGCCTGCTTTTTGTCTCAGCAAATTCCTACAAGCCCCCTGCAAGGTATCATTGCCCGCCTTTGTCAGATGGGGAGATTGAGGTTCAGAGAGGTTAAATAACTTGTCTAGGGCCACACAGCAAGTTCATAAAGGACGAGACAAATCATGAAAAGATTTTTCTCAGCAGATAGAAAAGCCAACAGAGCTGTTTTCCTTCCCAAGGCTTCAAATTGGACAATTTAATCCCCACGACAGCTAAAGATGGGACGAACCCTACAAGATCTGCCACTGGGTGATTGTTTTATTCCCCAGCCGGTGAATTATTTCTGTTGGGAAATGAGAACCTCAGCTTCTCTGACGATCCTTGCCTGGTGTAGACATTTGTCAGCTGTGAGAAGAATTCATTGATGAATTTTTGTAACACTCTCTTTTTGGATGAATGAAATCCAGGAGGATGACGTTATAAGGTTTCCGCATGGGGAAAGCAGCACATCTCTCTTCTTTCACTGTTGCTGTTCTTCTCAGGATGCCCAGGAGCCCTGCACAGCCTCAGCTGCAGAAAGGTCAAGGTGGCTTTTGCGTGGGCTCTTCCCTTCCCTTGGCCTCTCCTCTGCTTGGAGCAGTGGGGAGGGAATTAGTGTGAAAGCAACTCTGCCACTTGAGCTTTCCAGTCCCGGGCAGCTTCTCCAGGTACAGGAGAAACAAAGCCACCGGCGAGGAGCCACCAACTCTTGTCAAGCACCTCCTTTTGCAGGAAATCCCTCCTCCAACCTGTGCTCTCCACCATGGCAGTCACTAGCCACCTGTGGCTATGACACTTAAATTAATCAAAAGTAGATGGAAGGAAAATGCCAGTCCTTCCCGGGCACTGGTCACACCTCCAGGGTCCAGTGTGGCATGTGGCTCTCATGTTGGACAGCGCACCTAGGGGACATTTCCAGCCTCACTGAAAGTTCTACTGAACAGTGCCGCCGCAAGAGCTGCAGAGACTGTGGCAGACACACTGCTCATCATCCTGGCCATCTGGGGGGAGCAAGGGTCCTGGGAAAGCCCGCACTCGCCAGCCGCTTACAGAGGGTCTCTGGGCCCCTGCATGATCCAGAAAAGAAGAGGCATGAAAGAGTACACCCAGCCAGCGCCTGCTTGCAAACCATGGACTCACAACATTTTCTTCATCTGCAAAATGGGGATAAACACCACCTGCTCTGCCAGGGAGAGTGGGCGGAAGGGGCCGGACCTGAGCCAGGCTCCCGGCAGGTCCTCCTGTCACCGCCCGCCCTAGGCTATAACGAGGGGCTTTAAGGCAGATGCTGGGACTGGGAAAGGCTAGCAGATGAAACTGGGGGACTTCTGAGAGCTCAAGAGAGCAGCCTCAGCAAAGAATGGGCAATTATGGACCACTTCAAAAGCATCTCCAACGAGCTAGAGCACGGGTCATCCTGATCCCTGGATTCGGTCTGGTCAGACATGATATTTACACCTGCCAATCAATATCTACTCAGTGTTTGCTTTGGACCTAGCCAGGGGCTGCAAGTTTTATATCCTTTAACTCTTAAAAAGCACACCTATAAAATCAGGCTATTATTTCCATTTGACAGAGAAGGAAGGGAAGCTAAGAAAGCCGGGGAGTCTGGCTCTTCCCCCCAGGCTCACTGCTTCCCTCACCCTGCCTTCCTCAACCTCCAGCAGCCGGTGAGCCAGCACACAGGACTGCTACCGGGGTTCTCTGTATGAATTTTGTCAGCTCCACACTCCCACGGCTGCAGAAAGATCTGGATTGCTGGTGGGGAAGGGGCTACACCTGGAATCCAGCAGGGCTGGCTTTGAATCCCAAATGCGTCCCTCACTGATGGCACAAGAGTTCATTTTCCTCTCTGAGCCTCAGTACCCTTATCTGTAAAATAGGAATCCTGAAAGTACACATAGCACATTGGCGGCAGGAGAAGCAAGCGAGTCCGTGCAGGTAATATTAGCTTAACACATAGAAAGTACTCAAAAAAGGTTGCTTATGCCATTATTTTTTCAAGAGTTCCCTGGCTGCCTAGTGGTTAAGGACCTGGTGTTGTCATGGCTGTGGCTTACGTAACAGCTGTGGTTCAGGCTGAATCCCTGGCACCCGTGGTATACAGAAGTTTCCGGGCTAGGGCTCCAAACGGAGCTGCAGTGCCGGCCTAGGGCACAGCCACAGCAACGCCAGATCCGAGCTGCCTCTGTGACCTACACCGCAGCTCACGGCAATGCCTGATCCTTAACCCACTGAGTGAGGCCAGGGATCGAACCTGAATCCTCATGGACACCAGTCAGGTTCTTAACCCACTGAGCCACAACGGGAACCCCAAGAGTTGAAATTTTTGCCCCAGTTTGTTCAGCTTCAGAATCCATTCTCTCCTTGGTATCCGCTGTCGTCTTGTTCCCACCCCTACGAGTAGCAGTATATACATTTTCCTAATCAAGCCCTGCTCTGGCTAAGAGTAAAAAACAGTTTGGCTTCCTAACATTACCCTAAACAGTGATGGAGAGAAATGGAGCAAAGATTAAAAATACAGGTGAACGATCGCTGTACGGGTGACGGGGATGTGACAACGGTGCCGACACCGTCCCAGAGCCCTGTGCAACTTCCAGGCACCAGCGCGGCCCTAACCATCGCCCCCTGGGGTAACAGATACCACAAAATTGGCAGGAAGGCACTCCGAGGTTGCGGCCGAATTTCACCCTGAACCTACCCAATGCCAGGTCTCGGAGCACAGACCCACTGAGCCTCTTTCGCTGGCAGCCTGTCTCTGCCCCAGCCCCTGGCTCTCACCTAGCCCTTGGCCAGGAGGAGGGGTGAGGTGGGCAGCCCACGGAACACAGAGGAGGCGCCAGCTCTGCGCCCCGCTTGCCGGCGGGAAACTGCAAGCAAATCCCACCCTCTTGGAGCTTCAGTCTGTTGATCCATCAAATGGGGAGGTCACACAGGCCCAGCCTGCTTGACACAGCATCCAGAGTCTAAACGAGCACGGCGGCTGTGCCGAGATCTGCAAACCCCAGATGGTCAGACACTGTTTAGACCTGTGGGTAGCGTCCGTGGGTGCCCTTGTCTCAGCCGATCACAAGAACGGCTAACGGGATGGTCGGCACTTCACACGTCTTGCCTGCCTAATCCTCAAAGCAGCCCCGCCCATGGGCACTACTGTCCTTACACACCGTGCAGACGGGAGATGCTCAGAGTTAAGTGATTGGCTCGAGGTCACGCAGATATTAAGGAGCAAAGGGTTCCTCCCACCGCTGCCCTCTGATCTCAGCCATCCCAGCAAGCTGCCCTGGCGCCACCAAGGATGAGCAGCAAGCAGGAGTGGGAGGACCCAGGAGCCAAGCTCTGCTTTGCCAGGTCCAGTCGATGACCCGATGCACACGGCGTGGAACAGAGATGCGGAAACCTCTGGACAAGGGAATACTGTTAATGGTATAAACCGCCTTGCCAAAGCCACAAATATTTTGTGGGAGAAAACTCACAGTGAGGGCCAGAACGCAAATGAGGCATTTGAGGGGAAAAGCTGGCTTCCGGGAACGGTGGGGGGCGGGGCGCACATACCACCAGAAGATTTTTTTTTTTTTTTTAGTCAGAAGGAAAACAAAATCACCTATCTTACTTCCTTTTAACCACTGCAGGGGAGGGGCCGGAAAGCTCCGCAACGCTCCCCGCGAGAGCAGAGCTCTACAAGCACGTGCTGAATAAATATGTCCATGAAGAGAAAATATTACAGTGACAGATGTGGAAAAGCCATGGGGGGGGGGGGGGGAGAAAAAAAAAAAGGCAAGAGTGGGGATAAATGCAAAATCCAGGGTGAGAAGAGGTGGGCTCAGGCCAGGCGGGGCCTCTGGTGTTTCTGGGTCAGGTGGGTCCTCGTGTGTTCGAGCTTTTGTTCTGTCCATTCCCTGCCTTTGTGTGAGAAATTTTCTTTGCAGCTCACGCACGTTCAACAGAAGCGTTCACACGAGAACGACATCAAGCTCCGAAGAAACAGCTGGATTTTAGCACTCACACTGCCCGTATTTAGAATTAGAATAATGCTTTGTCTCCTTCTTGCGGTTGAGGATGATTAAAATCCCCATAGACATTTTTAACTAGGCCTTTTAGTTACAGGACTCTCCACATATTTAGAGCACTCGCCACTTGCGTTATTGGGTTTAAACTTAGAAGAAAGGAATGCGGCCGCTGTACGGCAGAAAAGTGTTAGAAGCCAGACCTGCCTTTCACTTGTGACTCTCTCTTACCAGCGGCGGGACCCTGAATGCTGGTGAGCTTCCTGGAGCCTCGGTTTCCCAACTGGGACAACAGAAGGTTGTATCTTGTTGGCTGTCTGGCCAGGTGGTTGGTGTTAACACTTGATGCCCAGGAAAGTATTCACCGAGCAATTCCTGTGTGCCGGGCTCAGCCTTGAGGGCCGGGGACACGGCATGGGGACAGTGGACAAAGAATATTAGAACAATACCTTGTTACATCGGGAGGGCTGTGAGAAGTGGTGGCAGAGGGCCCCCAGAGAGCTTACGGCAAAGGGTTCAACAGGTCTGAGGGGAGCGGTGGGGGCGTTAATGCCCAAACACACTCTTGTAATCTCCAGTCTCGTCGGAAAGGTAAGGGCTGACGTGACTATTGTAAAGATGAGACCGAACAGGCTTTGGAGAAAACAGGGTGAAAGCGAGACCACGAGCCAGGAACAGAAGGCCAACGGAGCGAGGCCAAGAGCCCGCCTGCACGCACCAGAACACACCAGAACAAAATCCTGCCGTACGTTTGTTGGCACTGGTTGGTAATTAGCTGTTGCTCTGGGCTCCAGTCTTCCCGCAGCCTCCCCAGTCCCTCCCAGCAGCTAAAGGGGGTGGGGGGGCATCTGTACCTGCAGGGAAATCTGGGATTCAGCACTCTGACAGTCAGTGCCAGCATCCCACTGACATTAAATAGGTGGAATTTTGCCCCTGAGTCAAAAGATGAGGTTCTAAATCACCGTAATCTCTCCCCTCCAGCCAGCACCCCAGGCTGTATCCTGACCCTTCCCCGCCCAGCCAAGCCCCGGCAATGCGCCAGGCTGCGTCTCTGCGGTCCAGGGATGTCCCCCGCAGAAAGGCACCCTGGAGGGGAGTTCTGAAGAGGGAGGCGAGGCAGCTGCGCCAACAGCCAGGAAAAATGGATTCGGGAGCTCCCAAGGGAAAGAGTGCAGAGCTCCAAGAGGCTGAGAGGAGGCCAGTGCACACGACACTGGCACAGACCGCGAGCGGGAGGGGACAGAGCTTTGCGGCCACGTCTAGGATGCTGGGATTTATTCCGTGGGCTCCGGAAGTTCAACAGAGGTGAGCCCTGATCACATCGGTGTTTCAACAAAGAACATTCTGGCGGCCGGTGGGGGGGTGGCCTCTGCAGGACCTCATAATGAATAAACGAGTGGACTGACAAATGCTGGCTGGCTGGCATTGGAAAGTTCCTCAGACATCAAGTGGGTCACCCCTCTCCCCATTTCACAGGGGAGGAAACTGAGGCCTGGAGAAAAGAAGCAATGTTCTCATCATCCACCCATTGCTGAGGCTGCCCTAAGGTCCAGCCGTCCCCTGTAAGGCCTCCACCTTCCTCCAGGAGGGCTGGCTGGCACTGGCTGGAGGTGCCAGCCTCCCTGGCATTACTAAGGGTTCTGGTGTCCAGTGAAAGTGCCATAATCCATCAGCACTTTCTGGATGTCTGGAAAAGGGAGGGAGGAGGGAGGAGGACCCTGCCCTACCTGTTCCCTTAAAACAGGCTGCCCAGCCTGGCCATCTCTCAAAACTGGTCAACCCCAGGCCACCTCTTCCCTTGTCAGTACCTTCCTCCCCCAGCAGAAAACCAGAAATGGTCCAGTCCAACCCACATTTCCAGCTGCCCTCCTCCCGCTTCCTCCCACAGGGGCTATGCTTGAAACCACCAGAAAATTCCCTGTTCCCCAAGGAGTGCTGTCCTTCTCACCTCCAAGGCTTCGTGCTCTTCCTTTTCTGCTGGGGGATAAAAAAAAAATCCTTCCGGGCCCAGGATAAGCAGCGGCCCTTCTGCCCAGCCTTGACCAGAGTCATTGCCCATCTTCGGCTCCCACAGCCTGGAAGCAACTGCTTCCTGCAACAGACACTGCCATTCTTTATCCACCTGCTCCCTATAGACGAGGAGGCCAGAGACGCGGATGTGGTGCTCACCTGGGCAGCCCCAGCACCCGAACTGGGGCTGGAACACAGTAGGTGCTCAATAAGTGCATGGTAAATCACACTGACACATCTGTCAGGCCACTCTTTCTGGAGCTGGAGTAAGGGCTACAAGGAATTGCAAGAAAGAAAAGGGACGGCTGTGGAAGGCAGGCCGTGGGGAACCACAGCGTGATCCGCTAACAGCGGGAGAGAAGAGAGAATGAATTCATTTCCTCCCCGTAGTAATTTGCCTGTAAATATTCAGAAACCACGCAGTTCCTCTCGTCTTCCCATTAAGGAGAAATGCATAAATAAACCAGCCTACCCAGGGCTTCGCACACAGGCTGTTGATTCCTGTCCTAAAATACTGGGGTGATTATTTAGTTAGCTACAGCACGCCCCCCCCAAAGAGTCCCAGGGGGTGTCCAGAACTGGGTAACTCCGAGGGCAAGGGGCTGACTGGGCAAGAGTCAGAGCTGGCCACTCTAGAGCTGGAGGAGATGCGCCTAGAAACCCCAGGGAGCTGTGGACCCAGCAGCCCAGAGGCCGCAACAGGTGGCCTCACTGGCCAGGGTTTGGTTTAGAAAAGTGTCCTCCCTACCCACCCCCGCCACCATGACCCCAGGGGAGGGCCCAGAGGTCACACACAGATGGGCTTCTGTGCTCCAGGCCGACCCTTTGATAAGGAGAAAAACAAATGCCTTCTTGAGATGCTCAAAATCCATGACACAGGGAGAAGAAGCAGGTCCCAGACCAAGAGACTCTTGGAGGGCTGGCCACCGCTGGGCAGGGGGCCCGTCGGGGCTGAAGTCTTCCATCCGGCGACTAGGGCCCCTCAGCAGTTAGACCCCCAGCTCCCTCTTGGTGTCCCCTGAGCACCTGGGGAGGGGGTAACACAAGCTTCCAGTGGCAGGAAGAGAGGGAGGCTCTTGTCTTTTCCCCAGACTGACCCTGCAAACTTCTGGGGCACCAACAGGGAGCTCAGGCCCAAAGCCTACTCCTGTTAACATGCTCAGGATACGGACCAAATCCTCTAAGCTTGTTTAACCTGGACTCAACGGACAACGACAAATCCTTTCATGGCTCTGGCCCCAGGACCAGCTCTCTTGCTTCTAGTCCTCAGGGCAGCCCTAGGAGGCAGGTTACTATCATCCCCATTTTATTGATGGGAAAACTGAGGCCCATAAATAGAGCCAGGCACAGAGGAGCGGGGGATGAAGGCAGGATTCAAAGCCAGACACCTTCTGGCTCTGAGTTTCCCCAAACTACTAGGGTACAGAGGAGGGAGCCCAGAAAAGTGGACAGAAGCTGGACTCAGAGTCCCAGGAGCAGGGTTGTGCGACTTTTTGAGGAAGGAGGTGTGCATGCCATTTTTCTTTTAAATAATATGAAGGCCCAGGTGTACAGCCTGCCCGCATGACGACCTCACTTCATCTCATCAGCAGCTCCGGAAGGAAAGGTTACTAGGTCGGGTTCAAAGGTGAAGAAACTGAGGCTCATGAAGCCTCCTGGTCTTCTTCCAGCCAGGAAGTGAGAGCCAGGATCTGAATCTGGATCAACTCACCACCACCACGTCTATCGGCTTCAGGCCCAGCTCCTCTGCCCAACCAGAGTGACTTGGAGCAAGTCTGTCGCCTGGGGGACCTCAGTTTCCACATCCCTTCCTAAGCCCTGGGCCAGGGTGGCTGGGAAGATGGAGCGAGTGGGGAGCGAGCGTGAAGGAAGGGCCGCTGCACAGTCTATGCCGCAGGCTCGAAAGCCCAAGTCCTGGCCGTACCTAGAGGACTGACATTTACAGCAGTGGCCCCCGACTCCCGACAGGATGCACTGCCAGCAAAGAGATTCAATTATGGTCATTATGGTGCACTTAGGAAAACCAGGGAGCAGGCTAATACATTTCAGAAAGATTTGCAACAGCAGAGGATGAATCAAAACGAGTTTTCTACTTAACCCTCAGTTAAACAGAAAATCCATTTAACCACAAGGCATTGCGCTGTCTTCCCACTCTCTAATCATTTTTTTTTCCTTTTCTGTCTGTCACTTCGATTGATAGTGTTATTCCCTGAAGCTGCCTTGGCATGAAAAATCAGTTCATTGATGGAGAGAGAGCTGTCCTAAACCTCTGTGGGTTTGCAGCCCCGGATCCACATCCTTGATCCTTGGCTTTCTCCAACAGGGCAGAGGCGAGCACATTGCTTCTACCCAGGGCTGCAAAATTTGCTGGTAGGATCTGAAAGAAGCAGCTCCAAGGGACCAAGGGGGAGAGCTAATTCTCACCTCCCACCAGCCGCTCCTCCTCCCTCCAGGGAGAAAACCAAACATCTGCAGTCACTGGAAGCTCCCAGAAAGAGGCCCGGGAAAGGACGGGCTTAGAGGGATCATAGGGGCTGGATTCCTCGACCTCAAGCTCGCTAAGCCACAGAGTGGTGGAGAGAGCAGAGTTGTCTCTTGCAGGGGTAGGATTCAGGTAGCGAGGGTGTTGCCCATTCAATGAGAAAGAAAAGCAATCAGCCAGCTAGTTTCTTCTAGCATGAAATAAATCGGCATTGACTACATGCATGCAACAAGACACTCCAGGCACAGGGTTGCCGGAAAAAATCCAAGATGCTCAGTGAAGTCTGAATTTCAGATAAACAATAAATAACGTTGTAGCTTATGTTCCAAATGGTCCACGGGACCAATACCAATGGGACGTACTTGCACTAAAAAAAGAAAGATTCACTGTCTATGCCAAGTTCAAATTTACCTGAGCGTCCTGTGGTTGTATTTGCTAACTAGCAACCCTTTCTGGGAGACTGGCATCTAGCATCGAACGGGGGGCCTTGGAAGCAAGCTGCCTGGCCCCAGCCAGGCCCCCTGGCACGGCTGTCCAGCAGCGGGAGCTGGTGGGCAAAGTTAAAAGCAGGAAGCCGAACTCGACAGACTTTCTGGAAGCATCTCTGCTGAACGTGCGCCTGAGTGGAAACAAAAGCAGGAAACGAATGGGCCTCTTGTCCCAAAAAAGGGACCAAATGATTTCTCTTCCCTCCATTCCCCAAGCTCTCTGCAATGCTGTTTTACGGTTTTAACAATAATAGTCTGCACTGGCACACACGCCCAGGCACACAAAGGGCTTGACTTTTCTTATCTTTGAAAGCAATCGGGTTGCTCTATTAGATTTCGAGCTCATTGAAGTTGGGGACTGGGAGTTTTTAATCCTTATTTCCCAGTGGAGGTTCAGTGGATGACGGAGGGAAAACGGAAGGAAGAAAGGGCAGGAGGGAGGATCTGTTGGTATAAGCGCCAAGGGCTGGGAAACCCCAACTTGGAAAGGGGCTCCTGGGGCCCACAGGGCCTCCTGGGCTGGAGGAGCCACTCTGTCACCCTGGGTCTCCTTGCTCCCTTTCCTGGGTGCCGAGGCCTCAGCAGTCAAAGGTTTGGGTGCGACTGGGACAGCACAAAGCCCAGCCTCCAGCCTGAGAGCCTCCCCTGCCCGACCCTTGACCCCACCCCAGGGCTTTGCATTTATGCTCAGCCACCACCTGGCAGGGGGACGCACAGACCAGAAGCGGGCACAGGCTTGGGGAGCGTCTCCCGGAGACAGAAAGCAGATCCTGCACCCTCCTGCCCGTCCCTGTCCCTGTCCCTCTCCCTCCGGACATGCCTGCCTCTTGGTTCAAGTTCAGTTTAAACAGATGCTGTGTTCCTAAGAAGCCAGCCCCGTCTTTGAGGCCTGGGAGAAAAATCTCAGCTCCGAGGGGCAATTTTCCTACCAAAAAGGATAAAACCCCAAAAGTCCTGGATGCTTATCTCCTGGTATTTATGAGATTTTTCTTTAGAACAGCCGTCTTCACGGCCTGCACTGCCCAAACAGAAAGGGAAGGGGAGAGAAGGAGAGAGGGAGGGAGAAGAGGGATCCCACTGAGCAGGGTGGATGCTTCCCCACGAGGCAGCCCCACAGCCACTAGGGCAAACTGCCACCCCGCAGATGAAGCCTCGGGTACCCGACTCCGTAATGCCTGACTCTGTACACAGACGGTGCTCAGACCCAGGGTGACCCTGAGGAGCTGGAGCTCAGTGCCTACCTACCCAGGGTCCCCCGGGATGCCAGCCTCCGTCCTGCCGCCCTCCTCAGTGTATACAGGATGCTGAGATGGCCTTTCTGCACCCATCCCAGCTGGCAACTAGCTGGTCACACTGCAGGGCCAGCCACACGCAGGGTTCTCCTCCCCGGAATCTCCCATGCCCTCCCCTCCACCCAGCTGCAGCCTCCGTGGAAACCAAGTCCACGCGCAGGACAGTGGGAGCCGTTTGCGCGCAGGGTATGTGGGCGCGGGGCGACGAACTGTCTAAAGGAATTTCAAAACAAGCATAAGACCCGACTGAAAGCGGACGGTTCTAAATGATGTCAATAAAATGCTCTGCCTTAAAAAAAAAAAAAATTTGCTCCAAGTTCTAAACAATCGCTGTAATCACGGCTGCGTCTTAATAATACCGATGGAAGCTTCCAATGAGCACATTTTTACTACTTAACCTTTAATAAATGTGTTTACATAGACGGTCCTTCGGAGAACACCCACTAGTACAGCCAGACCCCGATACAAGCCCAATACGAGCCGATCCTGCTGCACACGTTCGTCGCGAGAAGGATTCAGAATTGCCTGAGCTCTCCTTGTACGCAATTCCCATCTCCAGTCCGCACTCCGCCAGTTGTTCTCACACTGAAATAGTAGATTTAAACTAGGCAATGACAGCACCGAGACTGTAAGGACGCGGAAACAGAAACGCTATCACTTTCTTTCATTCTCCCAGCCTTGTGGGTTTGACTCTGAGAACTTTAGGTATTTCCCTTTTCTTTTTTTTCCCCCAAAATATCCGTTAACGTAGTTTAAAAAGTATGAGTCTATGACGTTTCTCCACCCTTTTTTGTGCTGTAATGTTTGTTTGCTTGGTGATACAGACCAAGTTCACCGAAAGGAGAGTTTCACTGAGTTTCTTGTCTGGCTATTAGGAGACTGTATTTCATCTCTATTACTGAAAATGAATTTGTTTTATAGAGACGACAGGTATTAAAATCATCTTCCCCGGGCGTTGAATACCCTAGGTATGCCCTGCTGCTCCTCTCCCTTTTTTTCCCCCCTCTTAGGCCTGCACCTGCGGCAAATGGAAGGTCCCAGGCTACGGGTTGAATTGGAGCTGCAGCTGCTGGCCTACACCACAGCCGCAGCAACATGGGATCCAAGCCACATCTTCGACCTACACTACAGCTCACAGCAATGCCGGATCTCCAACCCACTGAGCGAGGCCAGGGATTGAACTCACATCCTCACGAATACTAGTATAGGATTCGTTTCCGCTGAGCCACAATGGGAACTCCCTTCTCTCTGTTTTATGTGGGGCATTGACAGCTGAACAGTGCTCGCCCTCAGGGCAAGGCTAAGCCCAGGGCCTGCTCCTGCATCTGGCTTCTCTTCTGCAGTAGCTCCCGGGACAGTGCAAAAATAAGATCCGTGTGCCCTGGTGTCCTGCATGGGCTGCGCCCTGGGCAGCTCCGGTAGTGGCTAGTGGGCACCTCTGCTGGTTCCCCGAGATCCTGCTTCCCCCATGTCCTCCATCGGCACTCACCCCCAGGGGATCTCAGTGAGGCCTAAGGCTTGAAATACTCTGCAAGCTGACGGTTCCCCAGTTTGTCTCTCCAGCCCGGACTTCGCCCCTGAACTCCAGGTTGGTCTGCCTCCATGGTCTTGCCACCTCCATTTGGATGGATAAACGTTTCCGTTTAAAATACCTCCAGAGAGAACTCGGTGTGTTCCCCTCACCTTCCGTCACAGCCTGGCCCACCAGGCTCCTCCATTTGCAAAACTCTGCAGTCGTCCTTGATGCCTCTATTTCTCTTCCACCCCAACCAAACCACCGCATCGCCCATCTGGATTCTCACCTCAGCCTCCAGTCCCATCCAGTCTGTCCTCCATCCCGCAGCCAGCTGGTAAGGTGTAAAACTGATCCTGTCCCTTCCTTGTACTCTGGCTTCCCATTACATTTAGAATCAAAATCCAGGGAGTTCCCTGGTGGCTCAGTGAGTTAAGGATCTGGCGTTGTCACTGCCGTGGTGCAGGTTCGATCCCTGGCTGGGAACTTCCGCATGCTGTAGGCATGGCCCCTCCCCCCGCAAAAAAAGAATCAAAATGCAAAGTCCTTACCGGGCTGGCAGCTCCCTCCTGCACCCTGTCCTTCTTTACCGCCCTTGCTCCAGCACCCTGACCTTCCGGCTGGTACTCTGACATGCCAGCCACCACCTGCCTAACAGCCCTTACTCTTGCTGCTCCCTCCACAAGGAAGGCTCTTCCCCAGATGAAGTCAAGGCTCGCTCTTCACTGCCCACAGGTCTTGGCTCAAGACATCCGATTAGGATGTCCCCTATCCAAAAAGCACATTCCTGGCCACTCCCTGTTCCTTCCTGACTCTAATACTGCCTGACGTTCAGTTTATGTGTTCAGTCCATCTCCTCCAACTAGAAGCCAAACTCCACGAGGGCAGGGACTTGGCTGTTTCGTTTACTATGATATTCCCAGCATATAGACAGAACCCAGGCCATAGCAATGGCTCAAGAAATACTTATTGAATCAATGAATGTGGACTTGCACTTGCCATCGGCTGTCAAACCAACTCTGGGCTGGGTATTGTTGCCGCCATACCATTCTGCAAATGTGGAAACTGAGACTCAGAGAATGGAAGGAATTTACCCTCAAGACCCCTGAGATAGTGACAAATCCATGATTAAAATATAGGCTTCAGGAGTTCCCATTGTGGCTCAGCAGGTTAAGAACCAGACTGGTATCCATGAGGATGAAGGTTCGATCCCCAGCCTCACTCACTGGGTTAAGGATCCGGCGTTGCTGCAAGCAACACGGCTCAGATCTGGTGTTGCTGTGGCTATGGCTGTGGTGTAAGCCAGCAGCTGCAGCTCCAATTCAACCCTTAGCCTGGGAACTTCCATACGCTGTAGGGGAGGCCCTAAAAAGAGAAAAAAATAAAAATAAAATTTATATATATATATATATGTATGCTTCAAAAAAAAGAAAATCAGTAGATAAAATCAAAAACTTCTTATTTGAGAAAGTTGATAAAGTGGAAAAGCCTCCAGCTAGACTACGAAAAAAAGAGAAAGGTACAAATTACTAATATCAGACATGAAAGAAAGGACATCATTCTAGTTCCCCATGAGCATGAAAGGGCAATAAAAGAATACTATGAATAATTCTATGCGCATAAATATGATAACCTAGATGAAACAGAGCAATTTCTTGGAAGACACAATCTATCAAAACTCATACAAGAGGGAACAGAAAATCTGAATTGGCCTGTATCTATTAAACAAATTGAATCAATAATCTTTAATCTTAAAAAAAAAAAATCAGGCCCAAATGGGCTCACTGGTGAATTCTACCAAACATTTAAGGAAGAAAGTATACCACTTCACAACAATCTCTTCCAGAAGATGCTAGCAGAAAAATATGTTCTAACTCATTCCAAGAGACCAGTACTAAACATAATACCAAAACCAAAATAGACATTAGAAAAAATCTGAAGACAATATCTCTTATGAACATAGGTGCAAAAATCCTCAACAAAATATTAGCAAATAGAATTGAAAAAAAGTATACAAAAATTATACACTATGACCAAATGGGATTTACCCTAGGTAGGCAAGACTGGTCCAACATTAAAGTCAGCTAATGTAATCCTTTATATCAGCAGGATAAAGAAGGGGGGAAAAATCACATGATTGTATTAACAGATGCAGAAAAAGCATGTGACAAGATCTAATACCTGTTTATGATTAAAAAAAAAAAACTCTCAGCAAACTAGAAAGAGGGGAATTTTCTAACTTGATAAAGAATATCTACCAAAAAACCTACAACTAACATGATCCTTAATGGTGAGAAACCAGAAACTTTCCCATTAAGACTAGGAATAAGGCAAGAACACTCCCTCTCACCACTGCTTTTTAGTATTGTACTGATAGTCCTAACTGATGCAACGAGACATAGGTTCTCACTTTCACACATCTGGAAGGAAGCTTTGTAAATTTATACATGTGTTTAAATTTTACAGATTAGGAAGGAAGAAATAAAACTGCTTTTGTTCACATATGACATCTACTCTACCTATAACTATCTATATATAAAATCTGAAGGAACTGACAAAAAAAAAAAAGAATTCTTGGAACTAATAAGCAAAGTTGCAGGGTACAGGTTTAGTGTACAAAATTTCACTGTTCCCCTACACCAGCAATGAACAATTGGAATTTGAAATTAAAAAAATAATAATAATACATTTTCATTGGCACCAGAAGAAACGAAACACAGGTATAAATTTAACAAAATATGTATGAAATGTATATGAGGAAAAACTACTGCAACGAGAAACATCAAGGAGGAGCTAAATAATTAGAGAGCTATCCCATGTTCATGGATAGGAAGGCTCACTATTGTTAAGAAGTCAGTTCTTCCCAACTTAATCTATAGATTTGATACAGCCTCAATCAATCTTAGCAAGTTGTTTTGGGGGTGTCAACAAATTGATTCTAAAGTTTACATGGAGAAGCAAAAGACTCAGCATAGCCAACACTCCACTGAAGGAAAAGAACAAAGTCGGAAGACTGACACTACCTGACTTTAAGACTTACTGTCTGGCTACAGTGATCAAGGCAAGTGTGGTGCTGGCAAAGAATAGACAACTAGATCAATGGAACAGAATAGAGAGCACAGAGACAGACTCACATAAATACAGCCAACTGATCTTTGACAAAGGATCAAAGGTAGTACAGAGGGGGAGAAGTAGTCTTTGCAACAAATGATGCTAGAAAAGCTAGACAGCCACATGCAAAAAAAAATAAATCTAGACACAGATCTTATAATCATCACAAAAATTAACTCAAAATGGATCACAGACCTAAGGATAAGTTTAAGGATAAAACTATGAAACTCCTAAAAGATAAGATAGGAGAAAGATCTAGATGACTTATTAGATACAACATCACAGTTCATGAAAGAAATAATTGGTAAGATAGACTTGATTAAAATTTTACAATTCTGTTCTGTGAAAGATACTATCAAGAGAAAAAGAAGCCAGGGAGTTCCACTTATGGCGCAGTAGAAATGAATCCGGCTAGTATCCATGAGGATGCAGATTCAATCCCTGGCCTCGCTCAGGGGATTAAGGATCTGGCATTGCCATGATCTGTGGTGTAGGTTGCAGACATGGCTCAGATCTGGCGTTGCCGTGGCTGTGGTGTAGGCTGGCAGCTATAGCTCCAATTTGACTCCTAGCCTGGGGATTTCCATATGCCGTGAGTGCTGCCCTAAAAAGCAAAAAAATTAAAATTAAAAAAAGAGAGAGAGAAAATAAGAAGCCATAGATAGACTGGGAGAAAATGTTTACAAAAGATAAACAGATAAAGGACCATTATACAAAATATATAAAGAACTTGCAAATTTGTAAACTTGTTGTAAAACTCAGCAATAAGTAAACAAATAATCCAACTTAAAAATGACAAAAGACCTGAACAGACAACTCACCCAAAATACATAGATGGAAAATAAGTATATACAAAGATGCTTTGCACCATATGTGATCAGGGAATTGCAGATTAAAATAAGATTGAACACAGTACACCTATAAAAATGGCCAAAATCCAAAGCACTAACTGCACCAAATGCTGACAAAGATGTGGAACAACGGGAACTCTCATTCATTGTTAGTGGAAATGCAAAATATAGTCACCTTGGAAGACAGTTTGGCAACTTCTCACAAATTTAAACATAGGCTTTACCATGTAATCCAACAGCTGTGCTTCTTGCTATTTACATAAATGAACTGAAAACTTATATCCACACCAAAACTGCATTAGTTTATAGCAGCTTTATCTATATTTGCCAAAACTTAAAAGCGAACAAGATGTCGTTCTATTGAAAATGGGTAAACAAACTGTGCTTCATCCAGACAATGGAATATTACTCAGAGTTGAAAAGAAATGAACTAAGAAGCATCATTCACCATAGCTGAAAATGTGGATGCAATCCAAGTGTCCATCCGCAGATGAATGGATAAGCAAAATGTGGTTTACACATACAGAGGAATATTATTCAGCTTTAAAAGGGAAGGAAATTCTGACGAATGCTACAACATGGGTAAAACCTGGGGACTTTACGGTAAGTGAAATAAGCCAGTAAAAAGAAAAAAAGTACGATTCCACTTATACAAGGTGCTTAGAGTCATTAAAACCAGTGACAGAAAGTAGAAGGGGGTTTGCCAGGGCCTGGGAGGAGGGGGAATGGGGCGTTACTGTTTAATGGGTATGTTTCAGTTTTGCAAGATGAAAAGAGTTCGGGAGATGGAGGGTGGTGATGGTTGCACAACAATATGAATGCACTTAATGCCACTGAAGAGCACACTGAAAAATGGTCAAGACAATAAATGCTGGTTATACATGTTTTACCACCATTAAAAAAAAATAGGAGAAGAAGAGAAGTTCGGCTATTAAAACATGAAAAGACATGGAAGAACCTTCAATGCATGTTACCAAGTGAAGGAAGCCAATCTGCAAAGGCCGTACTGTGTGAGTCCAACTCTATGACGTGCAGAAAAAGGCACAACTATGGAGACAGGAAAAAGATCAGTGACTGCAGGGCTTAGAAAGGAGGGAAGGATCAACTGGCGGAGCACAGAGGATTTTTAGGGCAGCGAAACTACTCTGTATGATACTGTAATGGTGGACCCACATCATTATCCATTTGCCAAAACCCATAGAATGAATGTTCAGCACCAGCAGAGAACACAGTGTAAACTGTCAGCTTTGGTTGATAACTCCCGTCAAGGCAGGTTCATCAGTTGTAATATACGTACCACCAGGTGCGGGGTGTCAACAGCAGAGGAGGCTGTACACGTGTGTATAGACGTGTAAGGACAGAGAGAAAATGAGAACTCTTTGAACTTACTTTCCCCTCAATTTTGCTCTGAACCTAAAACTGCTCTAGAAAATAAAGTCTATTTTTTTTTTCCAAAAAAAAAAAAAAAGGAGTTCCCGTGGTGGCTCAGCAGAAATGAATCTGACTAGCATCCATGAGGATGAGGTTCAATCCCTGGCCTCATTCAGTGGGTTAAGGACCCAGCGTTGCCATGAGCTTTAGGGTAGGTCACAGACGGGACTTGGACCCCGAGTTGCTGTGGCTGTGGCGTAGGCCAGCAGCTGCAGCTCTGATTCGCCCCCTAGCCTGGGAAACTTCATATGTCTCGGATGTGGCCCTAAAAAGAAACAGGAAAAAGGTTTCAGAGTCCAGAGCCCAGTCTTCACCCTCCATCCCACGGTGACTTTCTTTCCTAACATAGCCCCACCCATGGCCCAGAAACGGAAGACACCTTGGCGAAACTTCAACCACGGGGAACGGCCTCATTCATTTCTTCTCACATCAAAGAGGCAGGTCAGCAGGATGACCACCAGCCCAGGTCAAAAGACTCACAGACTCCGGAGATGACACCCATCTCTACCTTCCATAGCTGTATGACCTTGGACAAGTCACTCACCCTCTCTGATGCTGACACTCATCTGAAAGTGGAGTTTCTACTCCCTCCCTCTTTGCCGCACCTGGCTGTTTGAAAATTCTTCAGCTGTGATTCACCATGTGGATATGTCATTATCAGAAAATAATACTAGAGCCTTTCAAAATTGTTTTATAAAGTATATTTGATGGACAGCATTGTGTCAATTTCTGCTCTACAGCATAGTGACCCAGGCAAACATCTACACACATGTTTTTTCTCAGACTATCTGCCATCATGTTCTAGCCCAAGAGCTTGGATATAGTTCCCTGTGCTGAACAGAATAAAGCCTTTTAAGGGCATGTTTTTCTAATTTTTTGCTGCATGAATGTAAAAGCAATGATTTGCTCATTCTTTAGATGAGGAAACTTAGACTTATAATTAATCTCTCCATGATGTTAAGAAGTGGTCACCCCACAGAGGGAGGGGTCAGGCTGGCCCTGCTGTCACAGCCAGCCAGGTCCGGGAGGAAAACCCTCCAGGGGCTGAGCTCCTATCGGGCAATGTGGATGTGGTGCCGGGACGGACCTCCCTGGGCAAATTTAAAACAAACTTGAAAAAGAAAAGAAGGAAAAGGTTTGGGATGGAAAATATCCTCGAGGGCAGAGGAGGACCAGGTTGCTGTCATGAGTCACATGTGGACACGGTGCTGGCCTGAGGCCAGGAAGCTCTGGCAGACGTTGGGCTGAGTAAGCAGGAAACTGGGGTGGTGAGAAGCTGTCACCCTGTCCCCTCACATACGTGTCCCAGAGAGTGAGGGGGAAGCCAGCGGAGAGATGAGGCCGGGGGCCGCTCCCCCTTCCCGTGTTTCAACTCAGACTTGCGCCCCACCAGTCAGAAATGGACAAAAAGCCAGGGCGGTACCGCTTTCGGGAACGCCAGCTCCTTCCCAGGCTGTGGGCTGCACACTTGATATGCGTCAGCTCGTTTAATCTTGACCATGAAGCCTCCAACTGCAATTTGTCTTCATCTAACGGCAGAGTAAACTGAGTTCACTTGCCCCAAAGCTAAAAACATAGCCCCCGAAATTCATCTAATGCCAAAGCTATGCTCCCCCTCCTCGGTTAACCTGTTTTATGACTTGTAAATAATGCAGGGAAAAACGTGACAGCTGTAGCCAGACTCAATCCCTTTCCTGCCTGGTCAACAAAAAGATGGGAGCTTGAATCCAACCAGGACAGGGGAGTCATGGGACCCCTGGGCCACGTCGGCTCCATGAACAGACATAACAGGTCTGGACGGAGGCAGGTGACGGTCCCACTCACCTTGGCCGGGCTCAGAACACGGCTGGCGCTCTGGCGTCAGCTCTGAGGACTGGACTATAAAAGGCCAGAGTCCTCCTGGGCGGGGAGGAGGTCAAGAGAGCAAGACGTCCAGAAAGGACCTAGACCTGCATCCTTAGAGACGGGTGGAGGTGAGTATGACCTTGCAGCCAGCAGCTGAGAAGCTGTGACCGGGGTAGGGGGTGGAGGGGGGATGCAGGAGAATGGTCTGTTCTGTGAAGCTCCACAAAGCAGATTTGGGGACATAGATGGAAGGTTCAAGAAAACAGATTTCAAGGAAGCACAAGAAGACACTTGGACTCGTCAGCCAAGGTAACCCAAGGTAGCCCAAGGTAGCCCAAGACAGCACAGGCTGCAACAGAGGCACAAGTCCCTAGAGACAGGCAGATACCAGTAACCACCTGGCAGGAACTCTGGGGTGGAGAATCTGCCAAGCATTCCATCAGTTGCCTTTAAGCCCCTTCCAGCCTTTGAAAAGCTGACCCGTCTGACCCCTGTCCAACCCTTGGCAGGCAGAGAATACAGATTTACCTTACAGAGGCAATGAAGGTGCTCAGAGAGGTGGAACAACTTGCCCAAGGTCACACAATGGAGCAGAGCCGGACCGAGACCCAGGGGCTTCCTCCACATCACACTGGGGGGGGGGGGTCGGAGGCTAATCAAGCTCACCTGGACCACTGGCTTCTGTTCTCACCTTTGGCAGTGCCAAAGCCTTCCTGGAATCGAGGAGAAGCAGGACACCCCTCTCACTAATCTCTTTCAACTCCACCATGGTCTCCTCGGCCCTGTGACTGAAGCTTTAGGTCAGGGCCACACGTTCTCCACCCTGCCCTGCCCTGAATCCATCTGGCAGCCTCCTAACCAGCCTCCCTAACTCCGCCTCATCTTCCTCTAAATACCAATAGTGTTTAATCTTAGTTGCACATTGGAATCCCTTGGGGAGATTTAAAATCCTCCAAAATATTTAACAGTCCTCCAAAAGTTACACATAAAGCTACAGTAAACAAAACAACATGGTACCGGCATAGGGCTAGACATATAGACTGGTGGAATAGACTTGAAAACCCAGAAACGAACCTATACTTCTATGGCCAATGGATTTTCAACAAGGGTGCCAAGACTCTTCAATGGGGACAGAATAGTCTCTTCAACAGTGGTCCCAGACGAACTTGATACCCACATGCCAAAGAATGAACTTGGACCCCTGCCTCACACCATATGCCAACATTAACTCAGAAGGGATCAATGACCTAAATATAAGAGCTAAAGCCTTAAAACTCTCAGGAGAAAACAGAGGTCTTTATGACTTTGGATTTGGCAATGGATTCTTAGATAGGACACCAAAAGCACAAGCAACAGAAGGAAAAATACATAAGGACGTACTGGCTCTGCTCCTTTGCTGCCACGCACCCCCACTGGCCACCTGCTTCCTGCTGTCAGATCGCAGCAGGAGGAAGATCCTGAGGCCTCCTAGCAAATGCCTTCACTCGTTTGCTCAGCCGCTGTAGAAGGCTGCCTGGGGAGGAAAAGCTGCACAGGACCCCCCTTTCTGTCTGAGCTCCAAACTCTGTGCGAGGCTGGGTGGAGCGGGGCCTCCACGAGAGCTGCGGTGTGCGTGTGTGTCATGCAGGGTGCTCTGTGGACGCATGGGAACCACACAAATGCCACAGGCGATGCTCTGAGTCCCAGGGGGTGCTTCATGAATGCCCCGGGTGCCTCAATGGGCACCACAGGGAGTGCTGGGGTGCTGTGGGGTGTCCCCAGGGACACGCACAGGGTGCCTCTGTGGGAGTGAAGGGGTGCCTTCGACGGCACCGTGGGTGCTATGGGGTGCTCCAGCAAACATGCTGTCCACAGAACAGGAGTCCTGTGTTTAGGTCCTAAGTCTGCTGCTTTTTAGAGGTGACCTATAGAATAATAACTCTTTTGAACCCCAGTTGTCTTCACTTAAAAAGAGCTTACTAATCCCTGTTTCCTGGGGTGGGGGTGGCGGGGGCAGGGTGGGTGATTAGCTACAGAAAGGGTCCGGGAAAAGTCAACAGGAGTAAAGCGTAAACCCCGGGATAAAGGTTCAGGAAGAACTGTTCACACCGAGACGGCCGCACGGCCCAGGGGTGTCAGAACAGAGAGCTGACACGATGCAGGCCCTTACTCTCGGGCCTTTTTTAGACTAGGCGCAGAAAGAGGTATGCGTCTCCAGGGTAACCGCGCTGTGTGGTCACAAACACCCAGCCCTTACATCGCCAGAGCCCGAGCCTCTTCAAGGAGGTCACCTTGGGAGCCCACACTATTCCAGGGGCTGCCCTCATTCAAAGCCAACAGGAACGCCTCACCGGCAATGTCCTTGTCTTCGCAGCCACCCAGTGGGGTGTGTGTGTGGGGGGAGGGGGGGGGTGCATGCTATTTGCCCATTTTGTAGATTGGAAGACTGAGGCTCTGGGCCAACAAATCACTCTCACGGAGTGAGCTCCTGCAGGGCAGAGCTGGGGCTCAGCCTCTGCCAGCCCAGCTCCCAGACCCCAGCAGACATTGCCCACAAACAGCCCGTGCGTGTCTGCCCGTCGCTCATGGTCATCTTCATACTTTTCCCTATGACTCTAACTCTCTCTGTTTCCCGGCTAACAACGGGGATGAGGCTCGATCTCGCTGCTCCCTCGGCAACGCTCCTGAAGGTAAAGCAAGGACAGCGGCCCCCTTGCTGCTTTTTTCTGTATTTAGAGATTTTTCCCTCTCCTCTGAGGGGCACGGCTTCCCAGACGGACAGACATCCCTTGAAGAAAGATCCTGAGGAAGTTAAGCTTTTTCCGACTCGCTTCAGTGCCTTGTCCCGTTTAAGAACACCACGCGGGGCCCAGGCTCTGTGATAAGGCGATCGCTTCCTGCAGGGATCAGGGCAGCAGCTGCCGGGAGGCTGACAATGAAAATTACGGCACAGGAGGCTGGCGGAGCAGGGGAGCTGCGGGACACAGATGCTGCCCTGCCCGCTCCTCTGCCACTGTCTCCTTGGGTGGCCTTGACCTGGCCCTGCTTTATCTGCTGCTAGGACCCGGCCACCCCGCCTTGGATCCCAACCTAACAGGATCCCGGCCGGCCAGTGGGCACACTCCGTATTTAAGAGAATGAGCTTGGAGAGCAGGCAAATTTCAGATAGGTGACTAGAAAAGTAGCTGAGTACTTCCCAGCCACAGCACCAGAGGCAGCCCAAATCGCAAATGCCATCAGGCAGCTGGGCACAGCACTTTACAGTGTGTACTCCCCATCCATCATCACCGTAGCCCCAGGGGTGGGAAGGCAGGTGGACGCAGGGTGTAGTGGGGGACCGTGTGGGGAGCTTTCCTCAGCTCCCTCATCGCATCTTCTCCCTGCAACGACCCCATGAGCAGGTATGATGCTCCTGTATTAGAGATCAGAAAAGCAAAACCCAGAGATTGTATGGAGAGCCCAGAGTTTTAAAAAAAATTCTTGGACAAGGAAATAAATCATTTTTATATCTTTGTAAGAAATGGAATTTCAGAGAGGAGATTTGGCTTAAAGGATTTCTTAGCCTTAAGATTCAAGTCACAGAGCTGGTAAGCCAAAGGCCTGAGAATGGTCAGGCAGTTCATGCGAGGGCCCCAAATTCAGCCACGTGACCTACCACTGTGTGACCTTGAGCAAGTCACTTAACTTCTCTGAAGCCCAGTTTTCTCTTCTCTAAGATGGAGGTGACGACAGGGCTGCTGGTACAGGGATCTCACGTAGCCCTGCACCCGGCCTGGAGAAGCCCTAGGTCAATGTCAGCTAACCTGACTCTTCCGATTGCCTGGGACTCAAACCTAGTTCCATTTGCACCTCAGACCCTGTGATCTTTTCATGAGGCTCCGAGTCGTCCTCTTCCCAATGCTGGCAACCAAATTTCCTCAGCGCTTTCAAATCCCCTCCCCTCGCCACAAACTTGCCCAGCCCCCATGGGCCCCCCAACTCCATCTCTGCCTCCCTGCTGCGCCCCCCACCCCATGCCTTCCCCTGGCTCAGCCCTGCTCTTAGAGCATCAGCAACTGAGGACACGCAGGCCGAAACAGATTCAAGTCACTGCCTCCCCACTTTGCAGACAAGAAACGGAAGCCCAAAGAGGGAAATGGCTTGTAAGGACTCATGAGGCACCAGTGGTGGCACAGTCTGGGCCAGAGAACAGACATCCTGGCTCTGCATTCAGGAAGCTTTCATGAGGCGACCCAGCCCATCGCCTGCCCTGGGATTGCGGGTAGCCCGAGAAGCTTCCAGAGCCCGAGAAGCAGGCCAAGGCTTTTCCATTCCCAGTTCCATCATGGAATGTGGTGATTGATCCTCGTCCTTGGGGACTTAAACTTTATCCCAACAGCATCTGGGATGGAGGGGTGGGGGGGCTCCTCCTGGGAAGGTGTGTCCTCCCCACAGTCAAGACCCCGGGGGACAGGGAGGCGCGGGAGGGGTCCTCGACGCAGACAGGACCCTCTCTGAGCCCCCAGGAACTCTGCTTTCCCCGAGGGCCACTGCCACCAGCCCTTCACCCCTCACTTCCTGGATTGACCCAGGACGAGCCATGACTCTCAGCCCCATCAACGGAGCGGGGCCAGCCTTGGTGAGACTGCACTTTGGCATCAGCCTCTCTCCCCTCACCCCTCACCTTTGTTCCCCATCCCTGAACAAAGAGCTGGGGTGGGGACAAGAGTAAAGCCGCCCTTTGCCTGCCCTGCACCCCGCAGCGAAGGCTCTGGAAGGCAGGGAGAGGAGAGAGGGTTAGACCTTCTTATTTGAATAAGAGCCATGCCCACGGCTGCCAGTCATACCTCTTTCGATCAGCGTCTTTTCCTTTCAGAGGTGTCAGGATTTTCTTTAGGTCTCTTTCTGATGGTGGCGTCCAGAGAACTCTAGAAGGAGAAGAGAGAGAAATACATTTTAAAAAGGCAAGGGAGGGGTTCCCGTCATGGCGCAGTGGAAATGAATCCGACTATGAACAATGAGGTTGTGGGTTCGATCCCTGGCATCGCTTAGTGAGTTACCGATTCAGTGTTGCCATGAGCTGTGGTGTAGGTTGCAGACGTGGCTCGGATCTGGCGTTGTTGTGGCTCTGGCGTAGGCTGGCAGCTACAGCTCCAATTGGACTCCTAGCCTGGGAACCTCTACATGCTGCAGGTATGGCCCCAAAAAGACAAAAAAAAAAAAAAAAGGCAAGGGAGTTCCTGTTGTGACTCAGTGGTAAAGAACCTGACTGGTATTCATGAGGTTGCAGGTTCGACCCCAGGCCCCGATCAGTGGTCTCAGACACGGCTTGGATCTGGTGTTGCTGGGGCTGTTGTGTAGGCCAGCAGCTGCAGCTCCGATTTAACCCCTAGCCCTGGAACTTCTATATGACACAGGTGCAGCCCTTAAAAATTAAAAAAAAGAAAAAACAGAATCCGACTAGTATCCATGAGGACACAGGTTCAAGCTCTGGCCTCGCTCAATGGGTTAAAGATCCAGGGGGTTGCCACAAACTGTGGCACAGGTCGCAGATGCAGCTTGGATCCCACGTTGCTGTGGCTGTGGTATAGGCCAGCAGCTGTAGCTCTAATTCGACCCCTAGCCTGGAAACTTCCATATGCCGCGGATGTGGCCATAAGAAAAAAAAAAAAAGGGCGAGGGATGGGGACATGGGACTTCTGGGGACCACTTTGTCCAGATGTGCACCTGCTCCGTCCTCCCATCTTTGCAGATGCAGAAGCCAGACAGGCCTCCATGGCCAGAAAGACAGAAGCAAGCACCCAGCCTCACAGAGGGTCCCAGGATGGGGTCCCCAGAGCCTAGGGACTGGGGCATATTTTCGGTCTTTCAAAATCAGACCTGGAATCTGAGCCATGTCCCTGTGATGCCACGTAGCGTGCTAATCACAGCCACACGTTGCGTTGCTTTGCTTCCAGCTAGAATATTATCAACGTGGTGTGGGAACTCCATTTTCCTCAGGCAGAAAAAAAAAAGCCTTTCTGAGTAATTTTGAAAACACGAAAGAGAATTAGTCATTGCTTAATGAATGCAGGCTTTGGGGCAGACCAATACTTTTAGGATCTGGTATCCGGACAAAGAGAAGTGACAAGCGGAGAAATCTTTGGTGGTGAAAAAACAGCCCCAGAGTGCAGGGGCCAGAAGTCTAGCCTCACCCCAACCCCTCCACCCCCCAACCCCCACCTCTTCCGTCAGTTTGAGAGCCCCTAGGTCACGGGAAAAGGATCAAATTCACCATGTCCAGGCCACATACCTGCCAGCCAGCCAAGGCCCAGCTAGTCCCAGAGGACTAGCTCATTCACAGGCCCAGCTGAGCAACGAAAGGACAAAACTTACAGTGGAGTGGGGAGGGCCAAGCCCCCCCCATCCCTCTGAGTACAGTAGAAGCCCTGGTCAAGTTTCATGTTGTCTCATATAATAATGACAACAATCTAGATGCCCTCAACAACAGAACGTACCGCCACTTTAGGGCTGAGGACCATGATGAAAATTCAGAGCAGTTAACTTCCCCAAGGTCAGATTGCTGAAATGGGGCACAGCCCAGACTAGAACTCGGGTCCGGGCGAAATCAAGTCCAATGCAAGGGCCATCTCCACGGGGGAAGAGGTGCAGGCAGGACAGCCACGAGTTCAAGGTCTACCCTGTAGATCCCAGCACCAGGGCACCCTATGTATAGCTCTCCGAACTCCCTGCTAACTGATGGGGAGCAGGGCTTGGCCAGAGGATGTGACCCCGTCTTATCTGGCTTTCTCGGCCTCAGACATCTACCCAGGCAGTGCCAGCCTGGGGGACCTCCTGTGTCATGGACCAGACTGAAGCTGCAGTCAGAGGGCTCCACGACACATAAGCCTATATATGTCTACCTACGCAGCCCCATCTGTACACATAGCGTCCATATCTATAAGCATGTGTGTATGTGTACATATAAATTATATGCATATAATTATATGTATATAACTTGCATTTTTAGCTATAAAAGTGAAAATTCTCCCATTCTCATGCATCCTACTTAATGGATAGACCCACTGTAGAATCTTTGTAATATGACCTTCGAGACTTCATTCTATGCAATCACATACGTGTGGACATGTATGTGTGGGCAGGTTCCCCGAGGCCCACATGCAGACAGTGCGACTTCACAGCACTGGGACCTTACCACGCGTGTCCTACAACCCCAGTTATCACTGATCCCACGTCCATCCTCGTGAGCGGGCGCGCATGCATCTTCTGGAGTCTCCCCACAGCTGTGCAGTCCCGGCAAGTCACTCATCCCCATCATCGTGGACAGGGGCATGTTTCTGTGTCCGGCCCTTACCACCTTGTGGAAAGTTCTCCCTTGGTGCCCACATCTCTGTAGGGAATGTTCATGCAATTCCAAAGCCCGCCCCCTAGAAACAGGACGGCCGGGCAGAGGCTCTGCACACGTCACATTTGACAAACTGCCTTCCCCAAATACCGGATCAAGTCCCCTCAGATCGCAGGGCAGAAGGAACTCCCTTTTTTGGGATGCAATTTTGAACCCAGGGTTCCGCCTACGGAGCCGCTTTTCTGCGCACCTCGCGAGTCCCCCGGACAAGGCAGAAGTTTGTTTCTTGGCCCACGCAAGTGTCCGCGGCTCCACTTCCCCCGGGCATCTCCGAGTTCCCAGCCCACCTGAGCCGGGAACTACATTTATGGGCTCAGAACTGACAATGAGCTTTTATGAGCTCTGGGGACCGAGAGGAACATGTATTAATGTCAAGTGTGCCCGTCAGCCACGCAGCCCGGGTGAATGTCACACATTAACAAAATTAAAGGCTGCAGCCACTCCGGGAAGGAGCTGCCGGCTGCATGTCAGGCGGTGCGGGCAAAGCCCATCAATAATGAAATTACTTTTCAGGGTTTGCACTCCTGAGCCTAAAGCTGTCTCCCGTCTTCGATGGAATTCTGCCTTCCTGCAGCCTAAGAGGAGATTAGTTTATTACCGGGCTGCCAGGAGAGGCAAAATCCAGCACTAATCCTAATTCCCATTTAAGCAAATCTGCATTGTGTGAGGGAAACCAGCTGGGCTCGGAATTTCTTCCCCTTTTCCCCTGAGACCTCATTCCAGGCCCCTCCTCTCCGAAGCGGGGAGGTCACTACAGATGTTGGACTCAGAGCTGTCCCAGGAGCGGGGGAAAGAATCCCAGGGTTTGGGGCCAAGATGAGAACTGGGACAAGAGGCTGGTGACAAGAGGCATCACTGAAAGACAATGGAGTTCCCACTGGGGTGCAGTGGGATTGGCAGCATCTCTGGAGCTCTGGAATGCAGGTTCAATCCCTGGCCTGGCACAGTGGGTTAAGATCTGGCGTTTCCCCAGCTTCAGGGTAGGTCACAACTGCAGCTCAGGTTACAACTTCAGTTTGGATCTGATCCCTGGCCCTGGGGAGCTTCCACATGCCTCGGAGGGGGCCAAAAAAAAAAAAAGAAGAAGAAAAAAAGATGGTGGACTAGGCCATAGTGGAGTGGTCACTGTTGACTAGGTCATCTTGCGCCTTGGAAAGGAGAGGTCCCCACTGTCCTGGCCCCAGAACTGCTCTCGCTTTGTGCAAAGATCCCCCAGGTTTGAAGTGGCACAGCTAACTAGCTCTGTGACCTTGAGCAAGTGACCTTCCTACTCCGAGCCTCAACTCCTCATCTGGGAAATGGGGCTAACAACAGCTGATGACTTGTAAGATGCTGGGAGGATTATATGACACACGTACACGCAGGACTCTGCTGAGAGCCTAGCACACAGCACCCTGTTTCTTGAATGTAAGACTCCATGGATTATAGTCGCACCGTTATTTTATGGACTTCTAAGATAAAACAGTCTGTTAAACTAATTAATTAGGACACGCCTTTTTTTTTTTTTTTTTTTTTGGCCACACCTACCACATTTGGATGTTCCTGGGCCAGGGATCAAACCCACGACACAGCTGTAACCAGAGCCATAGCAGTGACAATGCCAGATCCTTAACCTACTGAGCCACAAGGGAACGCCAACATGTCACTTTTTATATGATGCATCCTGGTTTCAGAGACCTTAAAATATGTATAGAAAAAAGTGGGCCTGAGACTTGATCAAATCTAGATTAAGAGCTTAATCAACGGTAGTATGAGGACTACCACGTCTTCCCATTCTGCAAGGTCTAGTTCAAACCTCAGATCTTCTTCCTCCTCTTCTCTCTTCCAAGCAAAGCAAATCTTCATGTGGTGGGGAAACCAGCCCTCAACAACTTATAAGAAAAATTCGGACAGCCACTTCAGTGTCCTGGATAAGACCCAGATGAGAGACTTACATACCCACCTGAGATTCCTTACTCTGTTCTAAAACTGAAATAGAACTTACACGCACCATGGCGTACACACCAGGAGCACACAGCCTGCCCAATCTTCACAAACAGAGCAACCTGTGTCACGGGACACCCGGATCAGACGCTCCTCTGTTCCAGCCACTGTCTCTCTCCTGGCCCATGTCCCCCAAATCGTTTCTGACTCTCTAGCCTCCCGGCCCCCGCCGTCTTGTCTGGGCTCAGCCTCATCATCGCCTGTCTGCTTGCTGCCAACGGGTCCTGCCTGGTCGGCCAATCTCTGGCCTCTGGTCCTTCCAACCTGCCTTCTCTTTTACTGTCACACTGAGCCCATAAATGTCTTATTCTCCTGCTTCAGCAGGTTCCCTGGCCTCCCTCTGCCTATACACGGGGCCTTTTAGCATCTGATCCCCGGTCGCCCTTCCAGGCCCATCCTCAGGTCCTTGCAATACACACAGGTCCCACAGTCAAACTGAAACCACCAGGACCCACATGTCCCGCCAACACACTCAGCCCAACCTTGCTGCTGTCCATTCTATCAGGAAGTCCCTTCTTCATTTCCTTGTCCTGAAGTGCAACCCCCCAACACACACACAGTTGCCGAAACACTTGGAAAACTCCTACCCATCCTGCAAGACCCCCCATCAATATGTCCTTTGAGACACCTTCCCAGACTTCCACAGGCACGATTAACCACTGTTCTCTGAGCTCCTATAACTATTTGTGTGTACAGGTTGTAAAGTCAGCATCACAACACAGTATATTTTTTGTGCACGTGACTTTTCTCATCCACCAACCTACGAATTCCCGAAGGATGAGGACAGTGTCTTACTCCCTCTGCGTCTCATTTCTCGACTCCGCAAATAATAGTTGGATAGATGGATAGTTGCTATGATAGATGGATGAGTATAGAATGAGTCTATGTAAGAGCTGAATGGTGGAAAAGAGAAACCAGGTTGTAGCTGGTTGCAGGGATGGATGAATAATGGAGGGATGGAAAGATGAATGGAGGCCTGCGGAAATCTATGAATAAATGAGTGCAAGTATGAGCGAATGACTGGACGCAGAAATGGATGGATGGACGGACGCGTCAGTGGACAAGTGATGGCGGGGTCGGATAAACGCAGGGATGAACAGGAATACAGAGAGAAGGTGAGTATCTAGGAAAGAGTGGGTTCATTGGACAGTGGGAAGGCAGAACTAGGTTCCCGGAGATAAGAGAAGGAAGGAATGACACTCAACTACTTGTGTAATTTTCTCTGGACCCCAAGAGGCTGAGCCGCTCGCATCTATGAACGTACCTTCTTTAGTCTCTTACGGATCTGAGCAGAGACCACTCGGTCAGCACTGTCAGACCCCAGCTCCACCCCGTATGACCACTTGCTCTAACTATGGATCCACGAGGTACGGCCTCAGGAAGGAGGGTTCCGACTCGCCTCTGGCCTTGGCCTTGGCTGACCCGTGTGGTGAAAAACAGCGCCACAAGGAGACCCAAACTTCCCCGTGTCTGAGTCAAGCCCCAGTCTGAGGGGCAGGTGGGTTTGCCAACTGGGTGCGACAGGCCACCTTGTGATAGGCCTGGGCTGGGCCAGCTGCTGAGGGCAGGTCCACGCTCCTCTGCCAAGATGCCATTTGGGGGGACCCCAAAACGGCTGCAGGTTTCAGGCCAGGGGGACCATTGGATGCTCTCCGGTGAGTGGCTCGTGTGGGGCCAAATCCGCCACGAGAACCTGCTGCCTCTGCGACGCGGGCAGGGAGGTGGCAGGTGGGGAGCCCTCGGCAGCGAACGGCGGTGAGCACTGTCGTCCAGAGAGCGGGCGGTCCCATCCCTCGGGCCTTGGGTGGAATCTTGGCTGTGCCACGTGCCACCCGCAGGGAGGTTCCGCAGCCCGCTGAAACCTCGGCTTATTCACCTGCAAACCTGGACCATCTGGGTCCTGCCTCACTGGCCTGAGCTGCGGATTGGATGAACGAATGGACTGTAAGCGGTTTCCCACGGGGCCCAGCCTGCAAGAAGCCCTCAGAGGCCACAGGAATTACCTGTAACGTCGAACCTGCTACTTTCTGGGCAAAGGGTAGTGGCCGAGATCAGTGATTCTGAGTCATACTCCTCGGACCCTTCCCTCTCTCCCGCAGGGGTCCACACTCAGCTGGCGTCCACCCTCCCTACACCTCCTACCACTTAATTCACAACAGCTGGACTTTCTGGCCATTCATAGATTGTTTCCAGATCATGTTGAAGATGACTGCTTTAGAGCCTCTTGATACCCTACAATCTCAAGTCTGTAGGATTTCGGAGGAGGTGGAGAGCTAGGGAGTCTTCCTGGAAGAGGCAGCAAGGAGGAAGGAAGCTGACTGGCTCAATGATGAGCTTTTTCCTGGCCAAATCCTGCTACAAATCCCTCTCTTTCTCTCTTTCTCTCCCTCTCTCTCTCTCTCTCTCTCTCTCTCTCTCTCTCTCTCTCTCTCTCTCTCTCTCTCTCTCTCTCTCTCTCCCTCTCTCCCTCTCTCCCTCTCTCTCTCTTCCTCTCCACTCTAGCCACCCTGGGTGGACCAGCCATCCTTCTGAGTCCCTTGACCACAAGCCCTCTTGGTCCTGGGCCCCCGCTCTCCCCACACCATGCCAGGCCACAGGATCCGGGCTGGGCCACTGCCAGCCTGAAGCCTCCCTTGTTGACAGTAAAAGCTCTGCAGTTTGCAGCTCCAAAGCAAAGCTGGGCCTTTATTTCACTTTGTTTTAAATTAGCCACGCAGGGGGTGGGGGTAGGGATGGGGAAAGGGAGAGGAGGAGCTGAGGCTTGTTCAGGACGAGTTCCTGCTGCGTCCAGCATCTCAGATCCCCCAGGCAGCCCTTAATGAAGCTGCCTGAGTGCCTCACGTCTCTGCCTGTCCCTCCACCTGCACTGTCCTCGCTGGGGAAGGGAGAGGGCTTCCCAGAGCCGCCTGCCCTGTCACTCAGGCCCCTCACCCTCTGTTCCCATAAGAAGTCCCTGGACGAGCCTGCTAATTGCACCCCTGGGTCACAGTGGGGCTGAAGTGGGAGCCGTGAGAGCCTCAGAAAGACTGGGATTTAGGATTTATTTTTGCTCAGAGAGTAGAGGGCTGCTCCCTACCTGTCACGGGCACAGCGCAGTGGGCACTGGCACTGCCAGCAAGGGCTCTGCCCTGCTGTGAGCGAGGGACTCCAATCTGAGCCCATGAGCTCTTGGTGGCTTGGGGAGGGTGGAAAGGCCCGGAAGGAAGGAGGTACCAATCCTGTACACTAACATGTGAAGATGCTTATTTTCAATACAACCGTCATTAGCGATCATCTCCTCTACACCTGCCGTCAGGTCTGGGGCTTGGCTGCACATGCCAGCCAGGGTCTCTCGTGCCTCCCCCCGCAGCACCTGCACGCACGCAGGAGATGCCACTGCCAAGACGCTCGACGGAGCAGGAAGGAGAACTGGTGAGACGCCCTGTCACCAGCAGGCGTTGCCCTGCACCTGCTCCCCGTCTCTCCTGTCCGGAAGCACTTTCTCGGCACCTGAAGGAGGTAAGGAGGAGCGCTCACCAGGCACCGGAGCCGACCTGACCTCTGACTGTCACTCTTGCTCCCACGCTACAAGAGCAGCGCCACCACCCATCCCATTTTACAGCGGAGGAAACTGAGCCTGAGCCACAGCGTTTTTAGGTAACTAAACATGGGTTCACGGAGAAAGGGAAAAAGAACAACAGTGTCTGCTGAGGGAGGCTCACTCACTCTCACAAGGACGTGGGGCCCCAGCAGACCTGCAGGCAAGCGCCCAGCACTGAGTCCCAGAGGGGTCTGGGAGCCCTAAATGGTTTCAGGGACTTATCTCTGAAGATGGAGCCTGGCCTGCTTGGCCCTGGCTCCACTGCGTCATCTGTGGATCCCTGGCTGGGGAACTCCCACATGCCACGGGCACCGCCCTCCCCCAAAAAAAGAAATGAAAGATGTGACCCCATAACTCTTGTACCAAGTGGCCAGCATCCTCCTCTTCACCAGCCAAGGAAGGAAGTGATGCTCAGAGGGTGAAGCAGCTCGTCTGCAGTCACAGGGCTGGACCAGGCAGCGGGAGGACCAGAACCCATGATTTTGTCCGCAGCCAAAGTCCCAGAGCCACTTCGCCCAAGTCCAGCCTGCCTTAGGCTAACCCCACAGTGTCTGTCTCGGGCCATCGGGCTGTTTAAACAAAGATACCTGGGGCTTCAAAGCTTTAAGTAGAACCCGGTGCTTCTAGCACAGGGTTTGGAAGAGCAGAGATGGTCTCAGGACCGAAGTCACGTCTCAAAACACCGCAGATCTTGAAGTCATTGGGGATCTGCTGTGCGATCTTTCACCTGCAGGGAACGCCCATCGGGAGATACGGTGCCTCTGAGAGAAGCGGTATTAAAAAGCCACACGACAGTAATAGAGATATTTCCAAACTGGCCGCCCCGCCACTAGCAAGGAAGCCAAAAGCTGAGAATTCACAAGAGCCAACCCCACAGCCAACCGCTGCGCTCCTCCGCAACATGGGGCCATTAATTCAGACTTTATAACCCACAGGGCTGCGCTGGAATCTGGAAAAAGGCACCCCAACCTCTTGTAATTCTTCTCTGCTCAAGTCCATGCAAATATATTCGATGCAGGAGAGGGTCTGCGGGAGGTAAGCCGGCAGATCCATTAGCATTTTGATGGGTTTTCCCAACACGTGGAAAAAGAGAGCTTTAACATTCAAAGCTCAGATTTATTCTCCCATCACCCCTCTCCCTCCACAGCTGGAGGTGGCCACAAACTTTTTACTCCTTTAAGACCTTGATTGGGAAAGAAAGTTAGGGACTCAGAGAGCTCAGTCTTAAGGGTCCTGCAGAGAAGAGACAGCCGGGTCTTCTAGAAGGGAGTGGCTAGAGCCGTCCAGACACAGTTAAACAGCAGAATCAGGGGATGGGGGCAGAGAAAACACCGTGACCCTGTTTGGAGGCTGGGAGCTTCTTTGACTCAACAGAAGGACAAGGCCAGTCCCCAGAGGAGCTCAGCTCTGTTCTGAACAGCTAGATTCATCTTTGGTAGCTGACAAAGGCCAGGCCTCTTAACATCCCTGTTGGCTCCCTTGACGAGCATCTCGAAAGAATCGCTATGGGCCACCTACTAGGTGCTCAGGCCAGAAGGATGAGGAGGACAGTTCAGCTCAACAAATCCCCGATCTCGAGAGACTCGCCTGGTTAGGGAGAGAGATAGGGACATGGAACAAAGCAATGAAATTCGCTAGAAGACTGAGGCCAGTGCCACCGCCCCGGGAACCTGAGGTGGGGGGCACCGCCATCAAGCTGGGTTGAAGAGCAGGTCACACTCTTGGGGGATTCCTAGTCCTTCTTCAAAGCTTTCTTTCGAAAAAGGAAGGTGATGGAATATTAAGCCTAGAAGGCAAGGTGTGCAGTTTTCTAGGACATGATCAGAAAGACTGTATAGAAACTGTTAAGATAAATGATCAGCATCAGACTGGAGCCCTGTTTAGCAGACTCACCCGAGGGGTGATCAGCTAGGGGAGTCCAGAGAAATGTAACTTTGACTCACAGGAGGTTACAGGGGAATGAATGCGTAGGTTTTTTCGGTCTGGTAGGAAAAGATAAACCAGGAGTTCCCGTCATGGCGCAGCGGAAATGAATCCAACTAGGAACCATGAGGTTGCAGGTTCGATCCCCAGCCTTGCTCAGTGGGTTAAGGATCCGGCGTTGCTGTAAGCTGTGGTGTAGGTTGCAGACCCGGCTCGGATCCCGCATTGCTGTGGCTGTTGCGCAGGCCAGCAGCTGTAGCTTCGATTTGACCCCTAGCCTGGGAACTTCCATGTGCCACAGGTGTGGCTCTAAAAAGAAAAAAAGCAAAATAAATAAACTGAGTAAATAAATATAAATAAATTTAAAAATTAAAATTGAAAAGATAAACCAAAGGTTAGGCTTTTATTCCGTTTCTCGATCTCTCCTTTTTCGGGGGAGGGGGAGGTTTGCCAATATCACGTGGAAGTTCCCAGGCCAAGGAGAGCCCCAAGCCACAGCAGTGACAACACCGAATCTTTAACCACTAGGCCACCAGGGAACTCCTTAACCGCTGTTTCTCTACTTCTCCTGAGAACCAGCTTTACCAATAACCTTCTCCCGCTGGCTCCCTCCTTCACGAGCCAAATCAGTCTTTGACCCATGTTCATTCTAGATTTGCATGTGCTTCTATAAGAGTTATAACTTTTTGAAAATTATACTTTGACAGTACACGCCCAGTTACACACATACACAACGTACAGGAATAAAAATGGAAAAAAAATTATAGCAAAATGTTACCAATGCATATCTTTAGGTAGCTGGCATTTGTATACAAGTGACTTTTATAATCAGGAAAAAAAGTGCTAAACATTATTTTCAGGGTTTTTGTTGTTGTTTTGTTTTTGTCTTTTTAGGGCTGCAACCATGGCATATAGGGCATATGGAAGGTCCCAAGCTAGAGGTTGAATCGGAGCTCCAGCTTCTGGTTTACGCCACAGCCACAGCAGTACCAGAGCCAAGCCGAGTCTGCAACCTACACCACAGCTCACAGCAACGTGGATCCTTAACCCACTGAGGAAAGCCAGGGAGTGAACCCAAGTCCTCATGGATACTAGTTGCATTTGTTACCACTGAACCACAAGGGGAACTCTACATAAACGTTAGTTTTCAAACGGAGAAGCACGCACCCCTCTAAGACTCCCCAAACTAAGAGCTAATACAAATTGCTTGCTTACCCCCATCTGTCGGAGTGGGTGGGGCTCTGCGTTCATAAGTGGACTATCTTGCTCAGTAAAACCGCACCTTAATACCACCCCACGTGAAAGGTACTATTATTCTCCCCATTCTGCAGATGAGGAAATGAAAGCACACCCACAGTTCACCTCAGACGCTAGATCAACAATAAGAGCCAGGATCCGAACCCCAGGCAGCCTGGCCCCCCAGGCCGCCTGCTCAACCACCCTGCCAGACGTCTGCCTCCCAAGTGGAAAAGGAAGAAATAAACACATCTGCCGGGCTGCCAGGGTCAGGCTTGGAGAAGGCCGTGTTCCCACCCACTCCCAGAGCACACAGCGTGCTGGGAAGCCAAGCACCAGCCAGCCTTGAATTGATTTCACATGTGTCTCTCCCACACTTGCAGGCAGGGACCCGCTCTTCTCCATTCTTGAACTTCCCATCAGGCTGGGCTGGGATCACAAGCTCAGCAAATGCTCAGAATGCCTCTCTCCCTGCTCCCTAGATCAGAGAGCAAGGGGTGGCCTGGCTTCAGCAAAGATGGAAATTTCAGTGCCTTGGAAAGGACTCTGGCCCAGGGATCCCTGGAGGACATGGGTTCTGCCTCAAAGTCACTGTGTGACCTTGGGCAGGTCACGACGCCTCTCTTGACCATCGCTTCACCTTTAAAACAAGCAGGAGGACCCAGTGTGCTATAGTGCCCCAGATGTTTTGCCAGCATCAGTCTCGCTGTCCCTGCCGGGGTGTTTTATATGCAGTGCGTGTGGAGCCCGCACCAGAGACCCACGTCTATTGATTCTCACTAAAACTCTTCACATGGCAGGTCACCGCTGGTTAAATCTGTGCGGAAATTAGGTTTTGAGGGAGGAATACCTTGTGATGCAGAAAACCAAATTGGGGTGCAGGACTGCAAAGGGGGGAGCGTGGGGAGTGGGGAAAAATGCTTCACCCAAACAGGACCCTTGAAAGCCCCTACAAGCCAGCCCACCTATTTATTTATTTTTAATTTTTGGTCAAATACATTTGCAGAGTCAAGTGCGATTATTTGGGTAAATACTACGTTTCCAAAGATTCCATGTGAAAAGCCCCATTTCCCTTGCCTTTTTTTTTTTAGGGCTGCATATGGAGGTTCCCAGGCTAGGGGTCTAATAGGAGCTACAGCAACGTGAGATCCGAGCCGCATCTGCGAACTACACCACAGCTCACAGCAATGCCAGATCCTTAACCCACTGAACGAGGCCAGGGATCGAACCCGAAACCTCATGGTTTCTAGTTGGATTTGTTTCTGCTGCACCACAAAGGGGAACTCCCCATTTCCCCTGATTAAACAATAAATAGCCATTCAGCCTCTTACCTATGGCTGTGAGAAAGGCAGGAGAGAGAATAATTCAGAAATGTCAGCTGCTAGGCAAGTGTCAATATTGAAAGACGCGTCTGTAGGTGATTAATTAGGCTCAATGGCCAAAAGAAGTGCAGGAGAGCCCTCCTAGAAAAGCAGGAAAGAACCCTGCTAATGAAAATGATTCCAGCAGACACGCCAGCTTTTGATTCCCAGGTGAGTTACCGCCCCTTTTGGGGTCTCAGTCTCGTCATCTATCACCTAATGCCTGTGACTCTCAGAATGGGTTTCCCAGGGGATACCCAAGTGGAGGGGGAACTGGGGGTGGGAAGCAGCCTCTAAAGCCTGCTTCAACAGGGTAGCTCCCTTTTGAGTTTTTTCATATTGGAGGCTCCATGTTGGACTTTATATGAGGTCTGGGACTGTAAGCAAGTTGAATGCCACTGGACTACGTCATCCCAGATTGTCTTCACTTTAGCATTTGGGATGCCCAAGACGGCACCCTGTTTAATAAGAGACCCCAAGGCATTCTGATGGTCAAGTGGTTTTTATCCAAAGGCATCAAGGCACCCATGCACAACGTCACTGGCGGATGGAATGCCTGACTCTGGGAGGGGCTCCTTATGCCAGGTAGCAAGCCCACACCCCCAGCCAAAGAGCCCGCCAAGACGGATCATAGGACCACAGCAAGAGCTGGCACACGGGGGAACACTTACACTGTCCCAGATTCTTTATCTTTCTCGGTCTCCATGGCAACTTTACGCAACAGGCATTGATCTTCTCTCCATTTTGCGGATGGAGGACCTGCTCATCAGAGAAGTTGGGTAACCTACTCAAGGCAACACAGCTCCTTAGCCCAGCTTTAACTTCAACACCCTGTCTCTTAGTCACTGCCTGAAATCACTGCATATACTGCCCCAGACAGCCACAAAATATCATGTAGGAAGGAACCAGGGCATCGGCTGGTCCCTCTTTTCCATTTTACAATGGGCGACAGAGGCCCAGAGAGGGTACAGGACTAACTCAAGGTTCGTAATGAGTTTGTAGTAGAGCAGGATGGGAACTCAGACTCCCGTCTCGAAATCCTGTGCCTTTGTTCTCCAACTCGGCACCCCTGCCGCTCAGGACAGCACGCTTTGGCAGTCAAACTCAGTGCAGGTGCAGAGCCCTGCCCACTTACAGATCCAGTTGTGACGCCGATACACTGCGTGACACTCAGCCTCCCACACACCTGTCACACCATCCTTAAGACAGGAATGATTTTCATACATGACCTGTAGGGCCGTTACAGGGACCCAGCAGGACAGCACATGCCATGTATTCTCGGTCAATTCTAGCTCTTGTAGAGCCAGAACCGGGGGCAGGGACAGGGACACAAAAGAAAGTAGGTCCTTCTGCGGGCTTGGTGCAGGTCACTTGGGGGTCTTTGTCCTGGCTCCCACCACCCCCTCTGCCATCAGCAGTGGCAGGATGACCATCAGCCCTCTTCCCCAAGTCACCTCTACTGGGGACACGGAGAGGAAAAGGGATGGGGCCCAGGGAGACATGACGACATTGTGTCCTCTAAAGTCAAGAGTGAAGCATCCTCTTGAACTTCCTATTTTCTCCTGACCTCGTGTTAATTTCTGGCTCAAAATAAAACGATGTCTCTTCAGTACCAGGAAAAGGCCACCAAGTAATTTCAGGTTGGCACACAGTCTGCCTAAGGAAAGCCAGCTCACTCTTTGCCAAGTCAGGGGCTTGATCATGTGGAAGGAAGCTTACCTCCTAGCATCTGAGAGCCTGCCGACCAAACTGGTGCTCGCTCTAGTGTAAACTGGTAGCTCAGCCTCTGTTTTGAGGGAGGAAACCAAGGCCCAGAGAGGTTGAGTGACTTAGCTCATGTCACACAGTCTTTTGGTGAAAGACTGAGAATGAGAACCGGGTCTCCTGACCTCGTGGCTCTGCTGGCACGTGGAGGGGGGTATGCGGAGCGGATGAAGGGAGTCTGAGTAGGAAGAGGACCATTCACACCTCTGAGTATAAACAGCTGGGAGAGTGCAAGCCCCGATGTAGAAGGCAAAAGCTATGGAGCATCTGACGTCCCACCTGCGTGTTGAGTATGAGAAGATAAGTGTGAACAACCATGAGCAAGAGACCTGTGAGTGGGGAGTGAGTGAATGAGAGGAAATCCGAGTGTTGGACAGAGAGAACAAGAGGAGGAAAAGCCTTTGAGCCGTTTTCAAATTCCCACCGTCAAACAAATCAAAACGGATTGTTATGAGACAAAGAGGCCATTTCAAACCACATCCTTTAGCCCAAAGTCAACCCCCAATGGCCCACTTGATGCTTTCCCACAATGAATAATAACTGTGGCATTCACAGCCTTGTGTAGGATGCTGGAGCAGCCACGATGAGCAGGTATGATCCATGCCCATTTCCCAGATCAGGCCACAGAGGCTTGGAGAGGGGAAGTCACTTGGTCCTTACACCTCCCTGCCCAGGTGATTCCTGGAATAAGGAAGCCTGGCAGGCAGCAGAGATGCCACCAGCAAGCATCTCCTGGAGGCACCGAGTTCCTGAAAACCATCCCCTTATGGCAGGGCTGCTCGGGCGGCCGCAGGCAGGACGGAGAAGCAAGGCACCAAGGAGGAGGCAGTGAACAGGGCATGTCCCCAGCTGCCCCACGAGGCAAAGCAGATGCCCGCCTGTGCGGAAGCGCCTGCCCTGGCGCCTGAGAGCTGCGGGCATCACCTCGCTTGGGCAGCTGGCCTTGACCAGGCAGAGGAGGCCCTGCCCTTCCGTGCAAGCCGGGCCCTGGAGCACACGACCGGGCCAGGGAGGAGGGCACCGCCAGGGCCCCGAAGAGCAGGTTTCCCATCTCCCACCTCAACCTCAGCCAAGGGAACGTGGGTCCAGGCGGCCACAGTCAGGAACCACTGAGTCTCCTCTGCCCGTGGGCACAAGGGGATGGCACCAGGCCGGCTGTGGGGAGTGGGCAGATGGCACTGTGCATTTTCTAGTCCTAATCTTGTGCCAATCCCCAAACGACCCTTTGTTGTGGGTAATACTCTGTGGCCTTATGAATGGGTAAAGTGAGGCCCAGAGAAACTAAAAAACTCACCCTAAATCTCCACAATTTTAAGTGTATGCAGGATCAGGACTGAACCCAGCCTGACAAGGAGACCCTGCACCCTCTAGCTCACCCACCATCCACCCGCAAAGCCTGTCCCTCTGATGGAGATTGGGAGACCCAGAGGGCAGTGTGGTTTTTTTTTTGGTTTTGTTTTGTTCTTTGCTTTTTAGGGCCGCAGTGTCAGCATATGGAAGTTCCCAGGCTAGGGATAAACTCGGAGTTGTAGCCGCTGGCCTACACCACAGCCACAGCAATGCAGGATCTGAGCCGCATCTGCGACCTACACCATAGCTCATGGCAAAGCCCGATCCTTAACCCACTGAGCGAGGCCAGGGATTGAACCTGTGTCGTCATGGATCCTAGTCAGGTTGGTTAAGCACTAGGAATTCCAAGGGCAGTGTTTTGTTCTGAGTTTCCCAGGCAAATCCCAACAAATGGCCTGGAACAGAAGGGGAGAGGGGTGCACAGCCGCCCCGAGGACCAGCATCTATTCACCCCCGGCCTGCTTTTGCCACATAGGGGCGCATTTGTCACCAAAAGCAGAAATCTAGCATTTTATGCCACATCCCTTTTACAACTGGTTAGGATCCTCTTTCTGTTTTCTGTTTTGTTAACGGAATTTAAAGTATTGGAATGTAACACATACAGAAAAGTACATAGATCTGGGGTGGCAGCTCAATGAATCGTCGCAAACTGGACACGCCTGTAAAACCACAAGTAGAATAAGGAACCGACAAGCGCCCCGAAGCCCCTGTGCTCCCTTTCGCGCACCCCCCCGCCCCCTCAACTTCTGTCTAAACGCAGTCACCGTCATGACTCGTAACACACAGCTTCACTTCGCTGACCCTGAACTTCACACAAACAGAATCAGTCTGTGTATACACTTTCACCTCTGGTGTCTTTGGCTCAACTCTAAGATTCTGAGATCCACCCCACGCCCCGCCCACCCCAGGCTGCCATCAGCAGCAGGAGTCCATTCATCTTTGCTGCATAGTACTCCTGGGTCCAGTCTGCCATTTATGGACATTTGGGTTGTTTCCAGGTATTGCCTCACATGGAGAATAAAGCTACGGGCAGTCTTACACGTGCCTTTTGGGGACCATACATACGCCTTTCTGTTGGATGTGCAGCTAAGAGAGGAATTGCTGGGTCGCACGGTATGTGGACGTTTTAGCTGCATTTCCCAATATCTTAGTGTTGGGTCAGTTTCGTGTTTAATTATGCACCTTCAACAAAACACATTTTTGGCTTGGATCTGGCCTACACATTGCACTTTCGGCCTGTGAGCTTGGTTCATTTCAGCCACTAGCCGGGCCGTCTTCCTTGGTGCCTCACAAATTCATATGATACGGAGGGAAGATTCTATTAATCCTGCCCACCAGACGGATGTGTGAATGAGGCCTAAGAACGCTGGCAATGGCTTCATCTCTATCAGGATGAAATTACATTGAAATCTCCCAAGCAGTCTCTTCAAAATACACACACCCAGCACTGCACTAATTCAACCCCAGAGCACTAACCAGACTTCCTGAGGACGCAGGCACTCAGGCCTGATTAGTCCGAAATGTAGACCAATTAAGGCCAGACTGCACAAAGCCAGTGACAGCAGAGCACCCAGGTTCTCAGACACAAGGCTCTATCCAGCACCCCTGGGATCCCCAAATCTACCCTGTGTGCTAGCCTCCACCCTCCTCCAACCATAACAGACATCAATAATTGATCCTGGCACTCATTCCTGCTGAGCCCAAAACAGCCAGCCTCATCCAGCCTTCAGCTGGGCTCAAGCAGGCCCTACCAATCGATCAGTATTAGCATTTGAGATGAAAAGCATTTGCCACTGAGGGACCACTTCAGGCCACTCCTGCTGTTTGGTGTTGGCCCCCAGAAACCATGCTACTTTCTTAAGTGGCTTGGCCTTCTTGGGTTGCAGGAAGGGGGACCCCTTCTAGGGCCTGAGTGTGGGCACTTGTCTAACACTCGGAAATGAACTGTTTGAGGAGACACATGTGCTGATGAAGCAAAAGACTTTATTGGGAAGGGGCGCTGGTGGCAAGGAGTTAGGTAAGAAGAACCCAGGAGAACTGCTCTGCCCCATGGCAACGCTGCCTCGGGTTTTACGGTAATGGGGTTAGTTTCCAGGTTGTCTCTGGCCAATCATCTTGCCTGGCCCATACGTGGTCTGACTCAGAGCCCTTCCTGCTGGCCAGCACATCTCTCAGCCAAGACGGACTCCAGAGCCAAGGATGCTGGGAGGTGGCTCATCTCCTCCCTCCTTTTGGTCCCTCCCCAGTTCTCCCAGTTAGTTTTCAGGGCAGCATCCTATTCCTTCTCAGGGCCTCCTGTTGTGGGACAACTCATCAAGCAGTTACGACAGTACCTGGCCAAGGTGGGCAGTTTCAGTCAATGGTTCCCTGACGCTTATACCAAGGATGAGTAAGAAGCAGAGAAAGGACCAAACCCAAGCTTGGCCCCATTCTTCAGCCCATGTGATTCTGATTCCCACGCAACCCTAGAAGCTTGCTGTGAAGAAAATTTATCTCTGCCCTGGGGTGTTTGTTTGGGGTTTTGGCTACAGCTTTTATGGGTGGCAAACAAGCCCAGAGAGAGAGAGAGAGCTGCGCTAGTGCCTTGCCCGAGGGGAACTTGAATGAGCCCCTCCCCACCTCGGAGCCAAGGCTCTATCACTCTTCTCCAGGGAAATTCTGGAGGAGCCAAAAACATGATGGGAACCTCATTCATCTCAACCCAGTCACATCTGGTTCGCTTCTTCTCCGAGAAGCAGTAAACAGTGGACCGCAGGCTGGCTTCTCAGCTCAGAGACAAAAGCCGCAGCCAAGAGCCGTTCTCATGCTGATCCCTGGGTCCTAAGAGATTTTCTAATGCAGCTGAGTTTGGTGATGTGACATTGGGGGAAATCACCCTTTTCCAAAGTGATAATACACACACACCCAGGGAGGGGCTCCAGCAGCAGCCCCTGGGGCCGGGCTGTCCCACCACTTTGTCTTTATTAACATTTGCAGAAAAACTCACCGTGCGCCTGCTGCAAATGAAAACCGAGCAATCTCATTTTCTCCCCTCAACCAGGCCGGAGGCTCTCCTCCCCACGCTCATACTAGAATTTTTTTTTTTAAAGCTCAAAAATACTAGAAATTCCCTAACATTGGCAAATCTGCCTTTCGGAGCCATTTTCAGTCACAGGTGCCCAAAACCGAGTCCTCCGACTGCGTTTCAACAGCATCTCCTCCCTCAGGAACAGCTGTATCTTCACCTCCAAAGCCTTTGCCTTCCATGGGCCTTTGGGGCTTTCGGGGGCGGCAGAGGAAGGCACCCAGCACGCCCGTCCACGTTCACGTCCACACCCACGGCGGAAAGTGCAGGCAGGACCAGAAATGGCTACAGCATTTAGGAGACTTCTCACTCCTCCCAGACGTGGCGGGACTAATGTGACAGGCCAAAGGACCCAAGCGCAACTCAAAAGGTGGGGAATTTCAACTCCTACACACGCCTCTCCCCAGACTCCTTCAGACCCGTGTCCATGGCGGGGCTCAGCTCGGTCACTCAGTCTCCCCACAACGTGCACAGCTGTTAACTAGTTTCACGCAGAACGGAAACAACTATCAAGACTTAACCAGCCCAAGGTCACACACACCAGAAACTTGCAGGGCCACATTGGCCCAACCCCAGACCCAGGTTCTAATCACCACCCCACAAGGCCCTCTTCCCATCACCTGCTGAACTGGCCGGAACAGACCTTGCCCTAATCCTGTTCCTCTTCACCCCAAAGATATGCTCATCAGCTGCCCTCAACGTCACACTTCTATCTGACACGGCCCTCGGTGATGCCTTAAGGCCCAAGTTCATGGCCCAGCAGAAGCCACACAAGTGCATGTGTGTGTATGTATGTACATCATTGGCTTCTGAATTTTTTGGGGGCTGGGGGGCAGGGAGTGCTGTTTCTGTTCACAGTCCCCTGTTAACTGACGGGAGAGACAAACTCCTGGTGAGCACCAGGGAGACGGCCCGCCACTGCTAGGAGGGCTCCGAAGGGCGCTCTTCTCTCAAGAACCTCCAGGTACCGATGCGAAGCCAGTCTCAGAGAATCCAGCAGCATCAGGAGCGTGAGGGTGAGGAGCCCAGCCCGGACCAGTAAGAGTCGCCCATGTAAGTGGCGGGCATCCTCCAGCTGACCAAGAGAGCAGAAATTCTGTGTCCTCACAGGGAGGGACAGAGGGGGTCTGCTGTGGCGTGGGTTCGATCCCTGGCCCGGGAACTGCCACAGGCCACGAGCATGGCAAAAAAATAAAAATAAAAAAATTTTTTAAATCTCTCTCCAATCAGACTACGGAGCATCAAATGAGATTCCATCTATGGGTGTGCTGGGCACCCGGAGAAACTCTGCTGTGCTTCTGGAAAGGAAAGGGAAGGAGAGAGCCAGCACGGCAGCTCACTCCACACCCAGCACCGAGGCAGATACTGCATCCCGCCCACGCTGTCCCTTTTCTCCAGACGAGGAAACTGGGGAAAGCTCAGTTAGGACAGAGAACTTGCCAGTGGAGTTCCCATCGTGGCGCAGCAGAAACGAATCTGACTAACAACCATGAGGATGCGGGTTCGATCCCTGACCTCACTCACTGGGTTAAGGATCTAGTATTGCTGTGAGCTGTGGTGTAGGTGGCAGACGAGGCTCAGATCCCGCGTAGCTGTGGCTGTAGTGTAGGCCTGCAGCTACAGCTCCAATTTAACCCCTAGCCTGGGAACTTCCACATGCCACAGATGCAGCCCTAAAAAAGACCAAAAAAACCTAGGTTATGCAGCTGGTGGGGGGCTGGGCCAGGATTTGAACTCAATTCCCATTCACCTAGAGCCCCATTCAAAGGCCACCTGGACTCCGCAGCTGCCTTTGGAAATCTTCCTTCTAGACGAGCGTTTGATTTTAATCCCACACCGTCCTCACCAGCGGACAGGCCCACAACTTTATTTAAATATACTGTGATCGTTATTATTGTTTTGCCCCCCAAATTCTTTATCAGTGAGATCTTTTTTCTTCGCACGCAAACATACACGCATCTCTCTCCAACAGGTTTGAATAGACCTTTGTGAGTGGTAGGGCTACTTAAAAACAAAAGTTCCCCATTATTTCAATTCAATTACATAGCAACCACTTTTTTTAAAAAGAGTATTTTTATTTGGGCGTATTATGCGGCAAATCATCAGACACTTTCTTTCTCCACACGACTCTGAGAAGAGAAAATGAGCAAATGAAAGGGAGGAAACGTTATGCATATCATCCCAGCTACTGAGAATAATGCTGATGGATTTTCCTCTTGCACTTTTAATTTATTTAAACAACACCCCCATTTCTATCAACAATGGCGCCTCGGCTTCCCGAGCGCTTTTCTCCAGGGGATCCGAGGCTTTTCGGTGATATTCCCCATTGGAGACCCTAAAGGAGGCTGGGGGCCAGGGAGCCCCCCTCCCCGGTGTGTGGATGTGATGTCAGAGGTCCCCAGGGGACACGAGGCAAACAGGGCTCAGTGCTAGGCTCTGACTCTCTGGCCTCCCAGGCCAGGGCTCTCCCCATCTCTTCTGTGTGTGTGTTTGGGGGGCAGCAAGGATGGCAGCAATTCAAGGGTTGGGTCTGGTGTGCAGTCCAGCCCTTTTGGGGCCTCTGCTCCCCCAATTCCCAGGCCTCCTCGGGCCCATCAGGCTCTGAGCTCAGCCTCCGGTGTCGCCATTTGGTCTCTGGGTTCAGAGAGGGCAAGGCCCCTGGGGAAAGCAGCCCAGCCAGCCCGTCCGGGCCGCAGCTGCAGAGCCTCCATCTCCCCAGCCTCGCAGAGCCAGCACGCAGCGGGCTCAGAGGGCGCTGTTTGTCTTGGCTCCGCAGCCCACTTCCCCAGCAAGAAGCTGCTGGAAAGGAAAATAAAACAACAACAAAAAGCCCTTTGATCTGCCAGCAGACATCCTCGTCCGACCCCGCAGGAAGGTGGAAGCCACCCTCTGCAGTGACCTCTGGCCTCCCTCTCACAAGTGCTCTCCCAAGGGCCCCAGGGTCTTTCCCAGACCCCACCTCACCCAGGCTCCTGGATCCCACGAACTGAAAGGGTTAAAGTGACATCTGTGGGGACCAGGCGGGGATGGGCAGGGGGCAGGAAGAGGCCAGAGAGGGCCAAGCAACTACGGGAGAGAGAATGTGGCCACCGACCCAGCTGGCCACTCCACAATAGGTGGTCTCCACACACGGTCTGCTGGATGGAGTGGCGGGAAAAAGGTGCTCCAGAAGAGCTGCCAGTTCACCAGTGGGGACCAGGCAAAAGCATCATGGCTGTCCACACAGGAAGAAACTAGGCACCATCACAAAAGGATGCCATAAGTCACCGACACGACACGTGAGCTGAGCCTCTCCCATACCCCATGGTCCACCCTTGGGGACCCTCCACAGCTTCAGGGGACAGTTCCACTCACTCTGGTGGCCCCTACTCAAGCACTCCCTTCAGTCTCTTGGCTTGAGGACTGGCTGGAAGCTTCCAGAAGCTGATGTCACCAGGAGCAATCCTCAACCAATGACAGACAGAAATTGGTGACTGCTGTCTGGGCTGACTCTGAGGTGTGCGCCACACTGTCCTGGGAGAGAGGTCCCCGTGGGACGGGGCCCCAGTTGCCCGAAGTGGGAGGCAGCTCATCAGCGCATCTTTCATCGGCTCCCCGCCCCTCAATGCCCACTCATCTCTCAGGCACCAACCGCATATATAAACTATGGCACCAAAGCCTTGCTCGGGGTCTGCTTTGGGAGACACCCAACTAAACCAAGGCAGAAGCGTATGTGCTAAGACAGAACACGTGGAAAAATGCAAGCTGCCGAGTAGAAGGGATGGAAGGCCCCCAGGGATGCAGGCGTGGTGGACGCCAGGGATCCAGCTTCACTCATTTCCTGGGAGAACAATTCAGCAGAGACAGGGAGCTACTCACACTGACTGTCTCTAGGTGATGACACTGGCTTAAGACTCACTTTCCACTGAATCTGCTTTTGTTCTATTTCCATATTCTCTTACTAGGTTTACTCTGGTTATTGCTTTCCTTAGGTCTTTCACCAGTAAAAAGTAACGCGTTTCAAAGAGCCCCTGATAACTCGTGGAAAATCAAATGCACTTGAGAGAGAGAGAAAAAAACCCAGAACGGATAATCCCACTCACTTCCTACGACCTCCTACTTCCTCCTCACCTCCCCGGGGCCCGGCCTCTCTCCCTCCCTGCGCATGCGATAGGATAAGTCCCAATTCCCTTAGAACGTTGGCAGTTGCCACCAAACAGGGGATTAAAGGAGGGGAGCAAAGGGCCAGGTGAGAAGCCTCCAAGACCCCATATCCTGATTCCCTCCCATTCTGGCTGTTAAGACCTCAGCTGGGAGAGTTCCCACTGTGGCTCAGCAGTAACGAACCTGATTAGTATCCACGAGGACACGGGTTCAATCCTTGGCCCTGTTCAGTGGGTTAAGGATCTGGCATTGCCGTAAACTGTGGTGTAGGTCACAGACGTGGCTCGGATCCTGCATTGCTGTGGCTGTGGCGTAGGCTGGCAGCTGCAGCTCCAATTTGACCCCTAGTCTGGGAACCTCCATATGCCACGGGTGCGGCCCTAAAAAGCAAAAAAGAAAAAAAAAAGAAAAGAAAAACACCTGAACTTGCTCCAACAGGAAGACCCCGGTGTCTCAAGGAGGAGCAGAGTCATGGAACAGACCATCTAATGCTGAGAGTGGGCTTGGGTCTTTAAAGAGATTAAATTGATCCAGTTTGACTAATGTCCTTATAAGGAGATATCTGGACCCCCCCAGGGGACAGCGGTGGTACCATGCACAGAGGAAAGACGCTGTGAGGACACAACGAGAAGGCGGCCTTCTGGAAGCCAAGGTGAGAGACCTCGGAAGAAACTGAATCTGCTGACACCTTGACTGTGAACTTCTAGTCTCCAAAACTGTGAGAAATTAAACTTGACAAGAATTAACTTACTCAGTCCTCACAACAACCTAAGAAATTAGGTATTATTTTTAGTCCTATTTTCCGGATGAGAAATTGGTGAACAGAGAGGCTGAGTAACTTGCCCAAGGCTGCGGAGCTGGGGAGTGGTAAAGCTGTAACCAATTCTGTCCGATGAGATCAGTGCCAGGCACCCTGGAAGGGGTCAGTACATGTCAGCCGCGCTCATTACCCAAAACAACCTGAAAAAGACTGATCTGCAGACGGAGAAATGGAGGGGAGCATCTTGGGAGCAGCTGCCAGGTGACTGGGATAAGCAGAGACAGCCAGGGTCCCTGCCCTCTGGACCTTAGGCTGGCGTGGGGGAAACACGGGCGTTAAATAGTCACACAGATAAGTCAACAATGGCCCGATGGTGACAGACTCCGGTTAAGGAGGTGATGGTGAAGCCATGAGAGGTAATAGGTGGGAAATCTGC
>PVHT021183666.1:6923094-6947801 GCA_004024745.2 Catagonus wagneri
GGGGGGGGGGGGGGGGGGGGGGGGGGGGGGGGGGGGGGGGGGGGGGGGGGGGGGGGGGGGCAGGGGCTGCGGAAGGCCTCCGGAACACAAGTGAGAATCTACTGAAGGGTTTCAGAGAGCGAGGTGGCAGCATGACCACATTACACAACAGATGTTTTCCCTAAAAAGTGTAAGTCGAACCTCAGTAAATTGAATTTTATGTTTAAGGCGGTCGGGAGGGACGGGAATCTGAGAGTCAATCTGTCTGTAAATCGGATGAGCATCCTCCGACCCAGCTGGCATTTTCATAGATCCGGCCGGCCGCCTCGAGAGAGGTGCACCTGTTAGGTAATAACACCGGAGGAGGACCGGCCGCCCTTCCCAGGGTCGGAGAGTGTCTCTGCTGGCCGTGGCCGTGTTGTTCCCCCATAAGTCGTGCTTGACACCAAGGGCTTGGCTCTCCCCACAGGGCCACCACACAGCCTGCGTCCTGGTGACCACAACTCTCCTGGCTCCCCTTTCCCAGCTCATCCTCATCTTGCAAGCTTTAACTTGCACTTATTGCCATGGGGGGGGGGGGCTTCCCTGCCCCCGCCCCTGGATGCAAGGGGCCTTCATGAGTTTGTCCTGACACCCTGTGGCTCCTCAATGGGTTTGTCCCCAAGCTATCCCTCGTGCCCTCACATAAGGGGGGGTTGGGGTAGAGGTACACATGCAAGGAAGGATGTGATCCCAAAGAAGCTACGACTAAAGATTCATTCAATTCCTTCACTCACTCACTCGTTCACTCATTCATTCAACATGTCTGAACACCTGTGAACATCTGTTCAACCCCAGGCACTGAGCTGCACACAGCGAAGGAGCCAGACAGGCCTCGGCCCTCATTCCATTGAAGGAAACAAATCATAAATAAAATAATTTAAATAATTCTAACATTCATGGATGACATTTGAAGTGCCATATTCAATCCTAAAAGATACATTCATGCATTTTAATCTTATTTTATCTTAATAAAACCTTTTGAAGGTGATCATTTTGCAAAATATACAAATATTGAATAATTATGTTGTATACCTGAAACTAATACATTTTATGCAATTATTCCTCAATTAAAAAAAACAATCTTATCATTGCAGCACTATTCACAATGGCCAAGTCATGGAAACAACCTAAATGGCCATCGACAGATGAACGGATTAAGAAGATCATATACACAATGGAATACTACCCAGCCATAAAAAAAGAACAAAAGAATGACATTTGCAGCAACATAGATGGAACTAGAGATTCTCATACTAAGTGAAGCAAGTCAGAAAGAGAAGGACAAATACTGTATGATATCACTTACATCTGGAATCTAATATACGGCACAAATGAACCTATCTACAGAAAGGGAGCAAACTCATGGACGTGGAGAACAGACTTGTGGTTGCCAAGGGGGAGGGGGAGGGGGAGGGGGTGGGATGGATGGGGAGCTTGGGGTTACTAGATGCAAACCTTTGCACTTGGAGTGGATAAGCAATGAGATCCTGCTGTATAGCACAGGGAGTTATATCTAATCACTTGTGACGGAACATGATGGAAGATAATATGAGAAAAAGAATGTGTATATAGCTGGATCGCTTTGCTGTAACAGCAGAAATTGACAGAACATTGTAAATCAGCTATAATTAAAAAATTTAAAAAAAAAAAACCTCATGAAGTAAAATGGTGGTATAGAGGAGTTAAGCATTTTGTCAAAGGCCAAACCAAGGCCATGGACTGTGGCTGAACTGGGACTTGAACCTGAGCCCTTATGTTCAGAAGCTGCACCCCTAACCCTGGATGGCATGTGGCCCACTCTGCATTCAGGGCATGGGGGTGAGGTTGTGTATCTGAACCCTGGCCTCCATGGTTGAGCCTCCAAACCTCCGCAGGCCTCTACGGGATGGGCCCTGAAGCGGAGAGCCTTGTGTTTTTCCCTCCTAGGCCCCCTCCTCGTGCAGAGAAGCCCAGATGCTGTCCCCAGGGAAGAGGAACCCAACTTGCAAAGGTTACAGTGATTTCCAGGGCTAAAGGTTTGCTAGAGCCACTCCTCTGGACCAGAGATTCTTAGCCTGAGAGGAGATGGAGAGGGCAGCCAACTCCAGAAAGAAAAGTTGAAAAAAAATGTAAATAGCACCTTTCTTGCAGTCATTTCAAATCATCATGTCTAAAAAAACATCTACCTGTAATTGGTTACAAGTCACACACATCAATGTTTCTTAACCCCATACTGAATACCCAGCGCCCTGCCGGGGCTGCTGGGAGGGAACAAATATAGAAGACAGCAACTGATAAATGTTAGCTGTTGACAAAGTGTGTTGGATGCAGACACTTCATCTGATGCTCATAACTAGGTCACGAGGTGGGCATAAATCCCCATCTGATTGATAAGAAAACCAAAATGTACAGAGACTGATTTACTGGTTACTCACTAGTTGTATAGTCGTATGACCTTGAGCAAATTACTGAGCCTCTTGAGTTGGTTTTCTTGGTTGTAAAATGGAGCAGTAATAGTACCCACCTGTTACGATTTGAATTGTGTGCCCTCCAAAGCTATGCTGACATCTGAACCCAGGGTACACGTGAACGTGAACTTATTTGGAAACAGGGTCCTTGCAGACGTCACCCAGTTCAGATGAGGTCATCAGGATCTGATCCAATATGACGGGTGTCTTCAAAAGAAGAAGGCAGACAGACCAAGGAAGGACACCTTATGAGGACAGAGGAAGAGAGAGTCAAGGGACAGCAAGGATTGCCAACAGCCACGGGAGCCGTGGGAGCACTGGGCTGAAGGTCAAGGGCCTGGCTAAGTGCCCTTGCTGTGCACTCACTTGCCAGTCCCTTGACCTCTCTGAGCTCAACTCCTGCCAGTGTACTATGAGCACTGTGTGCTCTGTCCAGAGTTCACTGCCATGTACACGGTCTGTAATCTCTAAAGAGCAATGGATGCACACGAGGGCTCGTTAAGGAAAGGAAGCTTTCGAGAGCAAAAAAGAGCAAGGAAGCACCCTCCCTTAGAGCCCTGCCGACACCTTGATTTTGGACTTTCAAGCCTCCAGAACTGTGAGAGGATGGATGTCTGCCGTTTGAAGCCCTCAGTGAATGGTACTTGGTACCGCAGCCCTAGGAAACCAGTTCACCACCTTACTGGGCACTTGAGCTGGTCCACAGCTCAGCCCCAGGCTTTGGTGGCGGGGGAGGGTTGCAGAAGCTGAGGTTGGGGGGCAGGAGTGAATGAGATGTGTTTGAGGGACCCTGTGGTGCCCAACCCCATCAGTGCTTCTTGGAAAAGTCAGGAGCCGGCGTGCCTCCGTAGCGTCTTGGTGGCAGGTGCAATGAAAGGCCACTCTCTTCAGTTCCCCAGGACGTGTCCACTATGCCCGGGGCGGCCCTGGGCTACCCCAGAACCCCGTCTTGGGGAGTCAGACTCTCTCAAAGCCCCCTTGGCCCCAGTGTCCAGACCACCAGCTATTCCTGTGAGGTCTTATGGGGGACCGTTAATCTCCATTATTCCAGGGGTGTCTGTATGTTGCCTGGAGAAGCTCCTCATTCCCCTGAGGGCAAAAATCTCAGACGAGATGAGTACCCTGGGCGCGGCCTGCTGGAGGGAGCCACAAATGTCAGGTGCCAGGTGGTGGTGGGCTGCCCCCCCCTCCCCCGCCCCCGGGAGGTTGAGAGCGCTGCAATCTGTCCCAGCAGCACAGGAGTGGGGGGGCCCCTCTCAGCAGCGCCTCCAGGCCCCACGCCCACAGTGGTAATGAGACATGAAGAGGCGGGCCTGCATCGCAGGGCCAGGGCTCCAGATTCCTCTCTAGTTTCAAATGGAAGCCATATTAGTTCATCACGAGAGCCCAGCCTGAGGCCACCCAGGATGGTGGCCCAGAGCCTCCCCACCCGAGAGACAGAGCGCCGGGCAGGTGTGCAGGGCTGCTTGGAGCCTCGCCTCCGGTGCTGGCCCCTTGCCAAAGGCATCTCTGCCTTCTTACTCGAGTGGGTGGGGAGAGATGTGCAAACACGTTGACACCACTCGCTAGGCACTTGATTAGCTTTATAGCTTTCTGCATTTTCCCACTTTACAGAGGAGAAAACTGAGGCTCAGAGAGACAAAGGAGTGCTAAGTAGAGGAGTCAGGATTCAAACCTGGGTCTGACCACCTTACTGTCTCAGAAAACAGGGCTGGAAAAGCCTCATCAGCCCCCCCTTTACCTGCCCAATCCTACAAGGAGCGAGAAGGGCCAGCAGGGTACTACAGAGGTGGGACAGAAAACACAGGTAACCTTCTGTGTCGTTTGAGGGCAGCCTGAATGCACAGCAGTTCCCAAAGCAGTGTATGTGGGGCCCAAATTCCCGTGCCTTTCACTCCGAATATCTAAATCTAGGTCTCTCAGGCCCCTACACTACTCCTTCAGCTTCCAGATAGTTCCTGCAGCCTCCACCCAGCCTTCTCCCCCTCCTCTTCCCTTCTCCCCCTGCCCATACGCACAGCACGCCCAGGATGAATACGGAAGGTCTACCCCATCAGGATATGGGAGAAGGAGATAGGAACAGACGTAGGTTCTGGAGGGTTCTGAAAGAAGTTCCCAAGAGCAGTACATATCAGTAAAGCAGAGGAAGCTCAGGGAACACTGGGCTGAAGGTCAAGCACCTGGCTTCATGCCCTTGCTGTGCACTCATTTGCCAGTCCCTTGGCCTCTCTGAGCTCACCTCCTTCCAGTGTACCACGGGCACATATGATCTGTCTGGAGATCATTGCCATGAACACGGCCTGTAATCTCTAAAGCGCAATCAGTGCACATCACAGATCACTAAGGAAAGGAAAATTCCATGATTGAAGGACTGACTCTGTGCCAGGTCTAAGCCAGAGGCTTTAAATGCATCATCTCAATTAATCCTCAAAGTACTCTATCTGGGAAATACAAAGGCAGGGGGTTAATGCTCAACAAATATCCGGCCTCCCTCGTAGCTGGTTTGGGGCCACATGACAGTTCTGACCAATGTCCTAGAGCCGAAGTGACGTGAGTCACCCCCTGGCTGCGGCAGTCGAGCGTTAGTGCACCTTTTCCTGCTCTATCTCTCTCTCCCGCCTCTGCAGTAACCACAGATGTCACATCATCCAGGAAGAGCAGCTACAAAGATGGGGGAGTCACCATCCGCCTGGGTCCCTGAGTGACTGTGTGGAGTAGAGATCCATGTTGATGGATCTGAGAGCCACCGAGTGTCTGGGGTCATCTGCTGTGGTTACTGGTGTTACTTTGCTTAACAATGTTCTTGTTGCAATTACTCCGCTTCTCACAAATAAAGGAACAAAGGCCATACGGCCAATAAACGGCAGAATCAAGATCCAAGTTCACATCTGTGATTCCAACATGCATCCTCTTTTAATTACAATCTTTTGTTGCCTAACAAGATCATTCCCTTCCCGTAAGCAACCCTGTCCCCAAAAACTTCTACCTACCCCACAGGGTCCCCAGGATGGCTGAATAATCAACGCAGTATGGAAAAAGAGAATCTCACGAGTTCCCGTTGTGCTGCAGCGGAAACAAATCCAACTAGGAACTATGAGGTTGTGGGTTCGATCCCTGGCCTCACTCAGTGGGTTAAGGATCCGGCGCTGCCATGAGCTGTGGTGCAGGTCACAGACGTGGCTCGGGTCTGGCATTGCTGTGGCTGTGGTGCAGGCGGCAGCTGTAGCTCCAATTGGACCCCTGGCCTGGGATCTGCCATATGCCACAGGTGCGGCCCTAAAAAGCCAAAAAAAAAAAAAAAAACAGAGTAAAAGAAAAAGAGAATCTTATAAGGCACTCTGCGCCTGGAAGATGAGCAAAAGTGGGGAGGAAGGGACCTGACAGCATCTTAGGGAAGTTTTTCTTAGGGCTTTGGGCTCATAGGATGTCTTGATAGGAGAAGAAATATCAGAGTGGCTTTGAGCACAGGCTGGAGAATCAGAGGAACCTAGAATCAAACTGCAGTCGCACCCCTTACTTTCTTGATTTTCCTGAGCCCTACTTTCTAATCTGTAAAATGGGGATAATGTCTGAACAGATCTTGACGGTGGAGGTAAGAGGCGTTGTCGGGCTCCCGGCTAATGGTGAGCACTCCCCGAATGTCTGCCACGGTGAAGATCATCACTGCGACGGCCCAGAGCACCGGCCTCGCTGGAGGGAGACGAGGCGGAGGAGCAGCTCGAGGCTGCCCAGCCAGGCTGGCTGATACAGCCCAGACCGCAGACCTGCAACAGACCAAGGGGCAGGACCCAGAGAGGGAAGCAGGGCCAGCCAGACACACTACAATGCAGCGAAGGAGCCAGATTATTTATTTTAAAGTCGAAAGTGCCTTGTAGGAGGACAGCCTTTGATTTGGGTGAATCTGCGAGTTGTTTATCAGCTTAAACTCATTGTCTGCACATATGGTCTTCGTACTATGGTTCAGGGTGGGAAACAAAGGATAGCAGGGAAGGGTGGGCAACACTAGCTGATGAAATATCACCCATCAAGTGCCAGAAACCAGGATATTTTCAGTGACGTCACACTGGGCTTCCTGCCACAAGGATGGGGTTATCTTGAGCGTGCTCGCAAGATTTTAACTCAGGAGCCCCTCTGTGAGGCAGGGAGAGGAAGGGGGAGAAAAAACAAACAAGCAAAGGCATTTGTTTTACTCACCCTTGTCTTCATCTCAAAAGCAGACCTACCCACAGCGCCCCGGAAGATCAGACCTGGAAAGGATCGCGGTTGATCCCGCCCGTTTTACAATAACAGTAATAATAATAATGATGACAGTGACAACAGTGAATATTTGTTGAGCATTTACCACCTGCCGGGCACTGTGCTAAGTGCTTCACATGTTTTATTCCGTGGATATTTCACAACAATCTGATGAAGTGTTATTAGTCCCATTTTACAGATCAGGAAACTGAGGCACCTGACGTTGAACAACCTATGGTTACACGCTTATAAGTGGGAGAAAGTCAACACTCAAACCCAGGCAGCCCAGCTTCCTCACAATGCTGTGTCTAAAGAAAGAGGGAAACTGAGGCTCAGAGAGGGGCAGTGACTTGCTCGAGGTCTCACAGCTCCCCTTGCCACAGAATCAGGGCTAGATCACAGGTCTCCTTCTCCTGATCCAGTTGGTCCAGTGACCTTTCCACTCCATCCTGTTGCCAGTCAGTACGAGCACATGCTTACCACCAGCGAACATGTTTCTACTCATCTCTGGGTTGTTTAATTACTAATTAAACCGCAGTCTTGGGTGCAGACAAGGGACCTTAAGATAACAAGTGCCGAGATGAAAGACCTGCTTTGCCAAATGCAAACACTGGGGTTCACCTCCGTCTCCCCCTTTTTTTAGTAGGTGTTTCATGATCTGCACGCGCACACATACACACACACCATCAGAGCGCTGATGCGGGTCCAAGGTGGCAGCCCGTGAAACAGGAGGAGCCCAGGCTGGCGGGTTACTAACGGCATCAGATTGCAAAAATACCCGATCAAGCGCTCATCTGCTCCGGGGGACCCAAGTGCTGGTTTCCAAGCCCCCCCGCCCTTTGCTGTGTCCCAGCTGAGCGTGAACAAATGTTCCTGATTTTCCTTCTCAGTGGCTGGTGAAACAGACCAGAAGAGCAGCTCTTTGGAAAGAGGGGTCCGCCTAAAGGGGCAGCCCAGCCACCACCATTTGCTCTTCCCAGGGCCAGACAGGCATCCGGGAAAAGGATGAGGTGCAAGCTTGGAGAGAGAAATGGGGCTCCCATCAGGAACAGCTCACTCACACCACCCTCCATCCTCAGTCTGATGGAGGGCGGGCGGGCGGTGCCTGCTTCACGGGCAGTGCAGGGGCTGCTTAGGGGCAGAGCGAGGAGATGCGCCCCCGCTGGGCAGAAAGTGGGAGCAGGGCTGCCTAGCACCCTAAGACATTACTTCCCTGACTTTAAGTTGCAAGGGCCCCAGAAATTCCCGGGCCGACCCCCTCATTACACAGACTGGGAAAGCAGATTTCAGAAGGGAAGAGACCCGCCTCGAGCCACACTCACAACCCCAAAGAGCTGGATCACAAATCTGTTTCCGTCCCTTCCCGACCCCTCCAACCAGCGCCTGCCATGCTCCCTTACCTTGACACCCCCCCCCAAACCTGTCCCTGCCTGGCACCCTGTCCTCCAACCCAGCCCCACCCCCACCCCAGACCAGACCATTAAAAACTCAGTCAGTAATTCAGGGAGCTGTTTTCAGGCTGACAGGGCAGTTTTTAAAGGAGACGGGATACTTCCGGGATCCATCCAAGGTGTCTTAAATCCAACTCCAGCTGAATCGATGCTTCTAGAAAGTGGCCTGGAACTTGCACCGAAATACCACCATTTCAGCCTGGGATGGGGTCTAGCTATCCCAAGGGTCTATCATTTGAGTGGATTTGGGGACAGGAGGACCAGGAGACAGGGTGCCCGAGCCTGGAGATATCGCTGCATCAGAGATCTCGGAGTTTGCCTGCGGGCCGTCTGAGTCCACACAAGATGTTCCAGATCAACACAGGAACGCCAGCAGGCCTCCGGGTCTCAATTTCATCTTCTCTTCAGGGCAGGTTAGGGTGTGCGTGGGGGGGCAGAGATGCCAGCCCTCTGGGCCCGCCCCCGCCCAGGTTCCCAGGGCAGGGCTGTTGGGGCAGGCTTCCTTCCGAAGAAAAACAAGACTCACTAAAAACAAAACCCCAAACAACTCCTTTTGTTTTCTGGCCCCATGGAATGTCTTGAAGACAAATCCAGAGACAGGGACTTCTCCACCCTTTCCTCTGTCTCCTCCCTACTCGTCCTATTCTACTCAAAATAAAAACCGTACTGATCTCTTTTTATGGCAACTTTTGTTCTAGAGCAATTTGAGAGCATCCAACAAATACAGCACGAGGGCTATACTTGAAAGCAAGAACGTCAGCTCTCTTTCAGGGGCCACCCAGTTTCCACAGCCTTTGCAGGGGACTCTGGGGACATGGGAAGAGGGAGGGGACTACACAAGGGGCGAAGGTTTGCAGCCCAGAGAAAGGTGAAAACTTCCACAGGCCACTGTGAGGCCACTGCCCGCGTTCTTTGATTTGCTCATTTGTACTCACTTGGGGTGCAGGGAGGAGGGAGGGAATTAGAAAGATGAGGCCACAGTCCCCTCAGTGTCCCTTCAATGTCGAATAGCCCCATGCGTGACAAAGATGATGCTCTTCATAGACGCCAGCAGGTTGGCTTCCCAAGGCTTTGGCTTGGACACACAGGCTTAACACACAGGGCCCCAGAGGTCACACAACGGGACACATACATAGCAGGTTTCCACCAGTAATCATGAAATGACTAGATGAATGTGGCTTGTAGACCCCAGACCCTAGGAGAAGGGGCTCTTGTTGACTGAGAAATTTACCACTTGAGCCTGGACTGCTAAAGTCTTTAAGGGACCCCCTGACCCTCCCCGCCCTGTGCTTCCCAGCTTATTTGTACCCAGAGAGGGGATACAGCCCAAGACCCTCATCCCACGCACACCAGAAAGGGATCCGGCCAGATCCATGGAACAAAGGTTCAACTTTTACAAGAGGCATATTCTGCAGGCTGGGTTTCATACTCCAAAGAAACCTCAAAAACTTAATTCTCCCATCCACTTCCTCCACACCAATTCGCTGTGGATATGAAGTTCCCCCTCCTTTTTGTTTTTCTGGGGGTGAATTTGTTTATTCACCCATATGCCCCGCCAGCTCCCCCAAGAAAAACAGACTCCTGACGGCCAAGCTTTCCAGTACACAGCACAGTTATAACTGGGGCACCCCAGCCTCCAACTCCCGACCCTCTTCCCCATTCCGGCTGGGCGGGCTGCTCCTCAGGGATGGCCCCGCGCATGTTGGGGCGAGGGCGGGGGAGGAGGGGGCGCCGTCTGTGGTTATCTGTCCTGGATTTCGGTGCATTTGTCTCTCAGGAACAGGGGCTCCTCTTCCTGTGGCCGAAAGGGCCAGGGAAGGGCGCCCCCTGGCGGGAGCCTACTCACCTCAATCCAGCCAGGACCCAGAGCCGGCGCGAACCCACCCTTGCCAACCCAGCAAGCTGACTCCCAACGGGGTCCCCTAAATCTGGACTTGCTCGAGCTTCGGATCCACCGAGCACCCAAGGGAGTCTCTGCTTCCCCAGACCGCACACACCGCGTACGGAGTAAAAGGGGCCCCCGAAGGAAAGTGTGGCGCCCCCGCCCCGCCCCGCTTCCTGGGACCCCAAAGGCGGCCGGTCCTCAAGGGCCCCTGCTGGGCCCGGCAGTCCTCCGGCCCGGATCCTCGTTCCTAACCCCTAGGCCCTACCTGCCTCCCTCCAGAGTGGCATGGCGCGGTGCACCCCCTCCCACCAGGACTCAGCCCTCACCGGGACCCCAAGCTTGTAATCACACCTGCCACCCCCGCCATTCTGCAGGCGCCCCCTGTTCACCCGCCGGGAGCGCCGGGCTGGCGCTGCACCTGTCCCGGGGGAAGCCCCCGGCCCTCGGCGGATTCGGGGCAGGAATGGGGGGGCGAGCACGTCTCTCCTGCCCGCTCCCCAGGCTAGTCGAAGTAGAACTTGGTTCCTGGCTTTCCCCAGCACCGTCCTGGGGTCCCCTCACTCCACCCCCACCCCCACCCCCACCGCGCCCAACAGTCTCTCAGGAAGAGCGCGCCCGGGTCCTCAAATTCCCGGGGACGCGGCGGCCGGGCGCACGGAGGTCAGGGAGGTGAGGAGCCCCTACCTTGCAGCGGCGGCAGCCAGACCCCGCGCCAACTCCCTTCGGCGGCCGCGGGGGAAACTTTCCCTGGGCGGAGAGGAGCGCGCGCGCAACTTGCTCGGCGCCGGCTGCCTTCCCCGCGGCGGCGGCGGCGGAGGCGGCTGCGGCGCGTCCGGAGACCGGCTGGCGCGAGGCGGCGGCGGCGGCGGCGGCGGCGGCGGCGCTCGCCCGGGGCCGGGGCCGGGGCTCGGGCGGCCTCGCGCGGCTCCGCGGTGGATCGCTCGGCGCTGCGTCCGCCCCGCAGCCTGGAGTCCCCGAGACGCCGGCGGCAGCTGCAGCCGCCCGCCCGCCAGCCCGCCGGCCCCACCTCCCCGCCGGCGCTCAGTCCGTCCCTCCCCCCCTCTCCCCCGCGCTCCCTCCCCTCCCCAAACCTCCTCCCCTTCGGTCTCCAGTCGCCGCCGCCACCGCTGCCGTGGCGGCCGCCGTGAAAGCACGTCTCCTCCGGCCGGCTGCCCCTTGCCCCCTGCCTGCCTCGGTCAGTCAGTCCGGCCACCAGGCCTCCCTCCGGGGGGCGCTGGGGCCACCCTCGGCCCTTCTCCCCTAACTTCACCCCTGTCCGCCTCCCGGCTCTGCTCCCTGGCTCTCGCTTAGGGTCAGTGCTGGAGATCCGATGGGGAAGTGGGCAGTGGGGCACGCTGGGCCGGAGCATTTATTGCAAGGAAACGTCCACGCTGCCCCCCACCTCCACAACCGGACCGTGCGGCCGCGGACGGGATAACCCTCCATCTGGACCTTGCTCCTCGGCCTCCCGCTGTCCTGGAAGAACCTGTTGAAAGCCAGCGGGATCTCACCCTCCCTGGACTGCCACGGATAATAGAAGATATTGAAGGGTTTGCAGCAGGAGGTGGGGGGGCGCCGGGGTTGGGGGGTGTGTGTGTGTGCCAACTTCAGACCAGATGCAAATGACTCCATTGCCAGAAGCCAGACCTGTGTCTCCATCTCAGGCCTTATCTTTTCATCTCTGCACCAGGGCCTCAGCCACACATCCCCTCCCCAGCCACTGACACAGGACTTCACCGAGACATTTAACCTCTGAACCTCTTCTTCGAAGCAGCTGTCCACCCGCCCGCCCCAGACACAAGGGGCAAGTAAGTAGATCAAAGCAGACAGCCCAAGTGAAAGTGCTTGCCAGCCCCTCCAGAGGAGAGGGGCTCAGGCTGCCCACTCCCATTCCCTGGACAACAGTTTTTTGAGGCTTCCAGACACTCAGAGACGTACAAACTCTGTAGGAGACCCCGTGGTCAACTGATTCTCACTAAGGAGTGAGTGACTGATAGGATTTGAACCTACTCCAGACTTGGATAGGAATGCTGTGATGTCAGGCCACAGGGCAGCGTTCACAGGCGCAGGAAGTGGCTGCCTTTCCTTGCCCACATTCCAGGAAGAGGAGACATCCTTCTAAGGACTTCGAGGATGTCTGGTCCTTTCAAGCATTTCACCGGGTAAATTGAGGCGGGGCTAATAGAGTAGGGGTGTGGCTGGGAGAAAAAAAACCCTGGATCCACAGTTTTTAAATGGAGCCAGCATGAGCAGTGCTTGACCCCAGGGGAGAGAATCTCTATCGTCGGTACCATTTCTGTAAAAGAAGGACAAAAAAAACTTGAAAGGGCCTCAGGTTCCACATTTGCTTCTTCAGTTGCTAAATCAGGGTTGGGGAAGAAGCTGACCCTTCTTGCCGAGAAGCCCCACAGGCTCTGCGTTTCTGGAATGCTGCTGGGAGAGGCCTTCTGTGTGGGCCTTCTTGGATGCAAGGTGCCACGTAAATTTAAGGAGGGGAAAAAAGAGTGAAGCTACAGCGAGGGTGCTGGGGCCTGGGAGGTGGAGGCCAGAGGCGGCGAGGGATGGATGGAGTTTCTGAGGGTCCAGGGAATTGGCAGGAGCAGGAGGGAGGAGGTGGGAGAAGGGAGCACAGAGAGCCGCAGACAGAGTAGGCCAGTTGGATGGTCCAGACGTCCAGCTGGGAGGAGAGTTCCAGTTCCAAGTCAGAGTTTCCCAGACCTCTGCCGTTCTCCGACCTCTGCTCAAAGTCTGGCCCTATCTGCACGCCAGATAAAACCACTTGCTTAATAGCTTTCTTTAAATCAACTCTTGGGTTTTTTGTTTGTTTGTTTTATCTCTTTTTCTTTTAACGTAAAGTCTCTCGTTTTGACAAAGAAATGTTATATCACCACCATAAATGGAAAACTGGCACCACGTTGCTATAAATAGAAGGTAACCATAAAAATGAATACATTGAAAATAAAACAGTGTTATTAAATTCTAGCAATGTATATTTAACCACAATAAAAAAAAAATTGCGAGGCGCTACCGTCGCGCCTAGGGAAGGTGTTGAGCCAGAGGCCTCAGTCTCTCTGGAAAACGGAGATTAAACGAGGACAGAAAGGTGTTAAGGACGCAGCAGCAATAAACCGAGACTCCAAGTTGTGATCAAAAGGGCTGAGAGAGAACTGGAGAGGGACCCCCAGCCCTCCTCCTGCTTGGGAGGGAGGCCCCAGGATGAAGGGCCTTAAATCTCCTTGAAGATCTCTGATGTCCCACAATCGGGAAACACAGTTTTAAATATGTTAGGCAAAGTGTTCCTGTTGTGGCTGAGCGGGTTAAGAACCCAGCTAGGGTTCTTAGGATGTGGTTTCAATCCCTGGCCTCACTCAGTGGGTGAGAGGTCTGGTGTTGCTGTGACTATGGTGTAGACCCGCGGCTGCGCCTCTGATTCGACCCCTAGCCTGGGAACTTCCATAGGCCGTAGGTGCGGCCCTAAAAGGGAAAATAAATAAGTAAATCAATGAATAAATAAGGCAAAAAGTCCTTTCTGGCAAGAGTCAGGAACGCTAAGCGTTTAGTCCTGGGCAAGAGAGGGCAGTCCTGATTGCAGAAAGCTGGCCTCCCTCCCTGTCACAGACTGGCCTTGGGGATATCCCGCCTTGTCTGGCCTCAGTGTCTCCACGAGGGGCCGGGGCAAATGGCTTCTAGGATCAAACAGAGAGGGAGCCGGCTCCACCGCACTGAGGGGCGGGGGGCGGGGAGGGGAGGCCTGGAAAGGGGGCAAAATGTTGGAAGAGGGGATGGGCCAGAGTTAGCCGCCCCAGGAGAGAGTGAAGGTTGCCTTGAGGCTGCTGCTGACCGACTGGAGCCTAGGTTGTCATAAACCCAGTAGTGGCCTGGCCCGGAATGTTCTGCCCACCCTGGAAGGAGTCCTGTGGAGAATTCATTGTAATCCAGCCACCTCATTTTCAAGATGGGGAAACTGAGGAAGAATGGCTGACTGGCTCGCGGTCACGGCCAGAGAGCTGGGCGTTGAACGAGCCTCCTGACTCTGAGGCTAGGGCCCTTTCTCCTCTCCTGGTGGTTGGGGTTCTAGTAGAAATGTTTCTTCTGAAAACATGCACCACCACCCCAAGGGGCTCTCAGACTTCATTTTTCTCTGTCAGTTGAGGAAAAAACAACCAAAAAACAAAAACCGATGAACTGGCATAAAAGTCTCAAACCCGCTGGAGTGTGGTCAGCGCTGAGCAGCCCAGGAGACGTGGTCCAGTCCCCGGACACAGGATGCCTGGGGGGAGCAGCCACACACTGGCATCAGGGGGACACAAATGCAGATCAGAAAGCCCCAAACCACCAGTCGCAGGCCCAAGTTGACAGGCCGCCTCGACCATTCCCTACCCTCCGTGGGCCTCAGTGTCCCCATCTGTAAAAATGAGATGTTTGGATTTCACACTGGGCTGGCAGTTCCCGCCTCCGGGGTGCCTAAGAGTGTGGAAGCTGGGAGGAAACGCCCCTCTCAGTGTAGCGAGAACTTGGCTCCCTTTTCATCTGTTTTGCAAGCTGGTGTCTCACCTAAGATCTCCAGGAGAAAGTGTCCCTTGCTTAAAAAGAATTCAAAATCACTAGAAGGGCTAGCCTTTTGCTCCTAACATTTATAAATTCACAGCTGTTGAGACTGTGGTCCTGCCTCTCAAGTGCTGGGGCGCTGCCGTGGTCACGGCTGGACCTCTGGCACCTGGCAGAGCTGGCGCTCAGAAAATGTTAGATGCTGCTTCCAAACTGTGCTGCCTTGAGCTGGCCACACACACTCTCTGAGCCTCAGGGAGCTGACACCTTTCTGGATGGGAAACGTAAATGCACCTCTGCCATCGGGTGACTGCGAGTCTCGTGGAAAGACCCTGGTGTATAATACATGCTCAATCAAGGTGAGCCTAATGTGTGCATGGATGGCTGGGCAAATGCCTGGCTGGGCTAGGTCCTTTTCCCAGGAGGCATCTTAACCTTACAATCTAGCTTTTTCAAGACAGTCTGCCTTTTAAATATTTAATCATTGCCTCTCTGATTTTTTTCCTGAATTGTCTCTTTTTATATGTAATTTGCAATCATTTCCCCAGAAATGACAGTTCATTAAACATACAGCCAACCGAGTGTGATTGAACTTGTTTATCTTTGCCGTGATTGTCACAGAAATAAATTTGCAAATCCTAGGAACATCCTTTGGGGCTTGGATGAATATGGTTTTGACCCTCCCAGGCCTGGACCAGTTACAGGGTCCCCCCTTCCCCGTTTCTGTCTTTTTCTCCCTCCAACAAACTACCCACAGACATGGGCCAGGCTTTCGGAGTGTTTTCAGCACCAGACCCGAGGGCCCGCCTGCCAAGGTCCTCCTCCGCCTCCAGGAATGCCGCCGGCTGGGAGCTAGTGCACTGCCTCCCCCCAGCCTCTGCAGGAAAAGAGGTGGATTCTGGGTGGTTTTACTGGGAGGGGCCCAGGGCTGAGCTTCCACTGGGTGCCACTGGGTGCTTTGTAGCCCAGCTTTCCAGAAAGCAGCTCCCCGGAAACAGGTCCTGCCAGGTGAGGGTGCTTCTGAACCTTCATCATCCCCCTTCATTTTCTTTATAAGCTGATAGTAAATCATTCAGAACTAAGAGCTACCGTTCCTGGGGGTGCTTACTTGGGTAGAAGCTCAGGTGGGGTTAGATAAACCGGGTTCAAAACCTGGCTCCTTTGCTCACCAGCTATGTGGCTTTGGGCAAGTTACTTTCCCTCTCTGTGCTTTAGATGCCTAATTTTACCGTGAGGGGTGGGCACTGTATGCTAGGCGCTGTGATAAGACCGTTAAAGCGCCAGCTCACTTAAGCCGCCAAAAACTTAAGGATGGCTGGGAAGCCTGTTTTACAGAGAGGGAGAATCTGACTTCCCATAAGTCGCCCTGAATAGAAAGAACAGGGATTCAAATCTTTCTCTTTTCACTGCCATCAGGACCATGTGCTCATGAGTCAGGAAGAGAGTGGTGGGCAGGGGAGAGATCAGGAGGCCTGGGGCCATCCTGGCATTGAACTTTCTGGCTGTGTGACCTTGGCCAAGTGGCCTAACCTCTCTGAGCCTCCTTCCTCTTCGCAAAGGGAGATGATAACATCTATCCCACAGGGCAATTGTAAACACTGAAGGAGATGACATTTGCAAAGGGGCTTTGAAAAGCAGAACGCCCGGAATGAATCTAAGTTTTGGCTTTTCAAAACCATCTTTACCTGTGAGTTCCCTTTGTGGCTGAGTGGTTAAGGTACCCAACTAGGATCCATGAGGATGTGGGTTTCATCCCTGGCCTCCCTCAGTGGATTTAGGATCTGGCATTGCCTATACTGCAGTATAGGTCGCAGACTCGGCTCAAATCTGGCATTGCTATGGCTGTGGCGTAGGCTGGCAGCTGTAGCTCCGATTCAGCTCCTAGCCTGGGAACTTCCATATGCCGTGGATGTGGTCCTAAAAAGCAATCAATCAATCAATCAATCAATCAATAAAATCAAAGGGCACTCAACTTCCTTCCAAGGAGCCTCACCAAAAGGCTTTGTCCTGATGAATTCACGTTGGCACTTGGGTTCCAAAAAAAAATCATCTTTATCATCCATATTTAGCTGCTGAGATTACAAGTTGGGAACTCAGGGTCCCCTGGTACAGTTCAGTCAAGTAATAAAAAGTTATGAAAGTGCAGCTGTGGCCAGGTACCGGCTCCAGACCTGGGCACCCAAACCTGAGTGAGAATAGAGAATATATATGGTCCCTGCCTTCATCTATATGATTGCTGAAAAACAATCAGCACGGTCAGAGAATTTTTTTAAGTCTCATCTTGTGCAACAGCCCTCTCATTTTACAGATAAAGACAATGATGTTAAGCCCAGGGCGAGCAGGGGCCACTTACTCAAGGTCTACCAGCAAGTTGACTTCAGTGTTGAGGGGAGTTTGGGTCTTGCTTCTCAAATCAGTATTCTTTTGCAGTTCCCACTGTGGCACAGGAGGTTAAAGATCTGGCATTGCTGCAGCTGTGGTGCAGGTTGCAGCTGCAGCTCAGATTTGATTCCTGGCCTGAGAACTTCCATATGCTGTGGGTATAGCAAAAAAAAAAAAAAATCAGTCTTCCTTTTTTTCTTCTTTTTCTTTTTTGACAGCACCTACGGTGTATGGAAGTTCCTGGGGCAGGCACTGAATCTGAGCCATAGCTGCAACCTGCACCACAGCTGCAGCAACGCTGGACCCTTAACCCACTTTGTCACAAAAGTCAAGGCCATTGCAGTCCGTACATCTGGGTTTTTCTCTAGTTCTGCTGCTGCCCTGCTCGTTGAGTCATTCCACCTCTTTGAACCTCACTTTGCTTATCTGTCAAAAGGGACAATACTAATAGCCACAGCCTTATTGGGAAGAATAGACAGATAATGGGCTCGAAGCAGAAAATTCAGGCTATAGAATTGGGCTCTGGAATAGGACTGACTCACCAGCTAGTGCCTCAAGGACAGGCAACTCAACCTCTTTGAGCCTCAGTTTCTCCCTCTGTAAAACGGGGACAATAATAGGCTCTTCCTTGCAAGATTTTTTTGGGGGGAATACCTAGAGGTACAGTGTTTAGCAGAGTGCCTGGGGTTATTAGTAAGAGCTCAATAATGTTCTTGGTTGTGACCTTTGTAGCTTAGCCTTCCTCTAAGCACACATTAGGCTCTCAGTGCTTCATGGATCAATGAGACTTGGTCTGTAAACAGGTAGAACAGGCTTGAATACTTAACATGTGCCTGCTGTAAGCACTGAACATGAGTTATTTCAATTAACCTTCCGAAAACCCGAGTGGTGGTTACTATCTCGTTTCACGAGAATGAACCTGAACTTCAGGGAGGTGAAGTCCCAGTTCAGGTCTTGTCTTGGGGTTCAAGGGCTGCAATATTCTGACACTGCAAGAAACCTGATCTTAATTGCCCTGATTTTCTGCTGGATTTGTGCCCCTGTTGAGGGGTCCACTGCCCAGGGACAGAAGAGCCCTTGGTCAGGGATACATTTCTAGGCCTTTCTGGGACAACTCCTGGATGTTGCCTGGGGCTCCCGGTTGATTAATAACATACATGCTTTGCCAAGCCCTTCTTTGGGAGTTGTTTGCATCAGAGTGCAGAAAGGGTGGACACGGGCTCCTGGATTTAAGGAGCAGAGGTGTAGGGCTCAGTCGTTCACGTAGCTCTGAGCTACTGAGGCTCCAAGAGAAAATCAGGCAGGTGGTTTGGTCAAAAGAATACCTATTTGGAGTTCCCACTGTGGCACAGTGGGTTAAGGATCCAACTGCAGTGGCTCGGGTCCCTGTGGAGGTGTGGGTTTGATCCCTGGCCCTGCAGTTTGCAGGGAGGCAGCTGCAAGCCAAGGTGTGCTGAGGGCCTCTGGCCATGATCAGAAGCTAGGGAGGGTCTGAGCTCCCATTATGGCTCAGCGGTAATGAATCCAACTATTGTAACCATGAGGACTTAGGTTTGATCCCTGGCCTCACTCAGGGGGTTAAGGATCTGGCGTTGCCATGAGCTATCATGTAGGTCGCAGACACGGCTCAGATCTGGCATTGCTGTGGCTGTGGCTGTGGCTGTGGCCTGTGGCTACAGCTCCAATTTGACTCCTAGCCTGGGAACCTCCATATGCTACAGGTGCAGCCCTAAAAAGACAAAAAAAGTGGGGGGGGGGGTGAGTGAGGGCCAAGGCACTATTCTACCCAGCATCTCAAAAGGAGTATGGTCCTGCTTACTCCTTGATTTCAGACTTCCAGCTCCAGAACTGTGAGGTAATAACTTTCTGTTCTTTTAAGCTACCCAGTCTGTGGTACTCTGTTACAGTGGCCCCAGCAAATGAATACACATCCTCTTTTCACTGCCCACCCCCTACCTGTGCCCCCACACCCGACCCTGAATATTCCAAACACACAGGTCAAGGTGGCCAGGCGCAAAGGGAATGAATTACATCACATTCTCACTGGCAAATGCGCTCTGTGCCTGCGGTCCCCAGGACAGGTGCGCAACAGAGGAGAGCTCTAGACGATTTTCTTGCTCCCTGGAGACAGGTTCCTGATTTAACTAATATTACAGGGCACTTGCTATGTGCCGGATGCTTGTCTAAGAGCTTTCTGAATATTTACAACTATCATTATCCCCATTTCACAGATGGGAAAATTGAGACGCAGAAGGGCTAAGCAAGTGGACAAATGTTCACAGCCGAGTGGCGGAGCTGAGATTCAAACTTGGGCAATCTGGGCACTTTATCTCGCTGCCTCTGATAGCTTGACCCTGTGGTGTCAGCTTCCCTACCTGTTAAATGGGAACAACTAACACCTTCAGGAAGAAAATCACGCCCTCTTACAAGCACTGGGATCCTAGTTTCCATCATGGAGCTCACAGGACCTCGGAGATGGAGGTTGGCTAGCCCTCTACGGAGTGTGTGTGTTTACATGTCTGTGTGTGTGTTTACATGTCTGTGTGTGTGTTTACATGTCTGTGTGTGTGTGTGATGGTATATGCCTGTGCTTGTGTACCCGTGTGTGTGTCTGTGCTCGTGTCTATGTGTGCGTGGATACAGTCCACACTGCTTCACGGCATCCTTTATTTTCTTTTTCCTGAGAGGCCGAATCCCTGACTCAAATGAATGTTCACACTTTGACGGACTCACTTCATGGGAACGGCTAGTTCCTGTGCTAATACGTGAACTGACCCTCCAGACCCTTCCACCAACAAAGTATGGCGTGGCTCTCCTTCCCGAGTTAACAGGCACTAGACCATGATCGGCTCATCTCTGACTTTTTCTTGTTTTTCGAAGTGCTATCTGCTCACCTCTGTCCAGCATTCTGACAGAAGAGGAAGCGTGAGAGCTTGCGACGGAAGACAGGGAACACAAAGCCCCAGAAGAGGGGAGGACTTTCACGGCTTATCAAAAGCGATTTTACCCAGCCGACCTTCTGTGCAGACGAGGGACCTCACGCATCACAGCGGGTTAAAGGCGGCCAAGTTCACCCACTGCTTTGCAGCAGAACTGGGGTCAAGACCCCCGGTCCCGCCGGCCGCCTCTCTCCCGGTTTCTCCTCTTCCCAGGTTTTTCTCTTTCTTTGCCACTGCCTGCCAGACCCTTATTTTTTATTCCAAGTATGTAAACCTCTAAGAAACCTAGAGACAGGCTTATGCCTGATTCGTCCCCAGTTAGAAAGGAGCCCGAGCCAATTACAAGGTGGATAAAAGGCCCATGTGCGGTTTGTAGAAATGCTTCCACAGCAGAAAAAGCTTAACTCCACAAACCTCCCGTCGAATGTTTGCGTAATGGCTCCACTTGTTAAGAGGCTGACCTTTGCGACAAGACCCGGGGTCCACTCGGACCGTCGCGCCAGGGCGGATCGCAGTGGCTCGCGTGGAGGATGCGCGAAGCAGCCGCCCCAGGGTGGCCTTGTCCGCTCGTTATTCACGGCACCTGGCACCTGATGGGAGCTCGATACACATCTAGTAAAGGAAGGAGTGAATCAAATAATCAATCATTATTAGCTTTAGCAAAGTAGAATTAGGAGATTAAATCCTCTAAAGGGAAAAAACCGAACAGCATATTCTTCCTGGCCAAAAAAAATCTTGTTCTTCTGACCATCTGTGCCTCTGAGCCCCCTGAATTCAGAGACATGGTGCTGCATTCTGGGACAGGATCCTTCAGTTCAGAGGTTTCATTATCCAGTCAATATCTTAGAGTCCTCCCTGTGTGCCAGGCCATATCATCCTGGGCATGTCACCGCGACTCTGACAGATGTGGCCTCTGCTTTTGTGAGACTCACAGATCAGGGGGCAAGCTGTCAACTTTGGAATGTACTGGATGCAAGGCTGCCCTGTGAGGGCAGAAGTGGCCCCACTCCCTCCTCCTGTTCCACGGCAGGGAAAGACCGCAAAGCCCACTTATGGGAATAGTGGGTGACCCCCACCTGACCCCGGCTACTCGAGCGCTTTATTAATAGAAGTAAAACATGACTGTGCAGGGAGTTTCTGCTGTGGCTCAGCAGGTTTAGGACCCGACATTGTATCCAGGAGGATGAGGGTTCGATCCCTGGCCTCACTCAGTGGGTTAAGGACAGTGTAGTTCCCAGACGTGGCTTGGATCCCATGTTGCTGTGGCTGTGGTGCAGGCCTTCAACTGCAACCCCGATTTGACCCCTAGCTCAGGAACTGCCCACGAACTGCCATATGCCACAGATGCAGCTGTAAAAAAAAAAAAACAAAACAAAACAGAAAACCCACCATGCAATCTGTACTTTGCTTTCTATAGCCTAGAACAGCTACCCCCTAAAACAAAGGAATAAGAACTCAAGGGAACAGTTAAATCCCAAGAGGGCTTCAGGGAGCCCCGAATACACTCAGTACCTGGAGGCTGCAGGATGTGGGGCGGGGTAGGGGGACTGACCACACTGGACTTCAGTAGATCACGATTCTAGTTGGAGCTTTGTTAGCGGCACGCTGGTGGCCTGGACAAGGTCCTGCCCTTTCTGTCTCACCCGGTTTGATGAGGTGAACCTTGAGTCCCAGCTCAGGCCGTCTGCGGCCATACAAACACCTCTATTTCGCTGCCCTCCCTACTCCCCCACCCACCGTCCCCCTCCCTGCTCAGGATGCTGCCTGGATTGTCCCGTGTCATTCTCAGTAGTGTGCTGTCGCCCTCAAAAGCAAGTTTCCTTGGGAAGCACTGGCCATGTCGAGCCCAAAAGGCTCAGCCAACCCCAGTCCAGGAGGGAACCTCCAGCCTTCACAAGTCCAAGGGCAAAGATGCCAGTGCTGGGTCCAGAGGCACGGAGAGGACCTGGGCTTTGGGCTCAGGTAGACTCCGGCCTCTGCACACCTGGCCATCCTGAGGCTTGCCAGAGACGGGGTTCGAGGCCCCTGCTCTCTGTCATCCACTGGGGGGTTGGCTTCCACCAGGGGTTTTCCCACAGAGCACCCCGACCCGACACAGACCCCTGCGAACCTGGGTAGAATGCTGACCGAAGGGCAGGCCTGCATCTGTCTTTGCTGCTTCTCCGAGTAAAAGCTGCAGTTCTGACCATGACATGCGAGGCCAACCCGCTCCTCCCCGTCCAGTTCCTGTACTCCCTCCTTCCATCCATCACGTCCCCAATTCTGCTCCCGCACCAGCAGCCCAGACATACTCCCACCCCAGGACCTTTGCACCAGCTGTTCCCTCTGCCTGGGAAGGAGGTACCACCATCACGAAGCACAAATACCTCTGCCTGACGGCTGGCTCCAGTGCTCCTGGCAGAGGGAGGCAGCCCGGCCCTGGCTTCTGGGGGACCTCTCCTCCCTAACTGGGTTCAAGTCCCCAGGACAGAGAAGGTGAGCTTGCTTGGCCTGGGCGGGGGTGGGGGAGGGGGGCCGGTCCCTTTGTGAGAGGGGCTTAGACAGAAACTGGATTTATTTTCTTCTAAGTCTTCCTACACCTGCCCTTTATTCTGAATTTCCTCTGGTTCAGCCCATGTTTACCCAGGCCCAGTAGAGGCACTGGGAACACTGAGAAACTCAGCGAGTAAGTTAGGCAAACAAATGTTTGTTGAGCGCCTATTGTCTACAAGGCACCATGCTCAAAGGCACACCAGGAGGCAACTGTGAAACAGCAGGGACAGCCAACCGTGATCAGGACCTGGTAGGCTCTACCCCAATCTGCATGTGTCGGTTCACTTAACCCTCATGACAGCTCCTATCAGCCACTCCTACTATTATACGCCCACCTCACAGATGCTGTGGCATCTAAGGGAGGGTTAATTGTCCAAGGGACAGTATAAGCCACACCCTGATGGCTCCCATGGTTTTGTTTCGTTTGATCTTGTTTTGGCCATGCCCAAGGTATACAGAAGTTCCCGGGCCAGGGATCGAACCTGTGAACAGCATGAGGAAGGATCCTTAACCTGTTGCGCCACCAGAGAACTCTAGCCTTTTAAAGGTCATGAATATCTTTGGGACTGTTGAGAAAGCTGAAAAGTCCCTCTCCAGAAAAATATAAATATATTTAGCTGTTCTGGACTGAATCTGTCTGCCAATATTGGTACGTAGAAGTCCTGCCCCCCAGCGTGATGGCATTTGGAGGGGGGGTCTTTGGGAGATTATTAGGCTTATTAAGTAGAACCCCTTTGATGGGATCAGAGCCCTTATAAGAAGAGGAAGAGACAGAGCTCTCTCTCTCCACCAGGTGAGGACAAAGTGGAAAAAGCAGCCACCTGCAAGCCAGAAGGAGGGTCTTCAGCAGACACTGAATGTGCTGGCACCTTGATCTTGAATTTCCCAGGCTCCAGAACTGTGAAAAATAAATGTATGTTGTTCAGGCCGTCCAAGCTATGGCACTTGTTACCAAGCCAATGAAATAATTTTGCATACAGTGTCAGGGGCTTTAGAAAGACTTGGGGATCCATAGACTTTGAGTTAAGAAGCCCTGGTTGGAAAACTGGTTATACATGCTTTAATAACTACAATTTCCATCTGAGCTTCCCAGTAGTCAAGGCAAAAAGGAAATACTGGGTTCTGTAGCTCTCATTTATTTTCAGGGGAAAAAAGGCACGTTAAGTTCTTTGAAAGAGAAAGATCCCTTTCCTGGCACCACTATCTGGGAAGAATGCCTCTCCTGGCGGCAAAAAGTAGCTCGTGTTTTTCCACTAAGCAGGCACCGCAGGTTCCCTGGGAATCCCAACCTGCAAAGATGGCAACACCACCTTGAAATGTAAAACACTGCCAGCTTCCTTGCTCTGACAATAGACTGTCACCCGCCTTGGTGTAAATACAGTTCCCGGTTTGTAGGCAGGTTGCTAAGCATATGGATGGGACATATGGAGGACGCGGCGAGTGCAGCCACCAGCCGGAAACGCTTCCGCAGCCAACCCGCTGCCCTGCCTCCGCCGCCACTGTTCCTGTGGTCCCCGCTGAACACCCTGGACTGTTGCGTCTGGGCCTTGGGACGTTGTTGGTAGGTTGGCTGCTCTCCTAGGGGAAGGACCGGGGCAGAGTCCTGGTGGCCTTCCAGGAGCAGGCTATGGGCTTCTCCCCGCTCTCCCCCAGGAACTTCAAGGGGCGAGGGCTCAGATCCTGGTGGGCGGAGCCTGGGCACCCTCCACCACTCTAGTCATCTTCCAGCCTCTATCCACCCTCTCCCTTTCCTGCTCACCTCTCTATTTCTTTTTTCTTTCTTTTCTTTTTCCTTTTTTTTTTAAGGGCTGCACCTGTGGCTTATGGAAGTTCCCAGGCTAGGGGTCAAATCAGAGCTGTAGCCACACAGCCACAGCAATGTCAGATCCGAGCCGCGTCTGCCGACCTACCCCACAGCTCACAGCAACGCTGGATCCTTAACCCACTGAATGAGGCCAGGGATCAAACCTGCATCCTCATGGATGCTACTCAGCCTCATTTCTACTGAGCCACGACAGGAACTCCACACCTCTCTATTTCTGACTCTTTCTTCTCTGCTGGTCTCTCGCGTACCTTCTCTCTGTGTTACCCTCTTACTGATTCTGACTCTGCCCTGTTTTTCTCCTGCCTCCCATTTCACTCCCTGTATCCAGTTCTTCCCCTTGTACTGTCTCACCTTCTCTTTTCTCTTCCCTTCTCTGTCCCTTATTAGGTTTTTTCCCTTTGCCTCTCCATCCATCTCTGCGTGTCTCTGTCCCCGGGTCCT
>PVHT021183666.1:6952277-6972314 GCA_004024745.2 Catagonus wagneri
AGCCGTCTATCCACCTCCCAGAAGCAGGAGGCGGGACATGCCATATCCAGGCACCTGGACCATCATCGGGCTTCCGTCAGCACGTACCTGGGCCTGTAAGGGGATCTCAGGATATCTCGCATTCTGTTGCTATCTCTCTGGGTAATATTGTCTTGAGGTCCCCCCCACACCCCACCCACCCCTCTCTCCCTCTCTCTCACCACCACCCCACATTGCTTCATCACTCCCCCTCTGCTCCCCTTGCTTCTGGAGTCTTCCTCCAGACACCACCCTCCCTCCCGGACACCCCTGGCACTTCCCCACCTCTGAGCCTGCCACTGCCATGTCCACACAGTCAAGTTCTGGCTCCAGGGCCACCTCCTCCTTGAAGCCCACCTTCATTACTTCCTGATAGCTCATTTCCCCCAAGTCTGAGGTGTACCCCCCAACCTGGGTCACACGGTCGTGGATGGGCCCTCTCTTCCCTCTCCTCCTCCTCTAGGCCCACACCAGGCTCAGCCCTCCTTCAGGGTAGTGACAGACCTCAGACCTGGCCCAGAAAGTCAGAGCTCAAGATGCCTTAAAGGGAGGAGGGAAGGAAGGAGGAGAAAGAGGACAGATCTGGACATAAATACACCAGATGACTTTACTGAGCAACTACTATGTACCGGGCAGTGTCCTAGGCATTGTGGAATTGCAAGCCCCTTCAGAGAGCTGGGGAAATGGAAGCAAGCATGAAATCACAATTGTGATAAATGCCATAGACATGAAAGACCAGGCAGTGGGAATCGATGGGCCACGTTCCGTACCTTGGACTTGGGAGTCTGAGAAGTCTTCCTGGAGGATGGTGTGTCTAGGCTGGGACCCAAAGGACAAGTTAGCAAAGTGAAGAGGGAAGGAGGAAGAGTGTTGTGGACGGAAGGAACAGCAGACGGGAAGTCTCAGAGGCCAGGAGGGAGGCAGGATGGGCAGAGAGCTAGGTCAGCGGGTGGGGTGAATGGATGACTGATTGAATGGGTAGGTGGATGGATGGGTCCAGGAACCCACAGAAGGTGCAAGAATGCATGACCTGCTCGGTCAGAGCATTACCTCTGGCAGGAAGCTAGGGGGTGGGTCCCGGGTCAAGCCTGGCTCTTTGATCTGAATCCCAGGCAGACACTAATGACCACTGTACCCGCCCCCAGGCACGGAGCCCAGACCCTCTCACCTCAACCCCCTCCCCCTTCTCCTGGGGATTCTGCGATGGGGTTATTTATAGCTGATAACTACCCCCCCCAGCACCTCTCTCTCTGGGCATTTCCTTCCATTCTTCTGCCCTGACTGTGGGGAGGCAGCGCCCTCCCAACACAGGGGGCCTCCGTCACCTCCTTTCTTTCCTTCTTATCTCTCCTGGCACATTTCCTGCCCCAGGAGATAGGGAGAGAAAGGCAGACTCTCCTGTGAGTGTTTGTGATAACAGGAGCGAGGCTCTCAGAAGCTCCGGGCTGGAGGGGTCTGCTCGGCCCAGAGGCCACCCCTGCAACCCGAGGCCAGTTCCCACTGCCAACGAAGGGCGTCCAGATATGTGGGGCACCTGAATGTGGGGCTGGGGTGGTGGCGACGGCGCAGGCTGCGGGAGGGTAAGAGCGTGCGACCTGCCTCTGCCAGGCTCCGCATCCTCAGGTGAGTCAGAGGCCCCCTTGGCCTCAGGTTCCCCACCTGTGAGATGGGGCGGATGACAGCGGGGCGTCTCGGAGGGAGTCCGCGACTTGCTTGTGAATGCCCACGGCTGGCATCCTGCCTCTGGCTTCCAGGAGAGACTTGGGCTCCTGGCTCTGGGCTTGCTGAGCCCACAACACTCACAACCTGCAGCCCCCCCCCCCCCCACACACACACACAACACACACAACACACAGAGTTGGGTGTTGATACACCCCTTCCTTGGGGTGTGGCTTAGAGGAAGTGCTGGTATCCTCCTCTGTGACTCTAAAGGACCTTGAGGCCAGGAGAGGGCAGGGCTGACATGAAAAGAGCCCAAATTGTGGCTTTCAGGCCTCTAGGGGCGTTTCTGAGTGATTCTGGGCATTTTTCTCCCGATGGCCTTCTTGTATCTCATTTTTTCACTCAGCAAACGTTTTCAACCCTGACCCTGCTCAGTGCCTTAAGGATCTGGAGTTGCCGTGAGCTGCAGTGTAGGTTGCAGACATGTCTCGGATCCAACATTGCTGTGACCGTGGTGTAGGCCGGCAGCTGCAGTGCCAATTGGACCCCTAGCCGGGGAACCTCCGTATGCCACACCTGCAGTGCTAAAAAAAGAAGAAAAAAATAGTAATAATTACTGATTGGAGTGGGTGTCATAATGGAAGAAGCAGAATGCTAGGGATGGAGGTATCGGAGGGCTGGCTCCTCTAAACAGGGTGGTCAGGACAGCCTCACTCAAGAGCTGACCTTTAACAGCTCCAGCCACAGTGGAAACTGGGGGACACAGCTGCAGGGAGAGGGAGCAGCGGGTGGAGAGATGCTGTGGGAGAAAGTTCCACATCGAAACCTCCCAACTCGGGAGTTCCCGCCATGGCACAGTGGAAACGAATCCGACTTGGAACCATGAGTTTGCGGGTTCGATCCCTGGCCTTGCTCTGGGGGTTAAGGATCTGACGTTGCCGTGAGCTGTGGTGTAGGTTGCAGATGCAGCTCGGATCTGGCATCGCTGTGGCTGTGGTGTAGGCCGACAGCTGTAGCTCTGATTTGAACCCTAGCCTGGGAACCTCCGTATGCCGCGGGTGCGGCCCTAAAAAGACAAAATAAACAAAAACAAAAAACAAAACAAAACAAAAAAACCTCCAACCCAGACTGTGACTCGAACATGCTTCTCCTCTGGCTATTAACCTGCTTTCCCAGGTCATCTGAGGCACCTCATCACCAGGCCCGGCAGCCTATCTGTCGGAAGGCTGAGACTTCTGCCTCTGAAATTGTTCTGCTGTCACTCTCCCACACCCAGCCCGCCCATCCCCGGCCCAAACTGTGGAGACACCCCTTCACTGGTCCCGCAGCTCATCTCCCCACCTTCCAGCTCAGCCTCCTCCCTGCTCCTAGGGATTGCTCTAAACCAGTCCAACCCCCCTCCCTTGTAGCTGCCCTGCTCTACAACCTCCCATGGCTCCCTATTGCCCACCCAACCAAAACCACACTGCTTCGCAGGGCCTCTTGGATGCCTCCCATTGTATCTGTCAGGCCGTGTCCCTGTACCACCCTTTGAGCCTAGGAGCCTTCCACGCCTGCCTTTTACTTATGCAGTTCCCCTGCCAGGAAGTCCCTTCCCCCGCTGCTCATCCACCTCGGAGATCGCTCATGAAGAATGCCTTTCCTTCTCATATTTGGGCCCCCCCGTGCCAGCCCAGGTGGGACAGAGAGGAAGGAAGACGGTGTAGCCCACTGGGTGGACTCAAGACAAGCTCAGGTGAGGGTCCTGGGTGCTCTCAGCTTCCTCCTCCATAAAATGGGAATAATATTGGTGCCTCTTGCATCATTTTGTTGAGAGGATTCGGTGGCAGGTTCAGCTGGAAGGCACTTCTCCCAGGGGGTGTTCTGGAAATGGATGGGGGCATTTTGGGTGGTCACAGAGCTGGGGGCGGGCCGGGAGCACCACGCTAGTTAACAGGCGGGAGAAGCAGGTGGGGAGCAAAACATGGGAAGGTCATACCCAGTGAGCAATGTCCCACGATCCACATGACTTTCACGCTGGGAGGAAAGATGTTTGTAATTATATGAGTCTAGACTTTAACTAACTCTGCTTTGGGTGTAAATACAAAGCATTTTTGTAGTTTGAATATACAGTGAGTTTTCCAGGGGTGCAACCAGCGAAAGACAAAAACAAGAGACATCCATATTGAGTTTTATCCAAAATATGCCAGGAGCTGTTCACGATTTGGGGTGGTGACCCTCTTGGGGTGCTGGGGTCTCTGCCCTGAACCCCACATCCATAGCTGCCACCTTCCTGGTGGTTCTGCAGGGACCCCGAGCTCCTGACGAGTTCAATACGTCTTCTGGAACAGCTGCGGCTGAGGGCTTACACGTGCAGGTTTTATTTTACACAAAGTTCTTTCCATTTCTGCTTTACGTTACAGTTGGGACTTTACATACAGTTTTTTTTTTTGTTTTTTTTTTTAAAGTGTGTGCAGGTAGGTTACAGTGTCCCTGGGGTCCGTTTCGGAGTACTAAAGAGGACGTTGCACGTATTTAACATAAATAGAAGGCGTCACATGAGAGGGCTGAGAGCCGGTAAAGTGGAGCGCTTACGAAGTTGTCAGAATTCAGATTACTGTCGGGGGCCCGGCACCCATGTGGTGGGTGAATAAACACATGACCAGAGACATGTTGTTGAAGGAGGCTCTCTGGTGCCCCTCTTATTACCACTGGCGCCCCTCTTATTACCACTGGCTTGGGCTGCCTGGGCCTGTGTGCTCCCAGTTCCAGAACTTTCTGTGGGGCCAGCCGAGCACAAGGCTTCCTTGGTCCCGGTGGCCACGCCTCACCGGGTCAGGAAGTTGCTCAGGATAGCTTTAGCTCCGTCGACAGGGTCCCTGAGCAGAAGCCACCTGGACTTGAAGTCCCAGCCAGAAAAGGACCAGTGTGCTGTCCCACTTGCCAGATCTTTGCAATGTCCCCGGGATGTGAGAGGGGCTTCCTGCCCAGGTCTGGTCAGATGTGATGGTGCTGGGTGTCACGTTCCTTCCTGCTGGGAATAAAAAACCACCCGTGTGGAGTTACCATTGTGGCTCAGCAGGTTAAGAATCTGACTAGTATCCGTGAAGATACGGGTTCCATCCCTGGCCTCACTCAGTGGATTAAAGGATCGTTGCCATGAGCTGTGGTGTAGGTTGCGGACATGGCTCAGATCCCGCGTTGCTGTGGCTGTGGCGGAGGTCGGCAGTGGCAGCTCCGATTCCACCGCTAACCTGGGAACCTCCGTATGCCACAGGTTCGGCCCTAAAAAGACAAATAAGTAAATAAATGAATCACATTTGCTTCAGATTGCTTTCTTTCCTGACATATTTTCTCTTTATGGGTAACGTGGCGGTGTGGGATGTGGAGGCTGCCTTGGGTGAACTCTCTTACTGACCAGCATGTGCCTTTCCCGTGTTTTTGCCAAACACCCAATCCACCCACTAAAATTGTGTTTTTCCTTTACAAAACCCAGATCATATTGAATCAAATCTTCTGCAGTTTGTTTTTGCATCAAATATTGTGTGGAGGAAACTTTCCAAGGTGCACATGCAGAACCACTGAACCACTGCGTGTCATTTTGTGGATGTCACTTACCTGGCCTTAAAATTTTGTTAAATGTTTTTCCCCACCTTCATGGAAGGAATACATGCATACGGTAAAAAAAAAAAAAAAAAAAGGTAAATTTCTGTATATTTCCAGATACTCCAAGTTTGCTTTTTGTTTTTTTGAACTAAACTTAAAATATACTCCTGTCCCTCCACTTGTCTTTTCAGGGAATCCAAGAAAGGTGGGGAAATTATCCCTAATCTGTGTTGGCTGTGTGATTTTATTTTTATATTGCCAAGATTAATAGCACTTGCTTCCCATTTTAGTACCGTATCTATAATCGGCTGGAAAGAGAGGTTAAAAACCAGACTTCTAGTAGCAGCTCACACTCACGATGCCCTTAACTACTTCCCCTATCACTTAAAACCTTTCACATATAGGTGAACTTGTTTTTTTTATTATTATTATTAATTATTAAAAATTTTTTTTTGCTTTTTTAGGGCCGCACCTGCAGCGTATGGAAGTTCCCAGACTAGGGGTGGAATTGGAGCTACAGCTGGTATCCTATGCCACAGCCACAGCAATGGCAAGATCTGAGCCGTGTCTGCGACCTACATCATAGCTCACAGCAAATATGCTGGATCCCCGACCGAAGCCAGGGATCGAAACCGCATCCTCAAGGATATTTGTCAGATCCATTTCTGCTGCACCACAATGGGAACTTCTAGAGTCGAACTTGTTAAATATACCAACAACCCTAGGAGGTGGCAACTACTATTATCCCCATTTTACAGATGAGGAAAATGAGGCACAGAAAAAGAATTCACCCAAGACACTCCTATGGAACAGAGTGGGGACTGGAGCCCCAGCTGGCCCAGGGTCTGTGTTCTCAACCACTGCACCGGCTTGTAGGAGGTGCCTCTCCAGGACTGTTTCAGTCTTAGGATTTCTAAAGCATGGACACACCCTTTAGCTCATTTGAGTCTCAGTTCTCTCCATATCACAGACAGAGAAACACAGCCCAAGATTACAATCTTATTTTTTATTTTTTAAAGTAAAAAAAATAAAAATTTATGGCCCGCACCTGCAGCACATAGAATTCCCGGGCTAGGGGTCCGATTGGAGTTATAGCTGAGCCCTACGCCACAGCCACAGCAACACCAGATCCAAGCTGTATCTGCGATCTGCGCTGTAGTTTTTTGCAGCAACACTGGATCCTTACCGCACTAAGCGAGGCCAGGGATCAAACACCCAACCTCACGGACCCTATGTCGGGTTCTTACCCCGCTGAGCCATAAGGGAATTCTAATTATCTTCTTAAAAGAATCCTCATTTGCTGAGAATTTACCAAATTTACCCCGTGCCAGCCACTGTGCTCAGCATCTGCAGGTGGGAGCCTGAGTTCGGCTCATCTCAAAGCTCCTAAGTGGGCCCTGCATCTGTCTACATGAGGGATGAGGACACGGAGGGACAGAGGTTAAGAATTCGGAAGAGGAGGGGGCTCGGGTCTTGCCTGAGCAGGCAGGGCGGGCTTCATCTCAAAGGCTGTGTGACTCTCCAACTTTATTGCTGGTAAAATGCAGATTCCGGGGCTCCGCCTTGCCTCGCTAGGTCTGAGTGTAAAGGGAATGAGGCTCTCAAAGCTGTACTTTTGTCAAGTATCCCGGGTGATTCTTGTTCGGAAAATCCTGCAGTAGGCTGTCGGAAGAACTTACTCAGAAAGCTAGAAAGTTCCCAGGCGGCACTGTCCGGGGTCTCAAGCTGCAGCGTGAAGGAGGGACGGAGGGCTCCTTGTGCCGGACGGCATCTCGGGGGCAGGGGTGGGTGGGAGGCTGCCCTGGGGCCGCCGGAGGTAGGAGGCCACTGCGTCCCGCTTCCCTTCCCTGCGCACCCCCATTGTCTGGCAGCCTGGACAGAACGCGCGGCCAAAGGCCTCACCTGAAAGGCCCTGGCAGGTGGGGCGTGGGGGCCAGTCGATCAGCGGAGTTTGTCGGCCCCGGGGTGAGGCCCTGCGGAGATGGGCCCCCTCCCCAAGGCCTCTCCCAGAGGTCAGGCCAGAGCCCTTCCTGGCTGACTTTCCTGGGGCTTCTGCTGGCCCATCACCTCTGACTCCCGGCTGTCAGCGCACCGTGGCTGTAATTCCACTTCTCCTCACAAGGACACAGCAGGTTCAAAACCCCAGCATGGCCATCATTACATCGTCGGTCGCAACCGCCCTGATAGACGAGCAGGGTGCTATGTGACCCCCACCTAAAGCAGCAGGAGACTGAGGCTGGAAGGACAGGTGGGGTCTGCCCTGAGTAAAGGCACCCACCTCAAGTGGCAGGTGGGCACTGACCTGTCTGGTGTCCTGGCCCGGGGCTGTGTTGCAGGGTTGGGGGTGGGGGGGCCTATTTTCCAGGTGGCGCAAGGGCACTGGGTGGGGAGATCTAGCCTGGAGGAGGCGAAGGTGTGCCCTGTGTCACCCGGTTGCCAGGTCACAGGTCTTCGGACCCCTGGACGCTCTCTGTTCTAACAGACCAGTCATTTCCAATTCCTTTATCCACAGAACCCTTGTTTCAAAGCATATCTTATGTAAAATAGAAAATCACAATAACACGAGTCAACAAGGTCTGAGCACTTCCTGTGTGCCAGGCCCCTTCTTTTAAGCACTTCACACAGATTAGCTAATTGGATTTTTAAATAACCTGACGGATATGTAGCTACTATTATTATTGCCAATTTAAAGATGCAGAAACTGGATTTCCCATCGTGGCTCAGCGGGTTAAGGACCCAATGCTGTCTCTGTGAGGACTGGATCCCTGCCCTCCTTCCGTGGGTTAAGGATCCGGAGTTGCCGCAAGCTGCGGTGTAGATAGCAGAGGTGGCTGAGATCCAGCGTTGCTGTGGCCTTGGCTCTAACCCCAGTTTGACCCCTAGTCTGGGAACTTCTGTCTGACACAGGTATGGCCATAAAAAGAAATCAAAAGAATGATGCAGAAATCGAAGCAGATGAATCAGGTAAAATTAATACTGCCTCTCTGGCTGCAGTGGGGCCATCCCAGGCAGCCAGCCTCCAAGAGTTCCTCAGAGCACCGTCTGAGAACCACTATACAGAAAATCCTCAACGTGCTATTCACACCTGAACCAGAAAATACATTAAAACAATGACCCATTGGAGTTCCCGTCGTGGCTCAGTGGTTAACGAATCCAGCTAGGAACCATGAGGTTGCGGGTTCGATCCCTGGCCTCGCTCAGTGAGTTAAGGATCTGGCATTGCCATGAGCTGTGGTGTAGGTTGCAGACACGGCTCGGATCCCGTGTTGCTGTGGCTGTGGCTGTGGCCGGCGGCTACAGCTCCGATTGCACCTCTACCCTGGGAACCTCCATATGCCGCGGGTGCGCCCCTGAAAAGACAGAAAAAAAAAACCCACATAAAGTTTAAGCAAGGACTGTACCTCCTGGGACCTCAGCAGCTTTCTAAACTCCCATCATCCCCACCTCACCATCCTCACCCCCAAAGCCACCTCCCCACAATGGAAGTGCTCACCTATCGTGCTGCCTGTCCAGGTTCCATCTGACCCTTCTTTCTGGAGGTACAACCCTCTCCCAACTCCATCTCGGGCTTTGAGGAGGGGTTGCCTTGTTCTTCTAGGGCCCCAGATCAGCAACCCCTAGATCGCTGCTGATTGGTGGGTGTTTGAGCTCAGCTGAGCCAATCAGAGTGCTTCCACTCCGGAACGGAGGAAGGGTTCCTCCTTGGTGAGGGGACCGAGAGATCCAAGTCCAGAGGTCTCACTGGCCGTGTTGTCCGCCTGTGGAGGACTCGGTCTGCAAGGCGAAGGAAAGAGCACAGCCCGCAATGAGAGAAAAGACAGCCCTGTGGCATTTGATTTTCTGCTTCTGGTCCCTGAGATCCAGGGACACTTCAACCGCTCTCATTGTTTGCTTGTTCATTCCTCCTTCTGTCGGCCTCGCTAAGCAGAGCCAGGTTCTGCTGTTGGCCACAAAGACGAAGAAAAAGGAGGAGGAGGAGGTAGGGGAGAATACAAGAATGAAGTTGCTTTCCAAGTTGTAGCTGTGCCATTTGGACGACAATTTGAGTTGACCATTCCATAGCGATTCCTATCCCCCCCCCTTTGCTATACCCATGGCATGTGGAAATTCCCAGGCCAGGGATCAAACCTGTGCCACAGCTGTGACAATGCCGGATCCGTAACCTGCCGCACCACAAGGGAACTTCCAGTTCTTGCCCTCCTTTTTTTCCTGGCAGAATCTCTCTCTCTCTTTTTTTTTTCTATGGCTGCACCCGAGGCATACAGAAGTTCCCAGGCTAGGGATCAAACTGGGGATCTGAGCCACATCTGTGACCTACACCACAGCTCACGGCAATGTAGGATCATATCTTGATCAGCCTTCTTTAAAGATGGGGAATTAGTCCAGTATGGCTCTTGGCAAATGAGATGTAGGGAGAATCTGATGGTGGAGGTAGGGACACACGGGGACGTTTCCCTTATTATTCAAAGGGGATATGGGACAGGCCTGTGAAGAGACAGTTTGTCTGCCTCTATGTGTTTTACCCTGTTTCCATGTAGGAGGAGTTTGTAACTGGACACACGGCTGTCCTGCCAACGACTGCATTTCCCAGCCTCCCTTGCAGCTAGGTGTGGCCATGTAGCCAAGTTCTAACCAATGATATAAGTACAAGTACAACCAATGATATGTGAGGCTTCTGTGGCTGTGCCTGTAAGAGGTACATCCCTCTCCTCTCTCCTCTTTCTTCCTGAAGACTAGAATACTTACCTGGTAATGAGCCATCTTCACCCACATAGATAAGAGCAGCAATGTAGAAAAGTCTAGGCTTCAGTTCCACTGGCTGCCGTGTTAACCCTGAACTGCTGTTAGATTGTAAAGGAACAGGAAAATAGAGTTCTATGTTATTTAATTCATGGCTATTTTGGGTCTTATTATAGCAGCCGACCCACCCGATACAGGGTTTTCTTGCTTTAGATTCTGCTGTGCTGCCTGGAGCTATGGCAGCCATGTTGTGTCCATGAGGGGAAAACCAAGGGGATAAGTGCAAAACCAAATAAGAGTCCTACTTCCATTGATCCGCTGACCTCACCAACTCTGAAAGCACTCGTTCCAGACATCTTTTGAGACAATGCATTTCTTAGGATCCAAGCTATTTCTGTGGGGTCTTTCTATGAATTGTAGGCAAAGCATGCCAAATGAGGTGTCCAGGATTCTTTGGTGGAGTCACCTAAAGTCATGCTCTGGCCAGAGACAGTGGAAGGCCACAGCGCAATGGGGGAGCTTTGTGGCCCAATCCCATTCTCCCATCAGGAGGCTCTACCCTTCCATCCAGGAGGTGCCAAATCCAGTTTCAGACCTTTCTTGGCAAAGCAGCTCTCAAAAGAGTGTTGATAAAACAGAGCTTCTCTGTTTATCCATCAAGAAGAGAGAAGGAGGGAGAGAAAGCGAGAGAGGTGAGGATCCCACCTAAGGCGTGCGGTGACCTGTGTCCTCTACCTGGGAATAAATGTGAGTCTCTCCTGGCTCGCTGGCAGCTTTACCCTGAGCGCTTGTATTTCTGTCCCCGTTTCCATTTCTTGGAGCCAGGAGTTTCCCGGATCACTCGGGATCTTGGGAGGAAGCAGAAATCATATCAGAGACAATTTTGAGGAGGATCTACTGAAGAGACTTTACAGAGATGTACGCTGGGGCTAAGGGAATTTGGAGGCACCCACGAGCCAGGAAGGGGGCAGGGCTGGAGCGAAGGTGAGGCCGCCCACCCGAGCTGCCTCCGTAGAAGACACAGCCAAACCCTGGGTGGAAATGCCCCTTTCATCCCGCTCTGACCTCCCACCAGTGTCTCCCAGGACCTCAGGCCACCCCTGATGGAGAGAGTAAGGGAGCTGGGGGATGTGTTCCTTAAAGGTTGGCCTCCTGGGGCCGGGAGGGAGGGGCAGAGCCCGGAATGGGGGGATGGTGCCGGAGGGGAGGGCTGGGGACACTTTTGGCTCCCATCCACTTGCTCCGGAACTCCCTAGCCTCCTGTTGTTGTGAGGTGCGGGTGGGGAGGACGGGGACACAGAGACCCCTCTCGGCCCCGGGCGGTTCTGGTTACGGAGAAGCCAGGTTCAGGAGGCCACAGAGCTGGCAGCTGGTGCCAGGAAAGCGGGAGAACTCAGGGGCGAGGGAGGCAAAAAGCCAGCCGCCCTGCCAGGCAGGCACCAGAAGCGCTCTCAGGAAGGGCCCTTGCAAATCAATGGCAAATGATGAAAAATGCAGACAGATAAGTAACTTGAAAGACCCAGGCTTGCTGGAAATGTTTTCTGATCTCTGCTCCGCTGCTGGGCAGCCAGGCTCACAAGCTCTATTTTTAATCAGGGCCAGTTGGGTGCCAACAACTGGGTGCTTTGGGTGGCTTTGAAATGAGGCTCTGCCTCTGCCTTGACTGTGGGGCCGCCTTTGTCCTGTCCCCAGGAGCTCCCCCGCTGCCGCCCCAGCATGAGAAAGGCCTCCGGAAGCCTTTTCCGTGTAGACGGGGGAGGTGGAGACCGTGGGTTTGGATCTCAGAAAGCAGGCGGCTCCAGCTGCAGCTGTGCCACTTAAGCTGTGTATTCAGGGGCACGCCATTTAATCCTGCAGAACCCCGACCGCCTCATCTGTGAAATGGGGTAACAAGAGTACCGCCTTGCGGGGACATTCTGAGGATTCAGTGAGACTGTGCAGAGCTTAGCACGTGCAGTACCCGCAGAGGTGCTCAGTGAGAAAAAAGTTGCCGTGTGGCTCAGCCGGTTGAGGACCCGATGTAGTCTCTGCAAGGATGTGGGTTTGATACCTGGCCTCACTCACTGGGTTAAGGATCCAGTGTTGGCATGCACAAGCTGCAGTGTAAGTCGCAGATGTGGCTCAGGTCTGGTCTTGCCATGGCAGTGGTGAAGGCTGGCAGCTGCAGCTCCGATTCAGTCCCTAGCTTGGGAACTTCCATATGCTGCAGGTGCTGCTGCAAAAAGAAAAAGGAGTCAAAAAAAAAAAAAAGTGAGTTCCCGTTGTGGCGCAGCGGAAACGAATCCAACTAGGAACCATGAGGATGCAGGTTCGATCCCTGGCCTTGCTCAATGGGTTAAGGATCCGGCGTTGCCGTGAGCTGTCGTGTAGGTTGCAAATGCGGTTCGGATCCCATGTTGCTGTGGCCGTGGCGTAGGCCAGCGACTGTAGCTTCGATTAGACCCCTAGCCTGGGAACCTCCACATGTCACGGGTGCGGCCTTAAAATGACAAAAGGCAAAAAAAAAAAAAAAAGAGAGAGAGAAAAAAGAAAAGCAACTGAGATTCCTAATGTAGGACTTGCCCAGGGTCGCACAGCCTCCAAAGCAGAGCCACGTGTTGGAACTGCATCCATTCTTCAGAGCCTTCCAGACGCTTTAGAGTTCACACTCTCAGCCATCACACTGTACTGAGCAACATTTCCTTCCTCAGCTCCAAAGCTGTAAGGAGCACTCAAGGCTCCTTCCTACAAGACGTCGATATTACGTCCCCTTCCACCTCCCCCCACGCTCAGGACGAGGCGAGACAGAAGGAACAGGCGGGGGCGAACCCAGAGCACTGAAGTAACAAGATCAGGGTCAGCGTAATGGCTAAGCAACAGATCTGGGATTAGAACTGAGGTTTGTGGAGTTCCTGTCGTGCCTCGGTGGAAACGAACCTGACCAGTATCCATAAGGATGCAGGTTCGATCCCTGGCCCCACTCGGTAGGTTGAGGATCCGGCGCTGCTGTGGCTGTGGTGTAGGCCGGCGGTCACAGCTCCCATTCGACCTCCAGCCTGGGCTTCCATATGCCGCACCCGTGGCCCTAAAAGGAAAAAAAAAAAGAATTGAGGTTTGTCAGATTCCAGAACCTGTATTTCTTACCATCATATAATATCACCTCCAGCCATATTTAGTTAATTTAGTATTTAATTTTATATACTAAGAGTGGAACGCTTGCAGTTCATTAGTTCTCTGCTTATGGTCTGTACACATTATTTTACAGTTTGCACTGAGCATCTTTGGAGCAGGACTGGGTGTCACTCACCTTTCTACTTGTAGCGCTGAGTGCAGGGCCTGTCATAGCACTGGCGCTCAGAGTTAGAGCAATGAATAAGGAGAAAGGCAGAACCTCCAATCGTACTTGCTGATTTCCTGTGCTCCTTCCTTTAACCGCAACCTCAAAGATCTGGAGTTGCCGGCACCGCGAGCAGCACAATACCACAAGCCCGGAGAAGTGTGACCTGCCAAGGGCTGGGCTGTGTGCGGCAGCTTGGCTAAGCCTGCGGGCTCTGGACCCAGCCTGCCTGCCTTCAAATCCCGACTGGATCACGCAGTAGTTTGGTACCTCAGGCAGTTCACTTAGGCTCTTGCATCCACAGGAGGGCCTGCCACAGGCAAGGCTTTGGGCATCAGTCACCTCCAACTGGGTGAAGGCATCTTGGGCTGCACCAATGGATGGGCAAGGTGGCCGAGGCGTTTGCGGTCCGTGCCCCGACTCTTCTCCTCTGTCAGACTCTCCTCGGGGCCAGCTTTGTAGCCCTGCCTGGCCAAACGCATAAAGCCTTGTTAATAATGAATAGGCCCCCGTCTGTCTTACTTAACACTGAGCTCCAAGCAGATGCACAGCCCTTTATAAATGATCCAGTCCAGCTGATTAGGCCTCACGGGGCACGTTCCTGCAGCCAGCCTCCTGTTCCCCGTAATGGAATCATAATGTTAATGTGATTTCAATTAGGCCCGCGTTACAGAACACAGGTGCCGGAGTGCGCCTGTGGGCCGGGAGGCCTCCCCGGGGACTCATTTTCCCAGGAAAGGTACGCGTGTTTCCAAGGTCCCCGCCAACCTCAGGAAGCAGCGAGCCATCGTGGCTGCGGGCAAGCTGTGGGAGCAGAGGTGAGAGGAATCGGGAACCCACGGCCCCCGCTCTCCAGGGCTCTGAGCCTGAGTTTCCCATTCAGGCTTGACTAGTATTGGAGGCCCTTCAATGGGAGAAAACACGTCTTGGGGACTCTAAGATCCACAGGTCCCTATTTGCCATTTTGCCAAGAACTAAAGTCACAGAGGAGGAAAATGTCGTTTCACTGAAAATTGTCATTGCAGAGGGAGATATGGTCTTGATAAAAGGCAACAGCACTTTTTTTTTTTTTTTGCTTAAAAATAACTCCCATGTAAGGAGGGTTTACCATGTGCCAGATACAATTCTTAATCTTTTATGTGTAGGAACCCATTTCTTAGATTTTATCAACAGAACAGAAGCATGCAAACATTTTTTTGAAAATTATCGCAGGATGCATTTCTATAGTACAGAGTGTCTGTAACTATATAGACGGTTGTCAAGGACATTTTCATCCGTGATATATAATTATGTATAACATATCATTATTATCTATGCTTCTATACTTCGTGGAGATCCTGTTATTTTCTTTCCTTCTCTTTCCTTTTTTCTTTTTCTTTTAGGGCCACACCTGCAGCACACGGAAGTTCCCAGGCTAGGAGGTGAATCAGAGCTGCAGCCGCAGCAATAAGGGCTCTGAATTGCATCTGCAACCTACCCTGCAGCTTACGGCAACGCTGGATCCTTAACCCACTGAGCCAGGCCAGGGATCGAACCCACAGTCTCATGGACTCTATGTCAGGTTCTTAACCCACTGAGCCACAATGGAAACTCCTCCATATTTTATTAAAGCAGAAAGTATACCTACTGAATGCTCTAAAACACAGCCTCAAACAAGAGAGGAGAGAGAGGTCCGAGGAGAAAGTGGTTGTTTCTCCAGCTGGCACAGCTGCAAGGTCTGCTCAGTGGATGACAGGGTACAGGCTGTGGAGGCCTCTGAAGCTTCCTTGTCCAGACCCAGTTCAATACCACAGGCCCGTGTGGGGGTGGGGAGGGAGCCTGCTGACTCACCAACTCTCCCTGCCCAGCACCCAATGCCACCCAACGGACAGGGAGCCTGCTGGGGTGAGACGGAGAAGGAGGGAAGGTGGCAGAAGCTGCAGACTGCAGCTCTGGAGCCTGGCAGCCCAGAGGTCTTTGCTGAGCATCTAGGAGCCCTGACGGCTGAGACTGGGGGGTGGTGTGCTCCCAGAAAAGGAAGTGAAGGATTTGGTAAGAGTGCACTGGAGAGCACAAAACCCCATCACTCCAGGGTTCCCTGCCCTGTCTCTTTCAACATCAGTCTTCAGCAAATCGCTTGTTCCAAGATGAATAATAATCACAGAGGAATATCATGGGACTGGGTGGGGGGGGAGGAAATGGAGGCAAGCAAAAGGCACAAGAGCTTACATCACAAGAGGAATTACTTAATAGACAGAAACAGAGTTCAGGCGCAGCCTTCCAAAGACTCAGGTTGCAGGCTGTCTGACCTCTCTGAATGAGCTGAGAGATGTCAAGATTTCTTAAAGAGGCTATACGGCAACAGACTGAGTTGGAGGCACTTAGGAAAGAAGTGAAAGCAACAAGTACAGACACTGAGAAGTTAAAAAGACATATTGAGGAGTTCCCATCGTGGCGCAGTGGAAACGAATCCGACTAGGAACCATGAGGTTGTGGGTTTGATCCCTGGCCTCGCTCAGGGAGTCAAGGATCTGCCGTTGCCTTGAGCTGTGGTGTAGGCTGCAGACGCAGCTTGGATCTGGCGTTGCTGTGGCTGTGGCGTAGGCTAGCAGCTGCAGCTCCGATTAGAACCCCTAGCCTGGGAACCTCCATATGCCGCGGGTACGGCCCTAAAAAGCAAAAAAAAAAAAAAAGGATTTGAATGTAGAGTTACAGAACTAATCCAGGATCATCAGCATCAAGCTTGATATTCTAATAAACTATTAAACTTCAAGGATAAAGAAAGAATCATACAGTAAAAATCTGAGATCACATTAATGGGAGAAATCAGGTGGCTGCAGATATCTCTAGTACAGAGAATGGCTACCCTGGACCCCCCGGGAAATAAACTAGTGAGATATAGTGTCTGCGTATTGTGCTTCCTCTTTAGCTTTACAGCTTTTTTTTTTTTTTTTGTCTTTTTGTACTTGCAGTAAATGGAAGTTTCCAGACTAAGGGTCAAATTGGAGCTATAGCCACCGACCTAGCTACAGCCATAACAATGCTGGATCCGAGGTGCATCTGCAACCTACACCACAGTCCCCACCTTACTTGTAATGTCTTTGAGAGTGAAAATTCTGGATCCAATCCTTCTCTCCATGGGTATGCATAAAGCAAGGTCTGCAATTGTATTAATCAAATGTTAGTAACAGTTGCTTCTGGATGATGGGATTTGGGGTGATTTTTAGCATCATTCAGGTCCATATTCTGTAACTCTTTTTTCCTTTTTTTTAGGACCACACTAGTGGCATATAGAAGTTCCCAGGCTAGGGACTGAATCAGAGATGCAGCTGCTGGCCTACACCACAACCACAGCAATGCAGGAACCGAGCTGCAGCTGCAAACTACACCACAGCTCATGGCAATGCTGGATCCTTGACGCACTGAACGAGGCTAGGGATGGAACCCACATACTCATGGATCCTAGTTCGGATCATTAACCTCTGAGCCACAAAGGGAACTCCCTGTAACTCATTTTTATAATAAGCATATACATTATTTTTCACAGAAAACAAGCAATTGTTCTTTAAAATCAAGGAGGAAATGGTCAACAGGTGGCACCCTGCCAAGGAGTAAATTCCCCAGGATTTAGTAGCTAGGAGATCATTTGGGGGCCTGACGGAAGCCATCACTTTGGAAGGGTGAGGGGCAGGAGACAGGTTGGGTGGGTAGAGGAATAAATGGGAGGCATTTAGACAAGGAAAGCAAAGAAGCTGAGTGCTCGTGACATGTAACATGCCTGGGAAACACCACGCACTTGTCCAGACATATTCCTGGGCTCACCTACAAGGGTTTGGTTTGATTCAGCAGGTCTTTTTGTCCTTCTAGGGCCGCACCCGCAGCATATGGAGGTTCCCAGGCTAGGGGTTGAACTGGAGCTGTAACTGCCGGCCTACTCCACGGACACAGCAACACGGATCCCAGCTGTGTCTGCGACCTACACCATAGCTCATGGCAACACCAGATCCTTAACCCATTGAGCACCAGAGATCGAACCTGCGTCCTCATGGTTACTGGTCAGATTCGTTTCGGCTGCGCCAGGATGGGAACTCCATCTGCAGCAGGTAGCGAGTGGAGCAGAGAACCTGCCTTTCCGCCAGACTCCCAGGTGATGCTGCTGCTGCTGGTCCTGACTACACCGCGCTGCAGGGAAGCAGGCAACACTTTTGAGAAAACTGATTGGCTGTGAGGGCAGCAAGGCAGGACAGGGGAGGGAAGTTGCTTTCCTTGAATTATTTTTGTTGTTGACATCTGTTGTTTTTTTTTTTTTTCGGTGTACTTAGGCATATGTAAACAAAAAATAGGGAATTACGAAAATAAATAGGTCAGTAACCTTAGTGGGAGATTTTAACACCCCCTCCGCAGTAACTTTTAAAGCACGGTGGCCAAAGAAATCAATAAATACAGAGATGATATAAATAACGTAATTAACAAGCAACGTCTGATATAGAAAGAGAAATACATCAAATAATAACAGAATTACTTTCGAAAGCACGTGGAATATTGCCAAAAGGATTCTACTGGGCCATAAAACAAGTTTCGAAAAATTTCCAAAGATTGAAGTAATAGAGAATACAAGCTGGTCTTTGACCATCGTGAAATCACTTATGAAGATAACAGCATAATTTTCGAATGTTTAGAAGTTCTGTGATACGCTTCTCTTTTCTTAACCCTTTATGTAGAACTAATGTCGAATCAACCAAAAAAAGTTATAAAAATAAAACTAGTACCAAGAGCATTTCTAGACCCTTTCCACTCATGTTAAGCATTTAACCCCTTCGTTTTACCGTCCCTCCCGCCTTCCCCACCCCCACCTCCCAAGCCCCAGCACACACACAATTTTTTTCAAGTTCTCAGCTGAGAGCAGCACCAGCTTAGCAGTCACATGAATGAGTCCCTTGGAAGTGAATTCTCCCGTCTCCAATGAGCCCCGTGATGCTGGAGGGAGCAGAGCCAAGCCTCTCCCCAAAGTGCAGATTGGTGAGTTAAAGACATGTTATTGTTGCGGGGATCCTGATACGAAGCAAGCGGGAACCGGAATACATATCACAGGGCCGAGTGGTCCAGAGCTAGACTAGGACATTGTGGGTATTACGAGGCTCCTGCGTGGTCAGTGGGCACAGCCCGTCCTGGGACAGGAGGTCTTCCTTCGGGCTTGGTGCAGATAAAGAGAAAGCTGAGAATTAATTCATCGAGGGTTGGAATGTTGCAGGTGGGTGCAAAAGATAGATGGCAAAAGGGTGATTCTGGAACTGGTCGGAGGGTCCTGTAAGGGCGGTCCAGTGTTACTGAGCTGCATGTAGAAGACAAGTGAGGGAGGAGGTGGTTGCCAGAAAGGAAGTAAATAGAAGGGTGAAATGGTTGCTTGTACATGTCAACTTGACCGTCAGGGGGTGCCTGGATACTTGGCTCCTCATTGTTTCCGGGTGTGCCCATGAGGGTGCTTCTGGATGGCATCAGCGTTTGAATCGGGGGATTCAGTAAAGCAGTTTGTCCTGGCCGGTGTGGGTGGGCAGCACCCAGTCTGCCCCCTTAGGGCCCCGATAGAACAAAGAGGCAGAGAAAAGACTAATTCAGCCTTTCCTGCCGGATTTGCTCGGCTGGGAAGCTCCTGCCCTCGGCGTCCCTGGTTCTCAGGCCTTCAAATTTGGACTGAATTACCACTGACTTTCTTAGGTCTCCAGCTTGCACTTGACATGTGATGGGACTGCTCAGCCCCCATAATTGCATGAGCCAATTTCTTATAGTAAATAAGAATGGTAAATCTATTCTTATTTAGTACATAAGAGCAGTAAATCTATTCTTAAATAGTAAATGTATTCTTTCTCTCTCTACCTATCTCCTATTTGTTCTGCTTCTCCAGAGAACGCAGGAGTCAAGGCATTCAAGACCCCAGTGAAGCTGACAGATGGCTGCAGCAAGCATAGTTCTTCAGGAGACCAGGAAGCCTGGGCCCCTGCTGAGAAGCTGCAGGGGTGCCCCGGTCATAGGGCAGGGCGGTTGTAGTTCCCATGAAGACTTTCTCAAATCATTAAGCAATGAAAAAAAATAATAAAAAATAAAATACCAAAAAAAAAAAAAGGACTTTCTCCCACTGGCTACTGCTGACTGTCTTTCAAATATCAGCCTTCACCGATCTTACACCAGGAACAGACAGCCTTCTCTGCGCCCCCTCCCCACCTTCAGGAGTCCCCATCACACTGAATTCTCTTGGTTTCTTCCCCTTCTGCCTCCCTAAGGGTTGGCTCTGTGTTTCATTAACCCTTGCTTTACCTACCGCCCGGTCTGGCACATTCTAAGGCCCAGAAAATGTTTGCTCAATGAACCGATGCATGAAGCCAGGGACAGATGGATGGACATTAAAGTTCCAAGGGACCTTGACAGCGGAGGAGGTCCAGTAACCTCTCAGTCTCATTATTTTTGCTCCACCTTCTAGAAAGTAAAAGGGAAGCCTGAGAAGTCAGAGGCCTGCCCAAGCCACGCAGCACAGCCACTCTGCTGACTAAAGCTGCAGCAGAAGCAAGAGCAAGCATGGGGTGGCGAGGGAAACAGCTGGAAGGAAGCCCCCAAAACCCTGCTCTGGGGTGTTTCGGCACCTTGCTGGACAGGGCGGCCTCCCTTCTTTTCCCATCTTCCTCCTCCACCAGCTGGGCCACCCCAGGGAGCAACCCAGCCCCAGGGCCAGGGGTGATGGGTCC
>PVHT021183666.1:6973314-6990343 GCA_004024745.2 Catagonus wagneri
GAGCATGAGGAGGGGATGGGGCCGGGGGGGCAGGGGGCACAGGGCAGAGAGCCTTCCTAGGGTGTTCCCACCACTGGGGACCCAGGGTTCTGTGGAAGGGGTACTTACTCTGGGGCTTGTTGCCACTCCAGGCAATGCCCTGGTGCGAGGAAACCCAGCTGGACACGAGGAGCCCCTCCCCCGGCCCCTCCACTCAGGTGGCTGTCTGTCCCCTTGACGGAGCTGGAGACACTTTCAGGTGACTGGTTAGACCCTAACATTCTCCTGGGCAGGACCCGGGCAGCCTGTTAGCTTAATCCTCACCTCCCGCTCCCTCCCTCGTTCAGTCCAGAACTCTTCCCCGGGTCATGTTCCGGCTCCAAGATGAAATGCTTCATTCACATGCTCATTCATTCATTCATTCATTCACTCCGGAAGTCTCTACCAGGCGGCTCCTCTGTGCCAGGCACCACTCTGGGTGCTGGGAATTTGCAGCGAAGAAAAACGGTTAAAAAATCCCTGTCTGGGAGTTCCCGTTGTGGCTCAACGGTAACAAACCAGACTAGACTCCATGAGGACTTGGGTTCAATCCCTGGCCTCACTCCGCGGGTTAACGATGATCCGGCATTGCCGTGAGCTGTGGTGCAGGTCGCAGAAGCGGCTCGGATCTGGCATTGCTGTGGCTGTGGTGTAGGCTGGCAGCTGCAGCTCTGATTAGACCCCTAGCCTGGGAACCTCCAATATGCCACAGGCATGGCCCTAAAAAGCAAAACAAAACAAACAAAAAACAATTCCTGGCTTTGTGGACTATCTTGTGGATAGAAATGGTGAAGAAATGAGTAGACTATACAGGATGTCGGATTCTGATGGTCTGTGGAGAAGAATAGACCGGGCGGAGGCGAGGGAACGCCCTGCTAGCCACGCTGCGCCTCTTCACGCTGACGCTGGGAGGAGCCTCTGTGCCCAGCTCGGAGCTGAGGTCTCCGGCTTCACCCCGCTCCATCCTCGCTGCTGGCCTGTGAGCTTGGCTCTGGGACTGTCCACCTTGGGGAGTGACTATATGAGGCCTCCAGAGAGGGTACCATACTTGTCAGCAGTGACAAGCCAGTCCCCTCCCTCCAGGGTTGCCTGGGGACCCCAGCCAGCGGCTCCTGCTTTGGCTCAGACCTAGGAAGCCGTCAGTGATCAGAGACCTTGCTAAATGCATGGCTCTTGCCTGGGGAGGGCCCCCCTCCAGAGACCGTGTCCTCAGTCCTCTCGGGGGTCCCCGCTGCCTCCGGTCAGCAGCCAGAGAAGCAGGGTGGTCAGGAGAAAGAGTGCTGGATGGGGATGCGAGTCAGGAGGCCTGGCTTCCTTGTTGTTTTTGCCATGCCCACAGAATGCAGAAGTTCCTGGGCCAAGGATGGAACCTGCACCACAGCAGTAGCCAGAGCCACAGTGACCATGCTGGATCCTTAACCCCCTGAGTCACCAGGGAACTGCCCACCTGCCTTATTAATCCAGGTCCCTTTACCGCTGTCTCTGCCTCTCTCTCCTAGACTGGGGAAGAAAGGAGTGTGGCTGAGACAATCCCTGAGGCCCTGTGGGGGTCTAGAGCTCACTTTCTCATCTGGATGGGACGCTGTGGCATTGACCGCACCCTTGGGCAAGATGTAACAGCCTCTCCCGAGAATGCAGACTCAGGGGGGGGCTCGTGACCCTGGCAGGTGGGAGGATGGGAGGCTGACCGCTCACTGACAGCCTTTCAAATTATCTCAATTTTTGAAACGGTGTGTGTCTGATCAATTAAAAAACTAAAAAAGAGACCACAAACTTTTTTTTTTAAGGGTCACACGAGTTCCCGGGCTAGGGGTCAAGTTGGAGCCCCAGCCTCCAGTCTGCACCACAGCCACAGCAACGCCAGATCTGAGCTGCGTCTGCGACCTACACTGAAGATTGCGGCAATGCCAGATACTTAACCCACTGAGCGGGGCCAGGGATCGAACCTGCATCCTCATGGATACTCGCTGGGTTTTTTTCCGCTGAGCCACAACGGGAACTCTCCAGACACAAACCTTTAAATGTAAGCCTTTCTATACTTCCTGCTCTTCCCAGAACTGAAGTCTGTTTAGGAAAGTAAAGTCTCCTGACATATCCTTGGGGCCCCTTTGCTGGTGACAGCATCTCGGGGCCCAGTGAGTAGCAGCTCCTACTGACACGCTCTGCGTCGGCGCCCGTGACCATGGATGCACTAGTCTCCCCAACACACACACTGCTGGAGTCACCCTGTGCACAGAGGCCCCACTCCATTCATCTTGGAAACCCACTCCCCTGCCCCCACAAACACAGACGCACAGACACACATACACGCAGACACAGACATACACGCTCCCACCACCCTCTGGGGGTGCTTTACACATCCCTTCGTTAGTGATTAAGACATATTTGCTAAATAATAAATGAGTGCAAACTCTCAGATCCAGGAAACCAGAGAGCCTGGCCGGGCCCTGCCTGTCTGCAGCTTCGCCTTCCATCCAGGCTGCCTGCAGTCTGCTCAGAGGGAGAAAGCGCTGAGCGGGCCCGTCTCATGCGGGCTGGCCTTACTGTTTCTTTAGTAATTTTTGAGACCAGGAGAGCTGGCACCAGTGGCGGGGGTGGTGGGGGTGGTGGGGGTGGTGGGTGGGGTGGGAATCTAGGGAGGAAGAGAAAATGAGAGGGGAGCTGGGTCCCGACAGGGGCCTTTGGGAGCAAGGTTCTGGCCTGGCCTGGGCATGCCTCTGATTCCCGGGCTCCCGCTGTCTCCAGTGGACTCCCCACCCCCATGTCTGGCGGGACCTGTAGCACGGAGGGCCCAGACCAGCCAGTCACATGTGGTGAGGCTCATAAGCCTTCAATCATGTCTTCTGTGGTTTGATCCACACAACCTAACGGGGCTGCTCCCCTGCTGCACTTGAACTTGACTCTCTCCAGATGCGGTGCAATTCACACGGAGCTGTGGTCAGTCCACATCTGTTGTGTCTGGAGTCGTCCTGGGGAGCCCCTCGGGAGTCTGGTCGCAGGATCCCTAAAGGAGTGAATTGGTCCCATTTGAGCTGAGTGTCTGGTACGGGGTGGGGGTGGGGTGAACTCAGCATCCAATGAGACTGAGATGGCTTATGGAAGCCAAGGCCCAGTTCTGGCTCCAGAGAGCACCCCTTGCCTTTCCAGAACCCCAAGGGCACTGCTGCCTGTAGGGGCAGGTGGAAGGTTCGAGAGAGAAGCTGTAGGCATTGAGGTTCCATACCAGGCCCTGGTTGGGGAGGGGAGGGGAACAAGAGGGCTAGGAAGGAGGAGGACAGGGTACATCTAAGACAGAATTCTGGAGTTCCCTCGTGGCGCAGTGGTTAACGAATCCGACTAGGAACCATGAGGTTGTGGGTTTGATCCCTGGCCTTGCTCAGTGGGTTAAGGATCTGGCGTGAGCTGTGGTGTAGGTCGCAGACGCGGCTAGGATCTGGCGTTGCTGTGGCTGTGGCTGTGGCTGTGGCTGTGGCCATCAGGCTACAACTCCGATTAGACCCCTAGCCTGGGAAACTCCATATGCCGTGAGTGCAGCCTTACGAAAGGCAAAAAGACAAAAAATAAATAAATAAAAATTAAGACGGAACTCTACCGAGCTCTGGAAGGCCCTTTAGGAATTCTCTTGTCTGGGGGTTCACAATTTGGGGTTTGGGGTACCCCGTAAACAATTACAAAAATAAGAAAAAGATTGTCTGAAAAAAATGACCATCACCAGCCCTTATTTTATTAAAGAAATGGCGGTGCTCTTTAATGACAGCAATGTAAAAGGCAGACGGGCATGATTTCAAGATAATGGATGGTTCTTTACGTAGAAAACACCGGGCTGTTTAGAAATCTCAATAGACAGTGTTTTGTTATTATTATTATTATTATTATTATTATTATTATTATTACTTGGTGATAAAACATCCTTATGGACTAGCTATCATGAGCAGAGTGGTGTTTGGCACAATGTGGAAAGTGAGGCCCAGAAAGGGCTGGAAAGAAGTGACGTGTTTGCGATTCTGTGGTGAGTGAGGAAGGGAGCGGATTGAGATCCTGGCTGGGTCCTCAGTGCTGATTCCCCCGGGCTACATGGGCTCCGAGGGCCCGGATGGGTGGGATCTGCTCCCTGATGGAGGCCTGGGTGGGTAACTGTTCCCAGAACCCACCTCTCCCAGCCTCCCAGGGTCCCCTGGGGCTCACTCCAGAGCCAGCTCCAGGCTGTAGCTTTAAGTTTTGCCTCCTGCCCGAATGCCAACATTTCCCTCTGGGAACGCTCTGAGCCCTTGGCTGCCAGCTTTCCTGGCATAGCACGCCTCTGGTGCCAGAAGGGAGGGGGCCACGTGTTCCCCATATGCCACCAGGGTGGGACATTTACACTGAACAGCTGAGCTGCCCTCTCCTCCTCCCCCAGCAGACTCTGCTGCCTCTTCCCTTTGTCTTCCTCAAAGGACCTCCCACCCCCAACCAAGGAGGAGAGAACACAGGATGCTTCAGCGGTGGCCGGGCCTCCAGACTTTCCAAAGCATGTCCACACCTGCACTGGTTTCAGTTCAATAAATACACCTACCCTGAAATCAAGCAGGCGTGTACCCTGTGCCAGGATCTGTGGGGACAGGTAAAGAAAGGCGAGTGCCTTAAAGGATGACCAGCCCTCTCTCTCTCCGTGCATTTCTCCACCCCATCCGTCCACCCATCCATCCACCCATCCATCCACCCATCTGTCCATCCATCCGTCCGTCCATCCATCCGTCCGTCCATCCGTCCATTTTTTCCATTCCTCCTTCCCTTCCATTTTCCCTCCTTTCATCTCTCTCTCTCTACCTCTCCATCATCCCTCTCTTCCTTTCCATCTCTTTACCAATTGCTCTTTCTCCATCCCTCCGTCATTCCTCGACTCAAACTTCCACCCCTTTATCCCTTCTTTCAGTCGTTCATCTTCACCCCCTCCCCAGATCCCATCGCCCGTCCGTCCACCCATGCATCCACCCACCCATCCCGTCATCCATCTAGTCACCCACCCACCCATCTCTCCATTTCTGTCATCGCTTCCTCCCTTCCTTCATTCTTCCCTCCACTCGTCTCTCTCTACCTCTCCATCCCTTCCTCAGCCCCTCTCTAGCTTTCTGTCTCTGCATCTATCAGTGCCTCTTTCTCCATCCTTCCCTCATTCCTCCACTCCAGCTTCCTCCCCTTTATCCCTTCTTCCAGGCAGTCATTCATCTTTCCCTTTCCCTCCATCCCATCATCCATCCATCCATCCGTCCGCTTTTCTATCCCACCATCAGGCTCTCCATCTCTCCATTCTTCCATTCACTCTCACTCTTCCACCCTTCATTCACCCGCTCTCCATCCCTCCACTCATCCCTTCATCGCTCCCTCCTTCTATTCCTCCTCCACCTGTCCCGCCACCCCTTAATCCTCTATCTAGTCAAGAGCCCTCTTTCCATCCCCCTCCTTCCTTCCTGTCCTCCTCCGCCTTTTCTTCCATCTGTCCATCTCTGTTTCCGCTTACTGAGAGTGCTCTGTGAACCAGGTCCTGCCACTGCATCCCCTCAGGGGCCAGCATGCTGCCCGTTGTAACATCTCAGTCAGCCTCGTTCCCTGGCGGTGAGGATTCCGCGCTCTCTCAATAAATGTTTGTTAGCGCCCCTGGCTCTGGAGCTTACACTACGCTTACACTACCCTGAGGTTTAGGTCCACAGCTCACTCATGCTCTGAGCCTGCAGCTGGGACTGAGTCTGCACTTGCCAAGCAGGTGGACGGAAGAGAAAGCCTGGAAGGACTTAGCTTTCACGAGTACTCACCACGAACCTGGAGCCTCGCGTCCCCTCTCTCTCTGTCCCTCCTCGCATTCCCATGAGGGCGATGTGATTATCTCCATTGGTGGCTGATGCGCTGGGTCCAGAGTCCCTGGCCTGGGAAGGAAATCTGAGTGCCCCGCTCCCCTCACCATTAGCTATACTTTGTGGCTCTTTTCTGGTTTCATTGTAAATCTCCTCCTCCAGAAAATCCTCCAGTCCACCAAACACAGCCTCCCCTTCAAGGCTGATTTGCTCACTCCTGTTTCTTGCCCTAGCCTGAAAGGGCCCGCTTTTCTTCTCCACCAGAAGAAATCCTGCCTACTCGCCAACACTCACCTCTGAGGATGCCACCCTCAGGAGGCCTTCCAAGATTGCCCTCACCTCCACCACCTTCAGCAAGAGCCAATCGTTTCTTTTGTCCCCAGGAAACTTTATTGATGCCTCCTTCACAAATAGCACAGTCTCTGCCTTGTCTGAAGACATGTTGAGTCGGGGGGTTGTGCGTCTGTCTCCTTTCTCTGAGGGCCTGAAGTTGGGTGAGGGGGCTGAGATCTCGGTTACCTCGGCCACTCCCCGCTACACATAACCTCACACCAGGTCGCACACAATGTAATAAATAAGCAGTAAGTGTAGCTGAACCAGATTTATAACCAAAGGTGATATGAAAAGTATTTACCAGCCAGGAAGTTTCTGTTGTGGCTCAGCGGGTTAAGAATCTGACTAGTATCCATAAGGATGAGGGTTTTATCCCTGGCCTCGCTCAGTGGGTTAAAAGGATCCAGCCTTGCCATGAGCTGTGGTATAGGTCGCAGACGCGGCTCAGATCCTGCATTGCTCTGGCTGTGGTGTAGGCCAACAGTTGTAGCTCTGATTAGACCCTTAGCCTGGGAACCTCCATATGCTGTGGGTATGGCCCTAAAAAGCAAAAACAAAAAAAAAAGGGAAAGAAAAGAAAGTAAAGTAAGACCCAACAGGGTTCTGTCATTCCCAAAGAGCTTCAGCTCTGGCTCAGCCCCTCCTGACCTGATCTCTACCGCAAAATGGGAAAGAGGCTGGGAGGTGCTCAGCCTCTGGGGCGGTCGGGGAGCTCTGGCCGTGTGGAGCCCAAATCTGGTGAAGCCTCACCTGAGGCCCCCTTCTCTTGCCTTCCCTGCCCTATATCAGCCTTCTCCAGGTCCTAAGGGCATCTGGGGCGGGAGGAGGAGACTTTGGGCGTCAAATAATGGAGTGAATGCCTAACAAGCACGCACGTGACCTGGGGGCTGAAACTTGACATGCGCCTTCTCAGTTCATCTAGATCGCCCTCTCAGGGTGGGGCACCATGCTTAGCCCATTTTGCAGATGGAAAAGTGAGGCTCAGGAGGATGGAGACAATTCCCCCCAAGTCTTCCCGGCTAGTAAGCACATGGCTGGGGGTGGGGGTTGGAGCAGCGGGATGCCAGGACTCAGCAGCGTCAAGACGGCCCACTCTCCCGCCTGGCTCTGGAGTGGGCCCCGAGGGAGCTGGGCGTAGGTGGCAGGTGGAGCCCTTTTGAACAGGAGGCAGGTTGGAGCTAGGGAGCCAGGCCTGCGCCATTTGCCTCTGGTTGTCTCGTTTGCGGCAACTGAGCCTACAAGAGCCATTTGGAAAAGAGGCCCCTGGATGTCGGCAGGGCCTCCTGTGCCAGCTCTGCTGGGAGCCCAGCTTTGCCACCAGCGTGGTGAGGCAGGCTGCAAGATCAAGGCAGCATCAGTGAACTCATAGCTTTTATCTATAAAAGAGGTACCGTAATATTTACACTGCAGGCTTTTTTTTTTTTTTTTGGTCTTTTTGGGAATACAGAAGTTCCCAGGCTAGGGGTGGAACGGGAGCTGTAGCTGCCAGCCACAGCCACAGCCATGGCAGGTCCAAGCCGTGTCTGAGACCTATGCCACAGCTCACAGCAATCCCGGATACTTAACCCACTGAGCAAGGCCAGGGATCGAACCTATATCCTCATGGATACTAGCTGGGTTCTTAACCCACTGAACCACAACTGGAACTTCTACATCACAGGCTTATTGCCTGGGCTGTAAAAGGCAGTCACATTCGTCTCCTCGTTCTTCTGGCCCCTGCCCTGCACCTGGGCAGCCAGGCTGGGCGTGGAGGGGGTGGGAGGACGGCTGGGTTTCTGCTACAGCTCAGGTCCCCTCTTTAGTGCACATGGCCCATGAGGGCAGGGGTCTTGGCCAAGCACACTGCAGGGTCCCTCTTCCGCCAGAAGCTGGGAAAGCAAGCAGCAGCCTGGCCCACACCGTGGCCGGCTTGGGGGTGCTCGTCCCTGGGGATGGCAATGCACTACTCCTCAGGCCCCCCAGGGACCAAGACACCCAGGATGAGGGCTGAGACCATGACAATCGGGCTGCTCCCTCAGTGCCTTTCTGTGAGGCTCACTGCCTACCTTAGCTTTCACTTCCCAAGCCGAGCACATGGCCAGTTGACAGATAAGACAACTGGGGCCCAAGAGGCTCTCCACCTTGTCCCAAGTTGTGCAGCCTGGCAGTGGCCACGCTGATGCCCAACCCCAGCGGTGTGGCTCCATCGCCCCTCGCCGTCTCTCTCATGTTGATGAATGAGTGACAGCACCCGGCATCACACAGGGTCAGCCGGGCGGTCCCAGGACAAGGTCTGGGCCCCGGGGCGCTGGCCAGGAGGGTAGCACTAGGTCAGCACGGAAGCGGGGAAAACGGAGGGCTTCCGGAAGAGAGGAGGACAACCGGCGTCCAGGTCTTCAAGGCCCCCAGGAGAGACCCTGCGCTCCCCCGGGAGCCCCTGCCCTGGAACCCTTATCCAGGGCCCCAAGCAGGTGTCCTTGTCTCTCCCAGGCCTTGGGTCCCAAGTCACCTGATCAGAGTGACCCGCTTCCGTGGCCGCCTTCCCTAGGAGGGCAGGAGGGAGTCAGGAACCCCCAGCTTGACCAACGTGCCGTGCCTGGGGCCCGCGCAGAGTGGGCACAGCTGAGTATTGCCAGCCATGCCCGTCTCCGGGGTGAAGGAGGAGAGAGGGCAGAGGCGAACAGGGAGAGGGGGGAAAGCAGCAGCCACAGAGAAAAAGAATTAAGAGAGCCCGGCTTATAAGTTTCTTCTTAGGGACCCAGAGCCTTGATCCGAGTGGGGGTGGGTGCCAGCCCACGCCCCTGCCTCTGCCACGTCTCAGCCTCCAGACCGTTTTCTGTCCCTGGGGTCTCGCAGCCTCTGGCAGGTGACAAAGAGGAAGCCGGGCTAGTTGGAAACGAGGCCGATTTCCTTCCTCTGGAGCCTCCTCCCACTTTGATCCAGGCCGAGGAAAAAGGTAAAGTCAGCAGAATCCACCCCATTCACCCGCCTGGGCGCCCCCCCCCCCCCCCCCCCCCCCCCCCCCCCCCCCCCCCCCCCCCCCCCCCCGCCGACTACATGCAGTTATCAAGCTGGAAAGCACTGAAAAAGTAGTGGTCAGGATATGGCTCTCCCAGGAGCAGGAAGACCTAACTCCGCAGGTGGGCCCACCGAGCAGAGTCTCCCAAACCGCTCCTCCTCCGCCTCGGGCGGTGGGATAGGGCGGCGCAGATGCGAACTAACCCTCGAGGGGAACCCCTGGTGTCTCCCACAATCTTCACAGTAACCCCGCGGGTGGCAGTCACTCTCCCCCTTTTACAGATGGAAACACTGAGGCTCCAAGAGATTGCAGCGGGAGAGAGCTGTGCTTGGGATCGGAGCTTAAACTTGTCCTCCACCCGAGCTTGCCCACCCAGCCGGGGTGGGGCAGGTTGGTCCCTGTCGCTGTTTGCTAAGTGACCCTGCGGCTTGTTCTAGGCCAACCAGGAGGAAAGCCATTTGCCCAGGAGGGAGGCCCTAGAGAATCTGCTAGATAGACCACTTCTGGACAGTCCCACCTCACGTCGCGGGTCTCACGCAAAGTGACTCTGGTCACCCCCAGAGGATTCTCCCAGCCACGGTTCCTTTCGTGTGGGTGACGCCCATGGGCTGAAGAGAACTTCACAGGGTCGGCCGCTCTCAGGCTCTGTCCCATAGGGGAGAACTCAAGGCCCAAGGTCACTGACAGGTGGCTGCAGAGTGGCCATCCACGGGGAGGCGCAGTCTGGGTGATGCGTCCCCCAGAAGGACACGCAAGATGGAGAGTGCCAGGAAGTGGACGCCAGATTCAGGACACCCGGCTGGTGAGAGGCTGTCTTTGCAGCTCTGCAAGGGATCCGTGCTGGCTTTGGGGGAGGTGGGACTGGAGTTCGGGGCTGGGGAAGGGCTCCCCGGGGGCTCCCCGCGAGCTCCGGGCCCCAGGACAACACTTTCAGGGCCCGTCTCCGTGAGGAACTGGGGAGGTGGGAGGCCTGGAATCTCCTGTATCCTTAGCTGAGAGGGTGCTGTTCATATTCATCCAAGTGAGTTGTAACTCCTGACAATTGTTTTTTTCTTTTTTATAAGGCCACACCGCGGCATATGGAAGCTCCCAGGCCAGGTGTCGAATCGGAGCTGCAGCTGCCGGCCACAGCCACAGCCACAGCCACAGCCACAGCCACAGCCACATGGGATCTGAGCCGCATCTGTGACCTACGCCACAGCTCATGGCAAAGCCGGTTCCTTAACCCACTGAGCAAGGCCAGGGATCAAACCCGCATCCTAGTTGTGTTCTTAACCCTCTGAACCACAAAGGGAACTCCACTCTGGTGAATTGATGCACCCATGTGTTTGCTTTCAGGTTTCCAGCCCAGCCCTCGGTGGAACCTCATGACTAATTCTCCCTGCGTGTTTGTGAGACCCTTACCTACCCACCTTCTGAGGGCAGGGAGCGCCTTCCAGCCACAGGGCTCCATTAGCGGACCATTCAACGGCCAGACTCCAGGTAGGACGGGGCCTGAGCCCGGAAGCCAGAGCGGGAGAAGGGGGGCAGAGGATGGCAGCCCCTGATCCACCCCAGCTGTTCAAACATCCAGGTCCCCCCCCTTCCTTCCCGAGTTCCCGCTCAGCGCTCAGGCCTGGCTCACAGCCACCCTGGGTCCCGGCAGTAAACACCTTGCAGAGATTTCCTCCCATCACGGAGCACCCCGCTGAGGTCAGCGAGGGGGACACAGGAAAGAGCCCAGGGGGAGTGAGCCACCATGGGTATTGCTACACTCAGGTCTCCTAGCCTCGTGCCTCTTGGCCCACGCGACATCCACGTGACACAGAGGGTCCATCAGCAACCCCTGGGTCTCTCTCCCCGTGTGCCCCCCTCTAGCCATTGTCCACGCTGTCCCCTCCCTCTGTCTCTTCTTTGAGAATCTAAATACTGTCTACTTTCAAGGCCTCAGGTAAAGGGCTTCCAGGTGGAAACCATCTCTCTCCATCCTCTGGTCCCCACGGTGCCTTACCTCTGGTGGCACTGGTCATATTCTGCCAGCTATGACCGATATTCGGGCGATGAGCCGGTCTGCCTTCCTGCAGCTCCCGAGGCCAAATGTGAGCTGAGTCCCACCACGTGGTCCCCAAAGGGTGCCTAATCCTGTGCCTTGGAGACCAGCAGGAGGAGCTGGCTTTTACTGACTCGGTCCTTTTGCCCCTGCTGGTGCTTCTTACTCATCCCCACACAAGCAGGACGAGGCAGACACCCGCCACGTTTTGCAGATGAGCCAACTACTGGAAACAGTGTTGTTTTGAAAATTTACGTTTTCCAATAGTACTGGGACATACAAACTGATGGATTCTTTTCGGTGCTGATTTTGTGTCTGGCAGCTTTGCTAAATTCACTGGTTTAGCCTAAGACTATATCCATGAATCCTTTGGGGCTGTCCATGAAACAATTGCATCACTTCCAAGTATTTATTATTTTTTCTTTCCTTCTAATATTTACAGCCTTTAATCTTAAAATCAACAACAACAAAAACTGTTTTGCTTACCATGCTGCCTGGGACTTCGAATACAGTATTGACTAGAAGACATCTTTGTTTTATGCCTGATTTTTAATGGAAAAAAAATTATTTTTATGGTCACACCTGCAGCATATGGAAGTTCCTGGACCAGGGACTGAATTCTAGCTGGTATTCCACCTACACTGAAGCAGCAGTGCAACCCTGGATCCTTCAACCCACTACACCAGGCTGGGGAGCGAACTTGAACGTCTGCAGAGACCTGAGCCGTTTGCAGTCAAATTCTCAAACCACTGCGACAAAGTGGGAACTCCTAAAGGGAATGTTTTTAATCTCTCCTCATGCCTTGTGATGTTTGCACTAGGGTTTCCGTAGATACTACTTACTAGGTAGGCTAAAGAAATTGTTCTTTTTCTAGATTTCTAAGAGTGTGTCGTGAATAGCTGTTGAAATTTATTGCACTTTTTCTGCATCTGCTGAGATTATTCTATAGTATCTGTCTTTTGACTTGTCTGAAGTGGTAAATTACATTAATCTGTTTTCCAAAGTCAGCCCAGCTTTGTGTTCCTAGGATGAAATGAACATGTCACGATGTCTTGTCATTTTTATTCATCAGAAGATTCAGTTCGCTAACATTCAGTCTGGAGTTTTATCTCTATGGTCATGGGAGAGGTAGCTTCCTTTTCCATCATGTGTCTGGCTCGAGTAACAAGGTCTAACCTGACTTATAAAAATGATCTGGGCATTACCTGCCCGTTTCTGACCTCTGGGATAGTTCGGGTGGGATTCGAATTATCTGAAACTTGGCTGTTTGATAGAACTTGCCTCCAATGCTGTCCGAGACTGATGTTCTCAATTGCGAAAAGTCTGAAATTTTGATTCTGTTTCTTCTGTGGTTCTAGAACTATTCAGATGGAGGGGCGGGCAGCCCCAAGAGCACAAGTTTAGAGCACATCCTTTTATGTTGTATTTCTTTTTTTTAACTTTCCCTTTGTGTGTGTGTGTGTGGTGGGGCATTGCTTTTTAGGGCCTCACCCACAGCATATGGAGGCTCCCAAGCTAGGGGTCAAATCGGAGTTACAGCCGCCGGCCTACACCACAGCCACAGCAACACCAGATCCAAGCTGCATCTGCAACCTATACCACAGCTCACAGCAACGCCGGATCCTTAACCCACTGAGCGAGACCAGGCTTTGAACTCACCTCATCCTGGATACTGGTAGGGTTCTTAACCCACTGAGCCACAATGGGAACTCCTCATTGTCGTTTAATATGTGTTTCCCTGTTTGGCTAAGACGTGGAACACCTTTTCGTATGCTTATTTGTCATCTATATTGTAGGGTGATTTGCCTACATTTTCTATTTGTGATTTGTCTTCATTCTCTTAATAATGTCATTTGAAGAGCAGAGCTTCTTATTTTGGGGGAACTCCAGTTTTTCCATTTTTTTTCTTTAATGGACCAAGATCACAAAAATCTTCTCATGTCTTCTTTCAAATGTTTTATAATTTTAAGAGTTCCCTTTGTGGCTCAGAGGTTAATGAACCTGACTAGGAGCCATGAGGTTGCGGGTTCAATCCCTGTCCTCACTCAGTGGGCTAAGGATTCAGCGTTGCCGTGAGCTGTGCTGTAGTTCGCAGATGCGGCTCCGGTCCCGCGTTACTGTGGCTGTGGCGTAGGCCAGCAACTGTAGCTCCTATTCCACCCCTAGCTTGAGAACTTCCATGTGTCTCGGGTGCAGTCCTGAAAAGCAAAAAAAAAAAAAAAAAAAAGTTGAAAAAAATTTTATAATTTTAGATTTTACATTTAAGTCTTTGTATTTATTTATTTATTTATTTATGTATTTAGGCTTTTTAGGATCATACCCAAGGCATATGGAGATTCCCAGGCTAGGGGAGTTTATTTTTGTATATGGTGTGAAGTATGGATTAAAATCAACTTTTTAAGCATGGATATCCAATAGTTCAGCACCATGTGTTGATAAGACTGTTGTTATGACGTTGTTAAATTAACATTTGTCTAGCAGGGAGTTCCCATCGTGGTGCAGCGGAAACGAATCCAACTAGGAACCATCAGGTTGCAAGTTCGATCCCTGGCCTTGCTCAGTGGGTTAAGGATCTGACGTTGCCATGAGCTGTGGTGTAGGTCACAGACGTGGCTGGGATCCTGCATTGCTGTGGCTGTGGTGTAGGCCGGCGGCTACAGCTCCAATTTGACACCTAGCCTGGGAACCTCCATATGCCATAGTGCGGCCCTAAAAAGCAAAAAAAAAAAAAAAAAATCTGTCTAGCGGAACACAGGGTGTGGGGTGGGTGGCAAATCTCAGTTCAATAAGAGACCGCAAGAGACACTGAAAGAGAAGTTTATGACTCACAAGACCAGAGAAAGCACATGGCACACCTCAAAGGACCACAAAGCAGAGTGTGGACAGCAAGAGTGATGGGACCTGGGACACAGAAATTTTTTTTTCTCTTTTGGCCTTGCCTATGGCATGGGGGAAGTTCCCAGGCCCAGGATCGAACCTATGCCATAGTTGTGACAACGCTGGGTCCTTAACTGCTAGGCCACCAAAGAACTCTGCACACGTGCCTTTATTAGGATCCTTGGGTGGAGTACTTGGGAGTTCCCAAGCTAGTAACAACCCTAAAACCCAATTGGTTAATTCAAACCGAAAGAGCCGGCTTTCGATAAGCTCCATGGGGTCTCATCTAAGGGACGCAGAAGGGGAAGGCCTGGGAGGCAAGGGAGCCTTGATCACGAGGGCAGTTGGAAAGTCACATCAAAACTTACACTTGCTTGTGACTCTGCAGGCTGCTATCTGGGGCTTTCACTTGCGTGAGGAGGCTGGTATCAGTTTAAGGTCCCCACAGGCCACATGGCAAACACAACGGATGCTGCGGCTACAACACCATGGACTCGCTAAACTCTCAACAATTATCCTTTCTCCACTAAAATGCCTTTATACCTTTGTCCAAAATCAATTAACCATATACACATGGGTGTGGTTATAGACTGGTTTGTTCTGTTGATCTATTTGTCTATTTTTGATGTCAGCACCACACTGTTTTGACTACTATAACTTTACACTAAGCCTTGAAGTGAGTCAGTGTAAGTCTTCCGACTCTGTTTTTCTTTTTCCAAATTGTTTCAGTGAATTCGAGGTCCTTCACATGGACCAATGGATTTTAGAAGGGGCTTGTCAATGTCTCCAAAAATGGCTTGCCACGGAGTTCCCACTATGGCTCAGCGGGAATGAACCTGACTAGTATCCATGAGGATGTGGGCTGGATCCCTGGCCTTGGTCAGTGGGTTAAGGATCTGGTATTGCCATGAGCTGTAGTGTAGGCCGGTGGCTAAAGCTCTGATTCGACCCCTAGCCTGGGAACTTCCATATGCTATGGGTGAGACCCTAAAAAGATTAAAAAAAAAAAAAAGGTCTTGCCAAGATTTCGCCTGGGGTTGAGTTCAATGTGCAGATTGATCTGTGGAGAATCGATGCCTTTACAACATTGAGACTTCCAGCCACGGACACAGTATATCTGTCCATTTCTCTTTTCAGCCTTCTTTAACCTCTCTCAGCCATGTTTTATAGTTTTCAGTACACAGGTTTTTCACATCTTTTCTCAGATTTATCCCTTAATGTTTTCACAATCTTACCTAATGTTAGCAAAGCTAAGTAAATTCTACCTCGTTATATTAGAGACCCCTCAAATTAGTCGTTATTCGCTTTGTTTGATTCGGTCGTTGGGTTTAGAATTTAACCACATGTTTACCATTATCTTTGCTCAGCATTCTTTCTTGCATCTCATTCTTTCCAACTCTGAGATGTTTTCTTTTCTTTTTTTGGCGGTGCCGGCAGCATGGCAGAAGTTCCCGGGCCCGGGCCTGAACATCGCAGCAGTAAGCAGAGCCACAGCCGTGGCAACACCAGCTCCTTAGCCTGCTGCGACATCAAGGAACTCTGAGATATTTCTTTTCTGCCTAGAGTCTGTTTTTTAAAAACTGCTTTATTGTGCTTAAAACTCACGTACCATAAAATTCATCCCTTTAAATTGTACAAGTCAATGAATTTCCATATACTCACAGAGTTGTGCGATCATCACCACAGTCAACTTTTGAACGGTTTCGTCATCCCCGTAAGAAACCCCGGAACCCTTAGTAGTCATCCCTCATTTCCTTGCAAAATCCCCTGGCCCTCGGCAACCACTAATCTAACTTCTGTCTCCACAGATTTGCTTATTCTGGACATTTCACCTAAATGGAATCATACAGTACATGTTTTTTTGTAAGCAACTTTTTTCACTTAGCATAATGCTTTCAAGATTTATCCATGGCAGCCTGTATGAATACTTCATTCCTTTTTATTGCCAAATAATGTTCCATTGTATGAATAGACCACATTTTATTTATCCACTCATCATCCAAAGGAGATGTCTGGGCTGTTTCCACTTTGTATGGAGTTGTTTCCAATAACACTGCTACGAACATTTGTGTATCATTTTTTGGTATGGATATACGTTTTCATTTCTCTTGGGTAAATATCTAGGAGTAGAATGGCTGAGTCATATGGTAACTCCATGTTTAATATTATGAGGAACTGCCAAACTGTTTTCCAAAGTGACTGCACCATTTTACACTCCCATCAGCAATATATGACGGTTCTCATTTCCCCAAGTCCTCATCAATACTTTATTTTCTTTCCATCTGAGTGCAAAATGTTATTTTCATTATCGTTTTGACTTGCATTTCTTTGATGGCTAATTACGTTAAGCATGTGCCTCTGTTTTCATGCACTTTATTGGCCATTTGTATGTTTTCTTTGGAGAAATGTCTATTTAAGTCTTTTGTCTATTTTTCAATTGTGTTATGTCTTTTAACTATTGTGTTATAAGAGTTTTTTATATATTCAGGACAGTTCTTAAGTTAGGTAAATGGATTTGCAAATACATTCTCCCATTCTATTTGTCTTTTCCTTTTCTTGATGATGTCCGTTGAAGCACAAAAGTTTTAAATTTGGATGAAGTCTAATTTATCTATTTTTTTCTTTTGGTGTTGTATCCAAGAAGGAACTAAGATTTACAGAAAGGTCAGTAATATTGACACCTATGTTTTCTTCTAAGAGTTCTGTATTTTTAGCTCTTACATTTAGGTTTGAGATCCATGGTAAGTTCATTTTCTTGTGTGACATATGGAAGGGTCCAGTTCGCTGGGGCTTTTTTTGGCATGTAGGTATCCAGTTGTCTTAGCACCATCTGTCGAAAAGACTATTCTTCCTATTGAATTGTCATGGCACCCTTTTCCATAAAGGTACTAGATTATCCTGGGTTCTCAGTTCTGTTCCACTGATCCCTATGTTTACCCTTATGGT
>PVHT021183666.1:6997079-7010767 GCA_004024745.2 Catagonus wagneri
GCCTACGCTTCAGCTGCAGCAACGCAGGATCCGAGCCTCCTCTGCGACCTACACCGCAGCTTGTGGCAACGCTGGATTTTTAATCCACTGAGCGAGGCCAGGGATTACACCTGCATCCTCATGGATACTAGTCGGGTTCTTAAGCTGCTGAGCCACAGCAGGAACCCCAGGAATCTCCGTTGTGAAGCGGCTCAGGGAGCTGTTAAATCAGGCAAGCGTGGGCATTGCTCAGAGGAAAGCTGCCTGCATCACCTTTTTTTTCACTCATTTGTTCATTCATCGCCTTTCATTTCATTCACGGAAATGGGTTTCATTACACTTATTTCTTCAACAAGTATGTATCAAAGGCCTGTATGTGCCAGGCATTGTGTTCCAAGCCAGGGGCATGGCGAAGAACAAGCCAGAGGCTCTCCCTGCCCTCAAGGAACTTAGAATTCATCCAAAGATGAAAACCTTAACCAGCAATTACCGCTGACTATCACCAGAGCTCCAACGGGGAAAACTGCGCTGGGGTCAGGCACTGAGCCCTGCCCCGCCTGGGGCGGCACCGCTAAGCCTGCGCATGTGCAGACGCGCGGAGCCCCTCCAGCAGCCCCAGGCCGCGGGACTCTGATGACGCCCAGTTTTGAGAGTAGGAACTCAAAGGTGAACCTCCTCGCGGATGTTCACACAGTTTGGAAGGGCAGGGTCTGGATGTGAACTCGTGGCAGTCGGGAGACAGTGCTGTCTTGCCTCGGGAAGAAAGAGGAAAAGACCATAGGAGGGCACAGCAAGGCCACCAACATCACCAGGGGCTGTGGTCAGGGGAGCTCCGTGAAGGCTGATCTGATGGAGGAGCGGGCGTTAGACGGAGACCGGAGGGAGGCTGTTCCGGCCGGAGGGGAGGACTCACTTCTGAGCTCGTTAGCACAGCAGGACACCTTATAAGGGGGTGCAGGACCGGCGACTCGGTCCAGAACCTCAGTCAAGCAAGTGTGGAAGGGCCCCCCTGGCAGGCAGCTGATGAATCTGGCAGGGTGTCGGCACATTTGCAAGTGGTACCTCCCCCAGGGGAGAGGCCGGCGGCCAGGAGGCTGGGCCCCGGGGCTGGGAGATGAAGCAGCTCAGTTCCGATGCCCTGTGGCCACCCACTCGCCAGCTGTGTGACTCTGGGCAAGCTACTTAACCTTGCTGAGCCGCCTCAGTTTTCTCATCTGTAAATGGGGGCGATACTAAGAATTCTTGGATCTGAGTGTTGTTTGAGGGAATAAGTAAGATTCTATGTGGAATGCTGATGTTAGTTTTTAGTGTCTGAGCCTTTGTGGTTCTGAGCCCCCCCCCCCAGCCCCCGCACCATCCAGTTTAAAGATGAAGACACGGAGGTTCAGAAAAACAGAGTGACTTCTCCGCCAGTGAGGGCCCCCAGTGCAGGGGTCTTCCCAGCACCCAAGGTGCCCCAGGGGAGGAGAGCCGTGTGCAGTTGTGGGATTTGAAATCCCCTCATTGCCAAGAAAACCCTTCAGCCTCCAAGCCTCGTATCTCTGGATCCTTCCTGTTTCCACCTGCAGACACGCCTGCTGGCACTCCTGGGCCACACCAAGGCTTTTCGTAGTTAGACTTTGATTGGTCAGGGCATCTGGGTGAAGCCCGCTACCAGCCTGGAGGAGGCAGCCTTGGCTCTGAGAACTTTTAAAGGCCCATGTCTCAGCCCCCAGCCAGGGCACGTAATCACCCTGGGAGCAGGAGACAGCCTGGATCGCCCCCCGGTGCCCCACTTGCAAACAGTTCAGCCAGGAGGGGCAGGGCGCAGTGCTGGCTGCCTGGTGCTGGAAACCGCTTTCCAGCAGCTAAGCGGCGGGGCGGGGCAGGAGGGCGGGGATGAAGAATGGCTGGGACTTGTCAGCTCTGGCCACAGGGGAGTGGGATGGAGGCTGTGGCTCTCTCTCCGCTCCTCCAGCACACACTCCCTCCTCCCTGGCCCGCTGCCACTCTCAGCATTACTCAGGCCTGAGCATCGTGGCAGGGAGCCGGCCGGCTCTCGGAGTCAGGAACATTTTCCAACACCCTCGCTACACTGCTTTTCTCCTCTCAGCCTCCCAGTCCCCTAAATTGCCATACTCAGGCCCCACAAGAATTCAAAAAAAAAAAAAATTTTTTTTTAAAAGCCACAGTGGAGGAGTTCCCGCCGTGGCTCAGCAGAAACAAGTCTGCCTAGCATCCATGGAGAACGCAGGTTTGATCCCTGGTCTCGCTCAGTGGGTTAAGGATCCAGCATTGCCGTGAGCCATGGTGTAGGTGGCAGATGTGGCTTGGATCCCGCGTTGCTGTGGCTGTGGTGTAGGCTGGCGGCTACAGCTCCGATTCTACCCCTAGCCTGGGAACATGCATATGCTGTGGGTGTGGCCCTAAAAAGAAAAAAAGGCCACTTATTAGTTAGGTGGCCTCAGGGCAGCCACTTCACTTTTCTAGAGCCTCAGTTTTCTCATCTGCAAAGTGGGGATAAGCTCTACTACCCCATTGTGTCTGAGTGTTGGCCTGGCACATAACACAGACCCAGGAAATGACATGAAACAACGCTACGGAAGAGGCACACGACAGGCCCTCAGTAACTCTTTTCTGATTAAATAGGAGGTGTAATAAAAAAGAAAGAAATGATCCCCACATCCGTGCCTTTGTCTTTCTAAAAGCACAGAGGAATTAGAGGCTTTGGCAGGAGTGAGAGAGGAGCAGGGTAAGACACGGCATAATTCTTGGGAAGCGGACGGCTGAGAACATTCTTAATGACGTCAGCTCCTGTGTGCAGAATACATTATGCTCTCAAGAGCTGCTGGCTTGCTCTGACATTGAGGTTCGTCTGGGAAGGAGATTCAGAAGTGGGTCCATGATGACTGATTTGCGGTTCTAAACTTGCTTCTGCCTCTGGCCATTCGGTCAGCTGGGACAAGGCCCGTATCTTCCCTGAGCCTCAGTTTTCTTGTCTGTAAAGCGAGGATCTGGAGACCACAACACTCAGGGCTGCAGAGAGGGTTAAGTGAGGGGATCTATGCAGAGAGTCTAGGACTGGGTCTGGTGTACAGTAGGCTCTCAGCAAATGGTAGCCCTCCTTATTATTATCAAAGCTCATCATTGTATCAGTTAGCTATTGCTGTGTAACAGCTACCCTCAGATTGAGGGGCCTAAAACAACCAGCACTTACTTAGCTTACAATTCTGCATGCCGACACTTTAGGTTGGGCTCAACTGGGTGGCTCTTTGGCTCTCGTCTTGTGTCTGTGGTTGGCTGCAGGTGAGCTGGGCAGTTCTGCTTCCGGGGTGGGCCGGCTGCCAGCTGGGATGATGAGGTGACCGGGAGGAGGCCTCTCAACCTCCAGCAGGCTGACCTGGGCTTCTTCACGGGGCAGTGGCAAGGCTTTGAGAGAGAGAGAGTGGTGGTTCCTAAAGCTTCTTGAGGCTTGAGGAACATGACAGGCCCACTGTCCCCTTCCCCACCTTCCATTCACCATTGCAACTTGAAAGGCCAGTCAAGGTTTGGGAAGGACATAGCTGCAGTCATGGTGCAGAGGGCATTGACACAGGAAGGGGGACAGTGTGACTCTTCCTGCAAACAACTGACCACAGTGCAGCCAGTGGAAGGACACCTGAGACAGGGACCAGGTCTCTGGATTCCCAGAGCAGGGACCCGCCTCTGCTGCCTACTCTGTCCTGTGACACTAGCAGCAAAGTCTGTTGCTTTCTTGGATGACTTCAGGTCTCCGTGTGAGCCCCAGTCACAGCCTGGCTGCCGCTTTCAAATCCCTTTAGCCCTAAGAGCTGGAGACCAGACTCCACACAGGGCCAGCCACACGCATCCCACTGTTGGAATCATGGGGACCCGAAAACTTACATCCCCCATGGAAACCTCATGGAGTCCCTGTCCCCTCAGTCCACTGGGGAGGAAAAAATACACACAGCACACCTGGACACAGGTGTGTCCTTTGCCCTCCCCACAGGGCAGCCCCAGTAGTCTGCTAAATAAACTCATTAAACTATCCCTGATGAGGTTCCATATTGTTTCTGTTTCTTGTTTTTGGCTGCTCCCTCGGCATGGGCAAATTTCCGGGCTGGGAACGGAACCCATGCCACAGCAGTGGCAACACCAGATCCCTAAGGGCTAGGCTACCAGGAACTCCTGGTGATGAGATGTTCTGGACTGTCACAAGCTACAGAAAGCTTCTCTGCCCGCACTGAGCGGACAGGAGGCCATGCCAGTTCCCCTTGGGGGCGGGGCCTGGTTCTCATTTGCATTCACACTGCGATTGGTTCCTGGCATGCTCTGGAGCTCCGGGCTGGCCAGCCTCCTGGTGGAGTGGCGGCCCCTGCGGTTTCTCAGGCAATGAGATCAGGTGACAACAGCCAGTCTGGGGACAAGTCTCTTCCACCCTATGCACATTTACTGGCAGGTAGAGACAGGGTCTCGGTCATCTGTCCCCAACATGGGGCACATCTTCCAGTTTACATTTGTGTTTATGGCCTATGCTCCGCCCTAGGCGGTAAGCTCCATGGTGTCAGGGACCTTGTTCACCTCGGAGAGTCGCCATTCCTTCCGCGGAGCCTGGCGCATAGCGGGCCCAATAGTTACTGCACAGACGGGTGAATAAAAAGCTGGATTTAGGAGTTCTCGTAGTGGCTCAGTGGTAACAAACCTGACTAGTATCCACGAGGATGCGAGTTCGATCCCTGGCCTTGCTCAGTGGGTTAAGGATCCGGCGTTGCCGGGAGCTGTGGTGTAGGTTGCAGACGCGGCTCGGATCCTGAGATGCTGTGGCTGTGGCGAAGGCCGGCGGCTGCAGCTCTGATTTGACCCCTGGCCTGGGAACTTCTGTATGCTGCAGGTGCGGCCTTAAAAAGACACACGCACAAAAGTTGGATTTAATTGAGTTGAGCCTCCTCACAAAGGCCCTCCCTGCTCTTTTTCTGAACCGGGAGTCTTTATTCCTATTGGCCGAGTGCAAAGGGCCCTGGACACAGAGCCACAGGCCCCGAGGGCCAGTCCCATCTTCTCCACTTACTGTGTGACCGTGAACACAAGGTGGTCATGCTCAGAGTCACACTGGTTCTCCACTGCCATCTCCAAGGGGAGCCATTTATTTAGACTAAAATGAGAATGACTCCCGGGTCGAGGCAGTGGGGCAGGCCTACAGCGAGGGACTTGGCTTTTCCAAGTCTCAGTTCCCACAACCACAGCGGGTGTCTACTCTGCTGGAGTGTGAAGGTCAAAGGCTAACACCAAGTACATAGCTGCTGTGACGGTGATGATGATGGTGACGATGACCTGGAAGGAGGCAGGGTGCCAGGGAGATGCGCCTGATGGGCACGCCTGCTGGCCACCCTCTCTCCTCTTGCTGCCCCACCTGGCACTCTGCCTGAGCCATGCCTCGCCCTGCAGAGCTGGCCCAGCTCTGGTTCCCAGTTCCTCCTCAGCGGGGGTCTTGTTCACAGCATGCTTCTCACTGTTGCACACGCCCCCTCCTGCCTGTCGCCCCTGGGGTGAGCCTGTCCCTCTCCTCCCATCCCACCAGAGCCCAGGACAAGGACACGTCCCTGCCCCCCGAGTCTTCCATGAACCAGCACCAAGAGGGTCGCTGTCACCCTGAAAGCCCCAAGCCGGGCTCACTCAGGCGTGAGGCCAGACCTCTTCACTCTTGTCAGCTGCCACCAGCATCCTCCCACCCCCACTGCCCCCACCCCTGAGGGTGCTGGGGCCTCTCCATCTTCCCTCTTCCCCTCCCCCCAGCCCCTCTGTCCTTTCAGCAGCTCCCGCGGGCGCCTCCAACCCCCAGCATCCTGCCGGAAGCCCATTCCTGTTCCCGGAGGGCTCTAGTTGAAGCATCAGAGGTAACTGTTAGGTATCCGGGGGGAGCTTGGCTCCGGGCCTGACATCCCGCCAGCCCAGAAGGCAGGTGCTGGGGAAGTGACTTCAGAGGGGGCAGCTGGGGCTGGGGGTGGGGCACGCTCAGCCCCTGTCCTCGAGCAGCCCCTCCCACCCTGCTGCCCCTTCCCCAGAAGCCAGGCTCCTCTCTGGACACAGATTCCTTCCTGCCCAGTGCCAGCCTCTGGGATCAACCAGCAGTTCCCGGCCCGGAGGCAGCAGAGTTCTCCAACCTGCCTATTCTGGTCCACAGAGCCCCTCCCCCAGGAGGTGGGGAGTCCCACTGAGGTCAAGGGCAATCATGGGAATAGGCTGCACCGGCAGTCGCTCACTGGGAATGTTATGTCATTGGAATCCCACAGTAACCTTAGGAGTTAGGAATTATAGCTCCATTTCAAGGATGAGACTAAGAGAGGTGAGTCAGTTGGCCCACTCCATGAGCAGGAGGTGTTTTGATTTTATTTGCTCTCAGCCGGGATGGGGAACAGGGTTGCCAGGGGAATGGCTGATTCCTGCGGAGTCTGGCTGGGGGGCAGGGGGCCGAGTGAGGAGCCTTCCACCCCCTTTCCTGTTTGTTCCACTCGCTGCTCATTATTCTGCTTCCTTCCACAGGATGCTAGAGGCCTTGGATGGGCCCCAGGGATCCTGAGCAACACTCAGGATGGACCGTGCTGACAGTAGCTTGTGGTTGTGTGCGTGTGCGTGTAGGTGTGTACAGGTGAGCGTGTAAGACCCCCTGCATTCACCAGAATACAGGTGCCATGCGGGTGTCAGCACAGCAACGTTCTCAGGAGCCTAGAACAGTGCCTGGGGCTCAGCAGGTGCCCACTGTGTATTCATGGAATGAATGAGTGAATGAGTAAAACTTAGCCCACAGGTTCCAGAGGCTCCTGGGAGCCACGGGATATTTGCCCCAAGGCAGTGTGGCAACTTAGGTCCCTGTGCCTCTGCAGGGAAGGGAGGTGGTGACAGTCCAGAAACCAGAGATGCACTGGGGACTGGCCACTCCAGGGTCACAGTGACCCCCCCCCCACCCCTTCACCTGCTGCTCCTTGCTCACCTGGAAGACCCCAGAGCAGGGGCTGGAGGGGGCTCTGCTCAGAAACAGTCAGGATTGGGGTCGGTGATGGGATGCTCTGCCAGGCAGGGCTGGTCTGGAATGTTCCAGGCTGGCAGACATTTGGCCTTTCTTGCCCACCACTGGCCACCTGCAGCTTAGTCTGAGAGAGAGACTGGGGGGTCCTCCAAGCTGGGAATGCAGTGAGCTCAGGGGGTTTCAGGGCCTCTGTGCGCGCATGTGTGGGTGTGCATGTACACATACGCAGGGCTGACATGCAGCAGCACTCACTCATCCAGCCATGCCAGTTAGTAAAACACTGAAATATACACTATTGGTGGATGACAAACCCCCTAGGCCAGCCCCTAAGTGGCCCTGTACCTTCCTCCAAGCCATGCAGTAGGACACTATTCTAGTTCAAGTCTGGCTCCCATTCCCATTGGTTAGCATCCATGCCACACAGCTGCCCTGAGGACCAGCCTCCTGGGCACCCCCACTGGCACCCTTAAAGCCCAGAGAGCAAGCCAGCACCCACGTAGGCCTCTTGCCTGGTCCCAGGGACCTGTGGGTGGGCACTGCCCAGGGGCTCAGCAGCCAGGCGCCAGGGGCCCCTTGGCCTGTCCTGGTGAACAGCATGTCCCTGGCATGGCCCTTGGTGGGAGAAGTGGCAGCACATCCGATGGAGGGGGTGTCCGGTCCCCCCACCCCAGAAGCCTGGTGGCAGCTCAGATGGCCCAGGGAGGGAGGCAAGAGGCTGGAAGCCCCAGGTGAGCTGTGGACACATGACCGGCTCTCGGGCCAGTTGGGGAGTTAGAGAAGCCAGCCCCCCGTCCCTTCCTGTGGAATCTCACAGGCCTGGGGTGGAAGCGGGTCCTTCCAGGAGGTAGGAGTGAGGGGCCAGCAGGCTCAGTGCTCCAGGGACCAGGTGTCACAGCACTACCCTGGGGTCGTCCTGGGACATCTGGGTCAGAAGGAGGATGTGAAGGCAGGAGTCAGCTCCGTGCCGTCCCAGCTCTGGCTCTGGACACACCTCACAAGGTGGGACCTGCTAGGCTGGGGGATTTAGCCTCAGAAGTTCCATTATATATGGTTCAATTAAACAGCTAGAGCTCAATGATAGCAACTGCTTTAATTTTGCCTTCCAACTAGATTGATCAATCGTGCTGAGATGAGTGGGATTCAGAGACTGCAATAAGTGTTATCAGCTGAAAACACAGCCAGGGTACATCTGGGCTAATGAGCACAGTGATCGATTAGTGATGTCTGCTGTGGGCACAGCCATGGGGGACACACTATGTGTATACCATGCATTTGCCATCACCAGGCTCAGCAACTCAAACCTGTGTTTATCTCACCCAAGTCTATACTTCCTCATAAATGTATATTTTCTCAGTCAAGTTTTATATTTTATTATATGCACTTCCTTTGTGGAACGAGGAGCAAGTTATAAATAAAATAAGCTGGAATGGCTTCACTCCGAGCCCTCAGCCCCTCTGAGCTTGCAAAGAGCCCCGGGGAGACTTCCTGATTACAGTGAACAGCCCCTTGGTGTTTAAGGGCTGTGCCTGGGTGCCTCCCACAAACTTGAAAGTGCATTTGCTCTGGATTTTAGCTGTAGAAATCTTCTTCCAAGAAATCGTTTAGGTCAGGGAGTTAGGCTGTCCCTGAGGCTTGCCCCCTCTCTCCTGCCTGGAGGACGAAGCCCACCCTCCAGCCCATCTCTCTTTGGGGAGCATCTGTAACTACCTCTTATCAGGGCCTGAGAATTCAGGAATCACCTTGGAGGGCTGCTAAAGATGCAGGTTCTACATTGTAAATCAACTCTATTTTAATAAAAACAAAACAAAAGAAGATGCAGGTTCTTTCTCTTAGCCAGATCTGCTGCCTCAGGACTCCTGAGCCCTGGAGTCTGCACGTCCCCCCACACCCACACGCTGAAGTGTGAGACCCACAGGCGCAGAGCTGCCTAGACGCCTGCAGTAACCCAGGAACAACTTTGGTCTCCACCGGGCTCCCAGGCTGGGGCAGCAGCGCCACCTGGTGGGCAGCACTGAAACACCTCCACTGCCCTTCCTGCCCCACGTGAGGGAGGCAAGTCCCCCACTCACTCACCCCTTCGTCTGCCTCCAGGGCTCTAGAGAGGAGGTGGCAGAGGGAGGACCTCCGAGAACTGCAGTGAGGCACCCACTCCTCCTTCCTGCGGACCCAGCCCCTCGGCCCCTTGGCTCACACTCTCTCTCCCTTCTGGTCCCCCCCTCCCCCGCCCCGAAGCAGGTCCCCACCATGGCAAGCTGGGTTGTTACAAATCCTCTTTAATAACCAGTCATCCATGATTTACAGAACTGTGTACGGGGCCCCTTCCCGCTCCCCTACAAGGCACAGCCTCACCCACCGATATCCTGGGGGCAGGGAGCCGTGGATGGGGGGGGGCGGCTCTCCCCCTCCCCCGGACAGCTCAGGAGCCTGGCGAATGCAAGGCCAGCTCGGTGCCACACCCAGAGGACGCACCCCTCTGATTCCCTAAGCAGTCCAGGGACAGTCTAGACCTGCAGCCCAGGGAGCCTCCCTCAACCCAGCTCACCTAGGCCCTGACCCCACAGTGTCTGAGCTGCCTGGGTGGGGCTGGTTAGGCTGGGGAGGGGGTGCTTGTCCTCTTTGTCACGTCAAACCCACCCCCTCCCATCACCTCCATGAAAACGTGAAAACCAAGGACAGAAGCATCATAGTGGAAGCAAAGTCAACCCACGCAGTGGGCAGCCCCCTGACAGCCCAGGATGCCTTCTCCCCCCACCCCCCAAGTTTTTAGTACACTTTCTCCCACACGATATATACAGCCCCCCAGGCAGGTAGAAACCCAGCCCACCTGTGCAGGGAGCGTTTTTTTTTCTCTGAGTTGCTAAGACAACGCTGGCGGCCAATGAGTGAAGGAGCCACAGAATAGCTGGGGCTTAAGGCTGGCGGCAGAAGAGCGAAGGAGAGAGGTCCAGGCCCCAGGAAGCCCCCCGCATCCTGCCAGCACAGGACGGACGAGGTCTTGACAGTGAGGTGGGACGCAGGCCTGGAGGAGGACGCCAGGGAGACCCCTGGGAGCCCTGAGGTTGGGGGACGGGCAGGGAGGCGGGGCCGGCAGCCCCCTCAGTACTTGGGGACCTTGCTGTAGTCTTCGGAATGGATGTTCCGGCACAAGAACAGGGACAGGAGCATCCCCAGGAGCTGTCGGGGGGGAGGGGGAGAGTCAGAGGGAGGAGGCGGCGCTGCCCAGACCCCCAGAGCAGCCTCACTGCCCAGGTCAACACACAGGGCCCGACCTGCAGTAAGTGGCTCCCTGACTAGAGCCTGGGGATCAGCCTGCGACTCGGGTGGCAGAGGGGCCGGGGAGGGACGGAGGTCAGGCCAGGCTTGCCTCGGGGCCCCTAGAGGCTGAAGAGCCTCAGCCCCCACCCCAACCCGCCCCAGGACATCTGCAGAGCTGGGACCATCGGGGAGGGAAGCGGGGAAGGGCTGGGGGGACGGGACCCAGACCTCGATGACCGCGATGCCCACACACACGCCGAGGATGATGCCCAGGTTCTCCTGCAGCCAGGCCTGCACCTTCTCCATACAGCCCTGCAAGGGGAGGACACAGCCACGTCACCCCACGATGGGCCACTTCACCCCCCCAGACGCAAAATCCCCAGGAGGAGCCACCCCTAGCCCGGAGGGCCTGCAGAGACGGGGCTGGGTGTTCCCTGAATGGATACGCCCGTGAATTCCTAGACGAAGGTGCCAATGACAAGCCAGCTCCTGCCCCCGAGGCAGGAACAGCCGGCTCGGTGAAGGCTGGGGGGAGGAACAGCCCAGGCCAGAGCCCCGGAGACGGAGGGTCCCAGCCCCCGCGCCCAAGCGCCGCCCTGCCCACAGCCGCGTCCACACACCTCCCGGTACACGGGCCAGTCCTCGGGGTTGCCGCCGGCCTGGGTGCCGTTGGGGGCCTGACAGAAGCCCCTCTGCAGCTGGAGGCTACTGTCATCCTCGCTCCTGTTCTCGCAGGAACAGGGGTAGGTGATGTCGGTGTGATTCATGAGCCGCGGGTTTCCTGTCCAGTTGTAGAAGCTGACCCAGCCGCAGCACCTCACCTGGAAGAGGACGGGGACAGGCCGCTCCAGCCCAGCGCCCGCTCCGGCGGCGCCTCGCCGGACAGAGGCTCAGATCTGCCCTTCCCAGTTCCCGCACCAGCATTAGAGTTTAGATTTCGCTCTGGCTTTTGTGAGCCACGAGGAATTTAAAGAGGCTCTCAGGGAGCGCCGCCGACCCAGAAACTATGAACACAGTAGGAAACAAAATCAGGAGCAGCAAAAATATAAAGCAGAGGGCGTTCCCGTTGTGGCTCAGCAGTGACGAACCCAACTGGTATCCATGAGGATGTGGGTTCGAGCCTTGGCTCTGCTCAGTGGGTTAAAGATCCGGTGTGGCCAGGAGCTGTGGTGTAGGTCACAGATGCAGTTCAGATCTGGCACTGCTGTGGCTGTGGTGTAGACAGGCAGCTGCAACTCTGATTTTGAGACCCCTAGCCTGGGAACCTCCATACGCTGCAGGTGCGGCCCTAAAAAAAATACAAATAAAATAAAGTCGAGCCAGAGGGACATCCAGGTGAAAGAACATAGGTGTGGGGGGAACAGGAAGGCAGACGGCATAGGGCTAAGAGTTTGGGGGCTGGAGTCAGGCTACTGGGCTCAAGTCCCAGTTTGCCACCTACCAGCTACTCAGCTTTGGTCTAAGCACTGACCTCAGCTTCCTCATCAGCAAAATAAGGGGAACAAAGTTTCCTGACTCGAAGGACTAAATGGGATGAGAAAAGCCAGGCGTCCAGCCCGGGCCTAGGGAACATAGTAATCACCCAGGAAAAACCAGTTCCACTTGTAGGTTCTGAGTATGTGCTGGAGCTGAGATTTGGCTCTGAGCTTCCTGGCTGCCAAAGTGAAAAGGGAAACAAGGTAAATCTGCCTTTTTTAGAGGAGAAAATGCTCTAGTTCCAGAGGCAAAGAAAGCCTGTCTGGGCTCTGTGGGGCTCATAAAGGGGACCCCAAAAGGCCTCAGATCACAGCTGGGCTTGAATTCCCGACAGGCCTGAGATTAAAGGTGCTAAGCCTGTACTGGAAATGCCCAGGAAAATGCAGTAGAATTGGGGGAGGGCTCTTCAAATTCTGGCCCTGACCTGTGCATGGGCAAGCCGCTGCCTTCACCGGGCCCCGGTTTCCTCATCTGGAGAATGGGGTGATAACAGCCACTCTGGGAGGACTGAGGGGGCCAGCATGGGCGAGATGCATGCCACTTGCCCAGCAAAGGGTCACTTGCCCACCTGCTTCTTTTCCATCTTGGGTGCTAGGTCCCTGACCTGCGGCGCATCGGCCAGCAGGGGGCGCGCCAGGCACGCGCCGCCGTTCTGCTCTGGGCAGTTTCTAGTCCAAGACATATTTTTTATATTGCCGGTGCCTGGCTTCCTCCTAACAAGCAGAAAGGCTGGCACCTTTAAGGGGCACCCAGAGGCCCTCCCACACCCAAGCAAAAGGAAGCAGCTTTCCTTGGGCCTTCCTTCCAATGCCCCGTGGGTCTCTGGGTTAGGCAGATGATTAAACATCACTGCTGACGTGCATGTGATAAACGCCTCAAGCTTCATAAACTCATCTCACGGGAGCATGGATTAATCGCCCCATTTTATAGATGAGGAGACTGAGGCTCAGAGAAGGCCTAGCCAGAAGGTAGCCGAGTTTGCATTTCAGGCCTTGGGAACATGACTCACTATCTGTTTTCTAACCACCGTCCCAGGCAGCATCTGCCAGACATCAAATCATCTAGAGGCCCTGCCTGCTGCAGGAAACCCCCGGCAGTCCACTGCCTCCGTGGCAGAGCGCTCACTGCCTCCCCAGGGACTCACCCAGGGTCCTTGAAAGGTGACACTTGCTCATCCTGGGACATGCCGCTCCCTCTAATCTTAGCAAAGTAATTATGTGTCAAACCAAAGGTGGGATGAAAATGTGCACGAAGCTGACACCGGTCCCTGTCACCAAAACGCTGAGGCACATAGCCCAGGAAATATCGCCCTCCCCTTTGCACAGCTCAGAGAACGGATGTGCCCAGGTTGCCTGCACAGAGACCCGTCTCTAGTCTCCGCAGTCTCCTGGTGTCCGGCCTCCTCCTGCTGCGCCGCCCCTGCCCCTCTCAGCCCACAGCGCGCCCTGATGAAGGCAGCCAACAGCCAGTGCCGACAAATCCTCAGTGACCTTGTGTCCGAGGCCCTCCTGTGACAGAGGAGGAGGCTGCAGTCCAGAGGAGGTGCGTCCTGGCCAAGCACACACAGCATTTGGGGTCATCAGAGGGGAGGGGTTTGTGTCTGTGGGGACTTGTTCACAGCGAGGCAGGCTGGGAATTCTGTCAGTCAGTCAGTCGCTTCATCAACCAGTCTGTCATTCATTCACTTAACCAACCAGTCAGTCATTCTGTCAGCCAATCAGTCAGTCTACCTGTTAGTGAGTTAGTCACTCTGTCAGCCAGTCAGTCTGCCTGTTAGTCAGTCAGTCACTCTGTCAGTCAGTCTGCCTGTCAGTCACTCCGTCAGTCTGCCTGTTAGTCAGTCAGTCACTCTGTCAGTCAGTCTGCCTGTTAGTCACTCCGTCAGTCTGCCTGTTAGTCAGTCAGTCACTCGGTCAGTCAGTCTGCCTGTTGGTCAGTCAGTCACTCTGTCAGTCAGTCTGCCTGTTAGTCTGTC